>OZ026615.1:38917707-39060718 GCA_964020975.1 Hermodice carunculata | reverse complement strand
GGTTTTGCTACAAAACCCAGCATTTTGAAAAGCAAAACAATGAAAAGTAGAGAAATTTAAGTACTCTCTCCATCAGCAGAACGCATCGACCATGCTTACATTCTCAAATAGTTATATGTATATTTTTTTGAATGGATACCCACAATTGGAATGAAAGGGGTTACTCATGTGTTGCAACATTGACAGCAAGTGCCCAATCCTTCCCAATATTGAGTCCTTTATCTTATTAAGATAAAAGATGAACCTACAAGATCTATGGCTGCATCTTCCACTCTGATTGATCATGTATTATGTAACTTGCACTTCAAAGATAATACAATCAGGAACCATCAATACGGGTATTAGTGGTCACTGCGTCATCTAATGCACACGTATAAGGTATCACGTGGTCAGATTGGCCAACATAATACTGCAAAGATCAGGTGCATGAAACACTGTGATAAGGACTAGTTCTCCAGTGCAAAAATTGAAGTATTGATTGGTCGTACATGTACATCACACAGTGTGCTGATGTCAATGGAGCTTGCCAAATACTAAAATCAATGTTTCCAAAAGTCACTGATGAAGTTGCTCCGATAACAGATGTACGAGTAAAAACTAGAACAGAACCTTGGATAAACAAGATATGTTTGTAAAACATGGTACCCCCCCCCCCCGCTCTCATTACCCTTGCCCTCGCTACCCTATTGATAGTGGTAGATAGGGCACTCGTGACCTTATAAAATTAGTGAAGGTTGATCAAACATCAATGTCAGAAAACTGTATCAAGGTCACCCATCTTCATTCTCAACCTAGTCTTTATAGGGAACCATAAAGCTGTGCAATATAAAAGTCATAGCTCTAAAGTACAAGTTATCATGCAGAAATCATGAAACCTTATTAAGTAAAGTGGCTCTGTGACATTTGGAATTTGGTCAAGGTCACCCATCTTGGATTAGCCCAGAATATGGACTATAATCTTGTACAATAGAAAAGTCCTAACTTCAAAACCTCTTCAGTTATCATGCAGAAACCAAAGTTAAATCAGGTGAATATGTGACCTTGGAATTTAGATCAAGGTCATCAAACTTAACATTTCTTTTAGCCCTTAACAAAGACTATATAGCGGTGCAGTATCCAAGTCCTTGCTCAAAAACTTCTTCAGTTATTGTGCAAAAAACACAGGAAGTCTACTGTCTCTGTGTGACCCTCAAAACTGGGTCAAGGTCACCCATCTACAAACTCAAACTAGTCCTTATAGGCAACCATAAAGCTTTGCAATATAAAAGTGCTACCTCTAAAATACAAGTTATCATGTAGAAACAGTATTCAACCAAATGGCTCTGTGACCTTTGAAATTAGGTCAAGGTCACTCATCTTCAAACTTGACCTAGCCCCGAATATGGACAATTATCCAGTGCAATGTAAAGGTCCTACTTTAAAAATCTCTGCAGTTATCATGTGGAAACCAAAGTTAACTCAGGTACCACTGTGACCTTGGAAATTAAATCAAGGTCACTGAACTTTAAACTTCTTATAGCCCTTAGCAAGAACTATAGACCTGTTAAGTATCCCAGTCCTAACTTAAAAACTTCTTGAGTTATTGTGCAGAAACCACAGGAATTCTACAATCTCTCTGTGACCCTGAAAACTGGGTCAAGGTCATCCATCTTCAAACTCATCCGAGCCCTTACAGAGAACCATAAAGCTGTGCAATATAAAAGTTCTAGCTCCAAGGTATAAGTTATCATGCAGAAAGCATGAAACCATATTCAGTAAAGTGGCTCTGTGACCTTTAAAATGAGGTCAAGGTCACCCATCTTCAAACTTCGCCTAGCCCCTAATATGCACTATAATCCTGAGCAATATATAAGTCCTAGCTTAAAAACCTCTTCAGTAATTGTGGTGAAACCAAAGTTGACTCAGGTACCACTGTGACCTTGGAAATTAGGTCAAGGTCACCCATTTTCAAACTTTGCCTAGCTTTTGACTAGAATGATGCACCTGTACAGTATCAAAGTCCTAGCTCAAAAACTTCTTGAGTTATTGTGCGGAAACGACAGAAATTCCACAATCTCTCTGTGACCCTGAAAACTGGGTCAAGGTCATCCATCTTCAAATTCAACCTAGCCCTTACAGTGAACCATAAAGCTGTGCAATATAAAAGTTCTAGCTCCAGGGTATGTTATCATGCAGAAAGCATGAAACCATATTCAGTAAAGTGGCTCTGTGACCTTTAAAATGAGGTCAAGGTCACCCATCTTCAAACTTCGTTTAGCTCCAAATATGGAGTATAATCCTGTGCAATATAAAAGTCCCAGCTTAAAAACCTCTTCAGTTATTGGGCAGAAACCAAAGTTGACTCAGGTACCACTGTGACCTTGGAAATTAGGTCAAGGTCACCCATCTTCAAACTTTGTCTAGCTTTTGACTAGAATAATACACTTGTACAGTATCAAAGTCCTAGTTAAAAACCTTCTTGAGTTATTGTGCGGAAACCACAGTCTACCGACCGACAGACTGACCGACAGACCGACCGACCGACATGTGCAACGCTATATGCCCCACCTTCTTCGAAGGGGGGCATAATAAAAAAAGTATTAACATGCATTAGTGAAAGAGATAACTTCCTGTATTCTAGGAGCCCCCAAAAGTACTGACTTTTATCTTTTTGACCGACTTTTGGGTTATTCTTCTTGATTTAACTGAATTGTATTGAGTGAACAATGGTAAATGCAAGTACATGTGCCTTCATTTGATAACAGATGTACGAGTAAAAACTAGAACAGAAGCTTGGATAAGTCAAAAAAGTATTAACATACATTAGTGAAAGAGATAACATCCTGCATTCCAGGAGCCCCCAAATGTACTGACTTTTATCTTTTTGACTGACTTTCGGGTTATTCTTCTTGATTTAACTGAATTGTATTGAGTGAACAATGGTAAATGCAAGTACATGTGCCTTCATTTGTACTGGCACGTACTCAGTCAGTATATAAGTAAGTACTTTTCAAGCACATTGAGACACTAGTGATCAAGCTCTATCTAATCTTTTCTATTTAAAGTTCTGTTCCGTGTGAAATTTATGTACAGACAGGCAAAATTTTTAAATGAAAAGTCAAGAAAGACACTATGCTCAGCTCTATTTTAGTATCACTTTGATTATTCCTGTGAATTGCATCATGGTATTCTGGGCTTAGTCAAAATTACACATCAAAACTTCAAATCGCACAAAGCAAAATAGTCAGGTTTACTCTCAGTAAATTAACACCACTGATACCATGTTGGACAGGGAGGGCAGCAGGTTCAAACAAAGGCGTGAAGCTGCATTCTGTTCTGAGCACATGGTGGCACACAAATGCGACTGCTAGCAAGTCTAAGCGACTGAAACTCACAGCTGTTTTGGTGGATGCCTGCATGGGGTTAAGACTCTATCCCTTATTTGCTTGTATTGTTATTTGGTTTATAGCTATCCTATTGCAACATCAAGATAAAAGGTTGCATGCCCGAACTAAATAAGGGTTCTCCAGATTCCCACTTTCAGCTTTTGTCCAAAGTTCACCACTAAAATTGATGTAGTATGGCATTTGGAAAATTACCAATGCAGAGCATCACACAAAATTTGAATTAAGTTAAGTCAACTGCAGTGTTAGGGGCTAATAGTCTTTCATAATTCAACTTTGTGCAGTCATTTCTGTCAAAATTGTGCACACTGTGATTTTGTCAATTTGCTTTGGCTAATTGCAAAGGACCTGCACTCATAAACTGAGATTTTCAGCATTCATCAATTGAGATTTTCCAGTCACCTCATCTGAAAGGTTCACATATCTGCGACGGGTACAGCCTGTACTTGGCCAAAAAGGTTGTGTGAGGTTACAATATGTGGATTCATCTTTCATTTATTTGATATATAGAAACCAGCTGTGCATCTGTCACCTATATCAAAACTGTCATGGTCTCTCTCTCTCTCTCTCTCTCTCTCTCTCTCTCTCTCTCTCTCTCTCTCACACACACACACACACACACACACACACACACATACACACTCATCATCTACTCATAAAGTAACTCTTCACCATTTTTTTTTTGTTCATTTGCTGCAAAACTGATGAGCAGATCACTGCCATAGTCAACAGTCACAATGATCACTTGAGCTAAAACCCAATGAACTACTACCATAGGGAAAAATATAATGACCTAAAGCTCTTTCCTCAGCCACCCTTCAATGCAATTATTGAGACTTTGATATGCCCATGTGACATAAGGTTGTATTCTCAAAGGAAGTTTAACTTAGGACTGGGTCTTAATCTTTATAGTTGTAACAAGTTAATGAGTATTGCAGAGCAATACATAGTCCCCCGCTCGTCGCCCACAAGGTTGAATGGACTACTATATAGGGGTGTGACCTAGATGAAAAAAAAAAAATAAAAGTATGGCACATTCTTAGATTAAGCTTCACATTTGTGTAAAATTTCATTAATCTAAGTAAAAGGACAAAAAAGTTATGGCCCGGACAAGATTTTGAATGGATTTCACAGTGACCTAGATATTTGACCTAGTGACCTATTTTTGCGTCGTGACACACTTTTAGGTCACAATACATTATCAGTAAACTTTTATAACAAGAAGTCAAAATTTTTTAAGAATTACAGTACGGACATGAAAATACTGTACATTTATGTATTACTGTGACCCAAATATTTGACGGACGGACGGACACACGGACGGTGCCCATTACCATATCCCCTCTAAGGTCTACCCACCATAAAAAAATCAAAGGGCTGGCATCAATAATTTAGAAGATATGGCCCGGACAAAATTTGTATTGTATCTTGAGCTTGCTTAATGAACTTCGTTAATTAATTAATTAATGGAATTAATTAGCCACAGAAAACAATGCGTATACACACCTACTACCTAAGGTCTACACACCATAAAAAATTCAAAGGGCTAGCATTAATAGTTTAGAAGATATGGCCCGGACAAAATTTGTCTTGCTTAACGAACTTTGTTAAATAATTAATTAATGCAAGTAATTAGCCACACAAAACAATGCCTATGCACAGCTACTACCTAAGGTCTACCCACCATAAAAAATTGAAGAGGTAGCATCAATATAGGGAAGATATGTGCCGGACAAAATTTGTTTCTGTATATTTACATATCGTGGTGACCCAAATATTTGACCTAGTGACCTAGTTTTGCTTTATGACACTTTCTTAGACTAAGCTTCACATTTGTGTAACATTTCATGACTCTTAAGTAAAAGGACAAAAAAGTTATGGCCCAGACAAGATTTTTCATACATATGTATTCTGTGACCCAGATATTTGACCTAGTGACCTACTTTTGGCACAACATACACTTCTATCCTAGGAAGTACAAACACATTAAATTTGGTAGCTGTGGGTGTTATGGTGTTGGAAATATGGCCCGGAGAAGCTTCGGACGGACGGACGGAAGGACGGACGGACGAGGTGCAAACCTATAGTCCCCCACCAAGTGGGCGGGGGACTAATAATGTAGAACTCAGGAAAGACTTAGATACAGACTATATAAAGTTAAAACAATTTGTACTTGGCGAAGCTGACGGTAGCAGACTCGCTTTTAAATCATTGGTCTGAAATTTTGCTTTTGATGGAAATTTTCACAAATTCGGATGAAAGCTGTGCAAAACTTTGTAACGGACGACAAAAACAAAAAGTCAGTTATTTCATTTGAATAATTTCCTGAAATGTTACAAATCATGAAAAAAGAGGTACATGTATTGTGATGATTGTCCATTTAGCTCTCTCTAATTTTGGATAAAATTTGCTTACAAGTGTGATTTAGTAAAGCTCTGATGAATTATCTGAAATAGGAGCATATTGGAAAGAGGTAAGTTGACCATACATCAGGAGTTTCACCAACCACTGGCTTATAAAATTCATATTTCAGAAGTGAAACATTAGGTGCAATAGGGCAGTTGTACTCTGAAAGTAAAAATTTGGCATGAGACTTGGCAAGGACTTCATCTGCCCATCACATTGAGACCAAACGGTTCAGCAGTACACAGCTGGTGGATCCAATATGTTTCCCTTGCAAGTCTTAGTTTTAGACTCTTGCTCAGAGAGGGTGGTATGCGTATGTGATCCAGGATTTGGAAGCTTAACTCTGGAGTGTCATGATTGGTTAGACTAAAATGTCTGCCCAGTTGTTGTGTATTATCTTTTTGTGTGATGTAATAGAAATGCTCTTGCATTCTAACCATCAGGGCCCTACCAGTTTGGGCTACACACTGGTTTTTTCTTTTGTTTTTTGTGCACCTGGCATGTTAAGAGATACATAACATTGTTATGTTTACAAGAGCCACCCATTGGGCAACGGCATGTAAGCTCTGTGAGTATCAGACTCAGACTCAGACTCGACTTCACTTGACCAGTGGAAAATACAGATACAAGTTACACATAGACGTTACTGATGGTCAGGGAGACCCTCACTAAGGCAAATTCTTATGCTTGTTACTATATCCCCCTAATGTCAAGCTTGGTACAATACCTGCAACTAGGTTTGTTGCATGGATTATTTTCAACTAGACCAGACACCCCTGGTCTGGTTTGTGGAGTTTGTGGCGGATATCTAAGTCTTGACTTGGTTATATATAAAGTTAAACCTGTGTTGAGCATATGGCTAAAAGTTGCAAAAGTGGTCCTGTGTGATATCAAAGCAATCAGCTGAGCAGTTTCAGAAAAGAAGAGTTTTTAAGATTTGCCCCAAAAAAGAACCCCCCAAAAATCATAAAAAATAAAAAAATCAATGGAACTTGACCATTTGAAAAAATCTGCCAGATACCCAACAAGTACCCAAATAGAAAAATAGCGTTCAGAGAATTTTTTCCTCAATTATGCATTTCTTTTTTTTGAGACTTCACAGCAGAACTCTTTACATACAATTTCCATATTGTTGTCTATGAAACGAAGGAGAACTTTTGGATGTGTTCTTGGCAAGTTCTGGTGACACAGACCACTGTACTGTGCGTCACTCAGTCGGCCATCAAATATACATTTCACGAGTTTCAAAACAAATTTAAAAACAATAAGAAGAAGCTGGTTTTCAATAGGAATGTGGTCCACTATGATGTGTATCTCTGAAAAAAATTTGGGGAAGCTGCGTTGGATCCTTCTTGAGATATTATGGTAACGTCGTCCCCTTGTGCACCACTCAGACTGCCTAAAAGATAAATACTTTTAAGTTTCATAAAAAGTTTATAAATACAAAGAGGAAGCTAGTTTTAAATAGGAACTTGGTCCATCATAAGATGCATCTTTGCCAAAACTTTGAGAAACCTGTGGTCAATATTTTTTGAGATATCACGATAACGTCATCAGGGTTGACGCCACTCAGATGGTCTTAAGATGAATACATTTAAATAATCAGAGGAAGTTGGTTTTACATGCAAACCTGGTCCATCATAAGATACATCTCTGAGAAAAATTTGGTAAAGCTGTGGTCAATATTTTTTGAGATATCAAGGTAATGTTGTCAGGGTTGACACAATACAGTAAAAGTTTCATAAAAAGTTTTAAAATAATCAGAGGGAGTTGGTTTTCAATAGGAACCTGGCCCATCATAAGGTCCATCTGTGACAAACATTTGGTACAGCTACAGTTTTTTGAGATATCGCAGTAACGTCGACAAGACAGACGGACAGACAAACGTCTCTAGTATGTTACACTTGTGTAGAAAAACATGACCCATATTCATAAATTTCAAACCTAACAATGACAGCAAAGAGATTCCAGAGTCACCAAAGCATCAACATTCATCTTCCAATACCAATGTGAAGAAACAAATTTCACTCCTGACTTGAGACAGGCAGTCACCCATAAAGGCAACTGGTGATTTTAAACCAGTTCTCTCAACCTTTGAGATGGACGGATGCTGCAGGGGACGACAATACCCTCCGGCACTTTATGCGCTGAGGGTAAAAAATCGTTAAAAATCAGGAATCCGCAGCATTGCCTAATAGTGAACAACTTTGTTTGACCCTTCCACAAAAAACATATCCACCAAGTGCCTGCTTAATCTGAGTGATAGTTCTGGTAAAGAAGTTGAAAATAGCCATAAGACACACACACACACACACATACAAAAAACAACATAGAAAATTAGGAAAAAATTCTTGGTGAACAAATTCAAAACTAGGAGTTCTTAGGGGTGTTCCTGTGTGATATCAAAGCAATTGGGTGAGCTGTTTCAGAGAAGAATATTTTTTAAGATTTGCCCCATAAAAGAACAAAAAAAACAAAAAACAAACAAAAACACAAAAAAACAAAAAACAAAAAAAAAACAAAAAAAAAAAAACAACAACAAAAAAAAATCACTGGAGTGTCACCAATTAAAAAACTTGGTAGAGACTCATCCAAGGCACTTTGCCACCAAGTTTGACATGAATCTGGCTGACAGTTTTGGAGAAGTCGATTGTTGATGCCGGATGACCGACGACTACGACGGACGAAGGACAATCAGTTAAGCTCAGCTACTGACAAGTCAGCTGAGCTAAAAATCTACTTTTAATCATATGTCAAAAATATCATGTAACACAGGAACTAGGTATTGTCATATGTTTAATATTTACCCAGTGAAAAATTAAAAAAAAATAGTAACTGACATACGACTTTTTGAAAGACCTGCCCAATATCCTCACAGTTTGACATGTTTGACAAGGACCTAGCAACCACTTTAATGGACATATCATGGTCTGACACAGAACCATTCTTTAGTTCAGCTGAGTCACCTAGGCTTACATTTACAAAATAAAAAAAAAAAAAAAATGTTAAAAAAGAGCTGTCAGCGATCAATGCGTTGCAGGCTTCGGACAGAACATCAGAGCATGAGACTTATGTGTATTGACACGCCATCCATAGTTGTGCCTGCGACTGCTGTGGTGACTGCCCTGTCCATACACCCCTGGCTTCTAACCACTTAGCAGACAGGCTTGCATCACCAAACCACTTCAAAAGATCACAAGGAAAGTGATTCCATTGTAGCAAAAGCACTTTTTGTAAACCCACCCATCTCACTACTGACATTCAACACAATTCCAACCACTTTGTCCCACAAACAAACAAAACCTATTTTAGACCCTACATATTTATTGATTGTCTGTGAATCTGATGGATCATTTTAATGCAGTATGAAACGCATTTCATGTTGCTTTGCATGTACTCCAGGGGGACATAATTTGATGGCTTCTAACAATTTCACATCAAAGGCAGTAGGGCATAAATAATTCTACCCTCACCATCAGCTGATATATCAGTTTTGTACTGATATGCCCATACAGTCCAGCCCTGGGTGGGTACAGAACCAGTGTGTATTGGTCTTATATTGATTTAACTGTGCTATAGCCACCAACAGGAAAGGAAATGTAGCTACACACTGGAATACTCTTTCTGCTGCATATAGAAAAGTCGTGTACTGACCATGCACTGGAAGGTTTCCAAGTAGAAGGCCAGTACATGTTTGTGTATGTCCAGTACATGTACAGTAGAGATGCACCCCTATGTTGGTCATGTGCTGGGAAACTCTCCCAGCATGCAGAATGAATCCAACATGAAAACAGTTAAAGTCACACAGCTTCCATCCCAATGATAACCAGTGACATATACATGTTCCAGTAAAATGTATGTATACTAGCATAAAATAACAGAAATGAGTAACAAACACATCCATAACATGTCCACATCTTACAGTGAAAGTGAGAATATATAAGAAAGTATTTCTCGTGTTATTATCACAAGAATCTTGCAAAAATTGTAATTTTAATGTAAGAAATTTCCTCACAGGCAGCGCATAGAATTATGTACTGCACCGCCTAAACCTGCAAAATGATCAGTAATACAGGAATGTTTGGTGTAAATTGATATGTCTGGAGATACAGGTCACAAGAATCTTGCAAAAATTGTAATTTTAATGTAAGAAATTTCCTCACAGGCAGCGCATAGAATTATGTACTGCACCGCCTAAACCTGCAAAATGATCAGTAATACAGGAATGTTTGGTGTAAATTGATATGTCTGGAGATACAGGTCACGTGCACTGGCTGCAAATGTCTCAACTGTCATTTTTGATGAAAATAAGAGATTTCTGTACAAATTTAGTTTTTTTTCACACTGTCTGAGTGTTGCACTCAGTCTAATTGTTACAACTGTTGTCTCTACTGACATGTGCAGTACTAAAACTGGCTTTATTGATAATACCTGTCACCTGACTGGCTGTTTCTGTGGCAGATGACCTTGAGTGTATAACATGAGGGTCATTTGCCACAGCAATGGGGCTGGGCAGGTCAATAGTATTCTCAATGCAGCCAGTTTAATTTTCATCCCAGAATCATAGCAACAAGTTTGAAATGATTGAAAACGACAAGAAAAATAAGACACATTTTAAAGATTTATTTCATTCGCAAATAGACCAAAATCAAAGATCCAAATATGCAATGTTTGGTGGTATAAAGATGTTCCAATATTGTGCCAGTCATCCTGAGTAATTCAAAGGCCAACTACTGTTGAAATTACTTGAAATTAAAATGCAATCAGAGACTGCTAGATCTATGCCCCCCTTGGCTCTGTGACCTTGGGATTTGGGTCAAGGTGATCCATCTTTGAACTAGTCTCAGACCGTATGTAGGATTAAAATTATATATTATATGTGCAATAAGAAAGGTCTATATTAAAAACTTTTCAACTTATCATGTGAAAACCAAATTCACTAAAATGACTGTGACCTTGGGATTTATGTCAAGGTCATCCATCTTCAAACTCATCTGAGACCTTATGCAGGACTATAAGAATGTGCAGTATGAAACCCCTATGCACAAAACTTTCACACTTATTGTGTGAAAACCAAATTCACAAAAATGGCTCTCTGACCTTGGGAATTGCTTCAAGGCCACCCATCTTCTAACTCATCTAAGACCTTATGTATGACTGTAATCACCTGCAATTTGACAGGCCTATATCAAAACTTTTAAGCTATCGCATGAAAACTAAATTCACTAAAATGGCTCTGTAACCTTGAGAATTGAATCAAGATCACCCATCTTCTAATTCATCCAAGACCTTATGTGGGACTGTAACGACCTGCAATTTGACAGGCCTATGTCAAAAACTTTTCAAGCTATCACCTGAAAACCAAATTCACTAAAACGGCTCTGTGACCTGAGGAATTAGGTCAAGGTCACCCATCTTTGAACTTGTCTAAGACCTTATGTGGAACTGTAATCAAGTGCAATCTGACAGGTCTATGTCAAAAACTTTTCAAGTTATCAGGTGATAACCAAATTCACTAAAATGACTCTGTGACCTTGGAATTGGGTGAAGGTCACCCATCTTCAAACTCACCTGAGACCTTATTCAGGACTAAAAGCATCTGCATTATGAAAGCCTTAAGTGAAAAACTTTTCAAGTTATCGTGTGAAAACTGCAAATTCATCAAAATGGCTCTGTAACCTTGGGAATTGGAGCAAGGTTATTCTTTTTCAAACTTGTCCAAGACTTTATGTAGGACTGTAATCACCTAAAATTTGAAAGACCTATGTCAAAACCTTTTCAAGTTATCGTGTGAAAGCCAAATTCACTAAAATGGCTGTGTGACTTTGGGAATTAAGTCAAGGTCACCCAACTTCAAACTCGTCTGAGACCTTATTCAGGATCAGCATGTGAAATATACAAGCCCTAAGTGAAAAACTTTTTGAGTTATAGCCTTAAAACTGTCAGTCCGGACAAACACAAACACGCACACAACGTAAGAAAGTAATCACTATAGGCCCGTCCTCCTTCAGAAGGGGGCATAAACACTGAAGCAGATGACATTTAACCACCAGCTGGTTTTGGCCAGTTTAAGGGAGTAAGGGTAAATGACAGAGTGCCCGCATGATCAAAAATGGTTTCAGTAAATGGTTTGGCAACTGCATTCACAGCTGCCCCAAATGACAGTCATACTCCTTGACTGGTGCACACATGATGATATTAAAACGGTAGACAGTTTTGCTATCATTGGGCTGATGGCTTGGCCTGAAGGGCAAATGATCAGACTTTGATTGGTGTATTCATCTCTGCTGAAAGCTTTTTGGTGTCCAGATAGGTAAGCTGATTCAATATCGATGTTTTGTGAACGGTAACATTCACACAGTCACAGTGTGAACAAGGGTACAGTGCACAGGGATTTTGTTGATCCACGCCCTAATGAGACCTATCAAGATACCATAACCCGGGTCAACAGCTTTCCTTGGCATCGGTTGGGCACTACGCATGCCAAGGAAAGCTGTTGACTCAGTCTTAATTCAAGGGGAAATGCTAAAGCAGACCAGTATATATATATATATATATATATATATATATATATATATACATATTAATATTACTCTGTGCCAGACCTCCCAGGAGTCAGGTTTAATATTTTGAAAGTTGCAAAGTGAACGTCCTAGTCCTAAGTTAATGGCTTTAGTAAGTTTACCCACGGCAGCCTCATCACAACAGCCGGAGAATATTTAAGGAGAAAAGTGGCAAGCCCAATCTTTGCGCTGGATACAAGTTATCCCAGCGAAGCACACTCATATCACACAAGGTTGTACAGGTCAGTCGTTTGTAATCAGTCAACCTTCAACATGTCTGCAGGCCTTGACAATGCCATACATATGGCATATTGTTATAATCCAAGTCTGTACTTTACACACTCTGTGTCACTGGGGAAATCACACTGATGACTAGCCCTCCCAGCATTTTGTAAAGAACATACCCCATGTATGCAAGTGCCTACTGATTCATTTTGATCTGGCTGGGCACCAGTATTACAACACCATTATTTCCTGAAGCATAAATCTATATTTTCCTTATTAATATTGATAGATTTAGTGCCCCTCCCCAATAACATGAGAGATTTAGTGGCACCTTATAACATAACAGATTTAGTGACGCACCTTTAACATGACAGATTTGATGGCCCCTTATAACATGATAGATTTAGAGGCCCCCTTATAACATAACAGAATTAGTGACGCACCTTTAACATGATAGATTTAATGGCCCCTTATAACATGATAGATTTAGAGGCCCCCTTATTACATGACAGATTTAGTGGCCCCTTACTGCATGACATATATGGGGGACCCTTAATCAATTTTAACGAACCTTTTATAACACACATCTCTGTAAAGAATATTCTCAGGCTGGAAGAACTACACATAATTTTGCCGGGTGTCATTCCAACTTCTACCCGTAGAATATTCACAAGTGCATATTTAATTATTGTTGAACAAAAGTCATAGCATTTCAATTAAATTATCCTTGTCAGGGGCATTTAAATTTTCAAATCATGAATATCTTACACTAGGAGAGCCAAAACGCTGAGAAAGGGCCACCCTCAGCACTTTTTGCTGAGAAATGCCAAGGAAATTTGCACAAAAATCCTTTTCTCAGCACATCTCGGCAACTTTGCTGAGAAATGCCAAGGAAATTTGTACAAAAATCCTTTTCTCGGCAATTTTGCTGAGAAATGCCGAGATCTACTGCAATGCTTCTCTCCCCTCAGCGTTTCTGGGCAAAAATGCTGAGGTACCTTTCACCATATTCCTTAGCTCTGCATTTCTCAGCATTTTCGCTGAGAAATGCCATGGTTATGGCTAGAGTTTGAAGCATCTCAGCGTTCCTCTGCATTTTTGCCAAGAAATGCCTAGGTATGGATTGGAGACTTAAATTCCTTGGCGTTTTCCAACGTTCTAGGAAGAAGATATACATGGGAGGTATTGGAAGGTGTTTTTTAGGGTTGTGCAAAACAAGACAGACAGCATTTATTCATTGTAGAATATAAATGATTGTACTTTACTATTTAGGAGAATCACTTATGCTAGTAAGTGACATTTTGACCACGTCAAGGAATACGACAGCTGCAAACCCTTCATTCAGATTCATACAGGAACATTTCATACTCCACAGTATTAATATCTATCAAGCAGTGTCACTGTAAACAAAGTGGCCCCTAACACGGAAAATTATTTTTCCTTATCAGATTAATTAGGATAAAAAGACATAGAACATACAGGTTATGTACACCCTGGTTTGTGTTTGGAGTTATGAATAACAGTTGCAATCTGCAAAAAAATTAACATACAATTGGTACTTGTAAGTAAAATTGATGTACAGTGGTCCCCTTCTCATAAGGCCACCCAAATGCACCAGAAATGTGGCCTTATAAGAGGGATGGCCTTTCTTGAGGGGGAGTATATTATGGAAATCCCATACTTCCTGCATGGAGAAGTGGCCTTTCTAGAGGGGGTGGCCTCTCTTCAGGGGGCCTTATAAGAGGGGCACCACTGTACTACTAGCAGTTACATGTGTTTCAGGTGTGTTTCAGTTCAATGACATAAATTTTGACACCAGCTGAGTACAAGTTCCAGTAGTCTGTTGCTAGCTTCAAGTTACAGTAATTTTCCATGGTTCAGGATACCTGACATGCATCTGACATCTGACTGTAAAATAGCTGATAAAACATGGCATGTCAGCCTGCTGCTTGTGGCAAGGCCTAAGAACTACAAGTTGCTGGCAATATAATCTGGAAAAAAACCCACACTCACACCATGATAACTGGTTTACACCTGACAGTATGCTGAAATGGCATGTAACATTTTCATGAGGTATAAGCCTACAATATATTATGTGGTTCATGACATGTTTAAAATTAAAGCTCTATTGTTCCCTGTATCTATACACCCTCACCCTTGCATCAATCTTGAAACAGCAATGATACAGCTTCAATCACGTGATGACCTTTTCACTACCACTACAGTGACACAAATACTGTTGACTCTGATTGGCCTAAAGTTAATGCAACAGCAAAAATGAACCTCGTAGGTTAAACAAGAAAAAAGCACAGTGTATTGTCATATCTTGGTGATCCAACTTTCTACCAACTCTATGTGACATTCCAGCCGCAGTGTTGCTGGGTAAGACCCTTTAGCCATATACACCATAGGGCCAAAGCCTAGAAATACGGTACAGCATGGCAAATTTCTTTGATATCCAGGGATGTATGAGCAATGAGCCATAATAAATCATGATATAAATGACACATTTACATCAATACACCTGCTGAATTGTTAGTAAAGAATACTGCCCTTCCCAGCTGCTTATCACTACCCATATATGTGTACAGCAACATGCATGCATACATGTACTGAGGTACTCACAGACATATGCTGAACACTTAGCCCTTTCCCTCTTAAGACAGCCCAGACCAGCTGATGGTCAAATGTCATCTGCTTCCATGTGTTTGACTAATTTCAACCGTAATTAAAAATAATTTGAATGAGAATTGTAAATAAGACCCATCAAGACAACATGTCCGGGGTCACCAGGTTCTCTTAGTGTGGGTTGGGCACTAAGTGTCCATCTTAACCTGTGCGACAGGATGCTGGTGACTCAGTCTCAACTCTTTTAGTGCCATGTTTTGGACTGAATCAACTGCTTTCCTTGGTATGCTTTGGGTACAATACACCCAAACCATACCAAGGAAAGCTGTTGACCTGGACCATCATATTCTCAGGAATACTAGGCATACTGGTACTTGAATGAAAGGTCTTTTCACAAGAAATATGAAACCAGCATCCTTATTACAATTGAGAGCAGTTTGTCTTAAGTAGTTCAACTTTAGCCATGGTTGGCATCGAAAGACTTAAGCTTAGCGTCAATTCAAGGGGTAAAGGGTAAAATTGCCTGAGAAACTCTTGAATGTTGACTACAAACAGTTGCCCACCTGCACTGTTTGAGTACCATAAATTATTCAATTTGTAATTTTACATTCTTCAAACGTATTATCTTGCAAATTTGCAATCAGAACATGATTTTGGGAAATTTGAAGAATGTTCAATTTCTGGTAGTGTTTATTTGTTTTTTTCCATTTTTCACATGCTCCCAATATCTGCATCAGTAAATGTCATGCAAAATCAACCTTTAACCCTTTCTCCCCTGTAATTTCTTAACCCTTTCAGTGCCAAATGTTGAACTGAGTCAACAGCTTTGACCTGGGGCATTCTCTCTGGAACTATAGGCATACTGGTACTTGAATGAAAGGTCTTTCTATGAAGAATGGGAATCTGAGATCTTAATGATAATTCAGACTAGTTTCACTTTACTAGATTGACTTTAGAAGTGATTGGCACTGAAAGAGTTAATAACACCCAGGTGTATATTGTCATGTGCCTCAATCATTTCTCTTTGATTTTTCAGAAGACACATTTGCTGAGAACTGTAGATGGCGCCTGTCACATGTGCATGTATGATAGCATGTCCCAGATTAACAGCTTTCCTTGAATGGACATTGGCACATTGCAGCCAATCCACACCAAGGAAAGATGTCAACTCTGTCCTATTCTCACCAGGAAAGGCCGAAGTAATGTGCCATCTAGCTTTGAACATTTTGATATTTTCAACAGTCTCAAGAAAGAAAACTTAGAAAAGTGTCTTGCTTTCTCATTCACATGCAGTCTAGCAATATCAAGTTTCAAGCCTCTGAGGTCAGTATAGTGTAGGCGACATAATGACAGGAAGACCACTCTTGACACAGGAACAGCACTCATGACATAGGTACAGCACTCTTGACATATGATGAGCATTCTTAACACAGGTCCAGTACTCTGGACCAGTTGACATACATGTATAGGAAGAACATTCTTGACATTGGAACAGCACTCTTGACATAGGAAGTATATTCTTGACTTAGGTACAGCATTATTGACGTAGGAGGAGCATTTCTGACATAGGAACAACAGTATTGACATAGAAAGAGCACTCATGACAAAGGAACAGTACTCTTGACTTAGGAAGAGCATTCTTAACTTAAGTACCCAAAAAGTGTGCTGAGAAAACTTGTTGGCAAAGTCCCAAACTTGGCACTGAAAGAGTTAATAAATTAAATAAGTGCATTTATCAGCACCCCTTCTACATGACAACTATATGTCTTCCCTATACAGGAGTCCCTCTTTTGGAAGACTACCAGCCTTTTGTGACCATTTTCACAGTGCAAAAGCACCTTTTACTGATAATTTACCTCTTTTGCGAGACCACCTGCAGAACATGACAAGTAACCACCCAAAATGATCCCCAAAAGACTTATCCATCCAGTAAAATCCCTATTTCAGACAAGTAAAGCCAACCTACCTTGTATAATAACTTGTCAAAACCAATTTACAAATTCAAAATATGTTTACAAAACCAAAAAGCGAATGAACACATAACTGCAAGATGGAATGGCAACAAAAAGTGCAGAGACATACAATCACTTCTTAATCTAAATTATGGATGGGAATTCAAAGTTGTGGTTAATTGTTGGGCAGGTAGCACAAGAGTAAAATACCTGCTTTATGTGACCACTTCTTGGATGACACCAGGGTGGTCTCTCAAAGGAGGGACTACTGTATTCCTATTTGGTGATATCGCTAAATAGTGATATCACTGAATCATTTGGCGATATTGCCAAAGCATGTTGTTATATGACAAAATATTTAGTAGTACATGTATCTCTAAATATTTAGTGTTATCCCTTAACATTTAGTGATATTTCTGAATTATTTAGTGATATCGCTAAATCATTTAGTGATACAACACTGCTAAATGATTTGGCAGTATCTCAAAATCATTTCAGGATATTGTTAAATTCAAGAGATACATGTATCACCAAATCACTAGTAATATACGTAAATGTGTAGGATGCAGCAATAGCTACATATGATTTAAAGATATGGCTACATGTCTTTCTGTTATTTTGTCCAATATGGCTGCCAACCAATTTGGACAGAAGGGTGTTGGCTTCATCCTGCCAATATGTCCTGTCAAGAATTGATCATCTTCTCTGGCAAACAGAAAGCATTATGATGGAAGGCAATTGAGGTGAAGAAGTCATCAATCTTTTGAATAGTGACATCTTGATAGGATCACAGACACCTTTGTGCCAATCATTATACCAGCACAGTGCAATTACCCAGGATGCACTGATTCACTTATCTAGTGATATTGCTAAATCATTTGGTGATATTACAACAAGTTTTGATGATATCACATATAAATTTCTGAATCAGTCAATTGACAAGACTGATTCAACACTACAACGACATGTATGGTAGGTCATTTTGACATTTAGTCCTATCTGGTGATATCTCTGAATCATTTAGTGATATCACCAAATCATTTTGAGATATTATGACATGAGACCATTTAGATACCTCAATAAATGATTTATCACTAAAGGATTCAGTGATATTGCCAAATAGGACTAAACGTCAAAATGACTTGCCATACATGTCACTGTAGTGTTGAGTCAGTCTCTCAGTTGACAGATTTAGAAATTTGTATACATGCAACCAGCAACAACCTGAAAACGACAACAGTCACTTTTTGGATAACAGTGTTCACCCTTTCACCACCAAGTTATGCCTTAGTCAATAGCTTGCTTTATTTGGCATGGATTGATTACCAAACACCAAACACATGCCACAGGTAATCTGTTGACTTAGAGATTACTGATGCCATGCTGATAGTTGCCTACAAACCTCCTTAACACTATTTTTCATTCAACGTTTATTTAGCAGGAAAGAAAAACCCAAAAACAATAACACTGGGATACATGACATGTGACATCCCTAACAAAAACTGGTCTATTTGGTTTTGAAAAATATGGCATTAAACCGAGTCAGAAACTAGATGGTAATATACCACTTCGGTCTGGCAGCACTGCCAGTTTTTTCTCCAGATTCTGACATAAAAATGGCATAGCTAGAATAGTACTCTTAGCATCTAATTTTAACTGGCACTATGGCACTACTGAAACCTCAAAAGTAATGAAGCAGTTTCAATCTGGCTAGATTTGGACACAGGAACTTACTTTCCTGCTACAAAACTGGCAAGTTGTACATTGGTCAAAAACTCACTCAATAACCTGTGATAATTAACGCTGGTAGAAAACTGGCATTATAGCTTGAGATAAAAAAAGCAAGACTGCCAGCTTTTTTTTCTGCACAAGTCTGGCAGAATGCTGACCTAAAACTTAAGTTTAAAACTGAAGGTTTTTTTCCCCAACCAAGTTTGGCTGAAAGCTGGTCTAAAACTCATTTAAAACTAGAGAAAACCTGGCCTTATAATGCAGGGCAAGGCATGGAGACTCGGTAAGTGTTATCCAGCCAGTTTTGGCTTGTATGCTCCACATATACAGCCAGATTGCTGGAGCTTGCCAGCTGTTGTCTGGCCAGATACATTCCATACAGGTCTACCTGTTCATGTACGGAGTTCAAAGTAATAGGATTATAGCATTAATACAAGATGGATCCAAAGGATCCGTGTCCTTCCTACAACATGGTATTTGCTTATGCCAGGAACATGGTTTGGTATGTAACCCTCTTGGATAGATTAAGGTGCACAGACAGTCTTCTACCATGTGTATCTACATGTCCAAAGCCACCTTCCACAAAGGGCAGCATGCTTTTGTGGTGTTAACACTTTTCCACCCAAATCATCTGAAATCACCTGGACGTAAAATGTCACCCACTTTCATGCTTTTTACTGAACTACCATTTTCATAGAAAACCTTTTTGTTGAGAATTGAATATAAGACCTTCCCGGTATCATGATGACCGGCCCAAGGTCAATAGCTTTCTTAAATACAGGTTAAATATGCTAAGCATTGAAGGAAGGTGTTGATTTAGGTTTTATTCTGACCAGGACAGGGTTAATATAAATTTTTAAACTGTAATGGTTCTTGAAATGATGAATACATGACACCCCAAAATGAACCTAAATGTATTTATTGTGCCTGTCAACTTTAAAATGCATCAAGGTCAACCCATTGCTAACTTTTACTCATGGATATCATATGATGCTTCTGTCCCATACATATGAACAGTTGACCTATTGCTCTTCTGGAGATGTGAAGCCATATACATAGTGGTAGGCAAATGCAGTCCCCAACACTGACAATTTGTATGCTCTCCAATGCCACTGTCAGTGGTGTCAGACTGATACATGCAGGTCATAAGACCCGAAATATTGGCATTCTTTTAATGAATCGAAAAGCCAGGACAGGTCAGTCTGTGCAGCTCACAGAGGGAATTACGCCTCAATACCAACAGAGGTCATATTTGGAAAGAAAATCCTTGCACCCAAGACATCCACACTTCAGACATTTGGTCAATAATTGCTGCTACCCTATCCCTAGACCAGATGAAATGAAACCTCACTATATCTGTTGGTATACAACAAAATGTAATTTACAGGAGAGGGGACTCCATCCACTGGAGAATGGCAACTCATGCGCGTGTGGCTTTCCTTACGGGAAACACATTGCTGTCTCCAAAGAACCGATTGTGTGCACCTAGTATACTTCTAATGGTGCCACCTGCATTCCCTGAAGAACACACTGTCTGTAGATTAGCTCCGTAATTGGATAATGAACACAGCAGGACCAAAGGCATCTCATCAGCTATACGGACTGGAGACCGGTGGATGATAAATTGCTGGCTACTCGTAAAACCAAATCCATCATGTTGGTGTACAGTGGAAGTAGTTCCTGCCGTTTACATACCACCCCATCATTGCTAACTGTCGTGATTCCAGGTCATTATCTCCAAAATGAACCCGGGGAGTGATAGGAAAGTTGTCGCTTGAGTGGAAAGTTGTGCAAATATAATCAACACACAGTTGCCAACACAGTCTGTCTCTTTGACCTTCACAGCTGTATCATTGTGAGTGAGAAGTTTGAAAAGTTAAGAGATCAATACAAGTACATCCATCTGTCAGGTCCTTGTATATTGCCTCTGTGTGTGCAGGGACCCATTTCTGCTTCTAGATGCATTGCCAGTGGAAAATGACTTGCTGCATGGAATTCTTATGAGTATTTTTAAGTTACAGGATAAGTAACAGTTCTCATTTTTTTTTCACTACTTACATCAATCAAGACAAAACGTGCTATAAAATCATACATTTTCCTGAAGAATAAATATTCCAGATTTTATCCAGAGAAGATCTACTTGTACATAGAAACTCCTTTATATATAAATGATGATATGGATGCTCATTTTAAGAAACAAATGACTGGAAACTTACTTAAAATCATTGTATTTTTATTTACACTTAATTATTTTGCTGGTGGCAGGCATTCATAAAAATAAAAAGCACAAGGAAATGTAATTTTGTATAGGCTTAATAGGTAATATGTCCATCCAATTGAGTGAAATTAAAACTCCTGTTTAAAGCCTGAAATGCCAAATCATGACCTTATATACATGAAAATGAGTACATTTTCAATATTCTGCTAACAATAAGATTACCTGACAAACATGAAAAATAGCTGTCAAACCACATGTATACTTAGAGGGCATACATACATGTAATGTTTATAGGTGTAAACACTCCCATTTTGACCAAGAGGGAGCTCCACATTTTTTTTTCAAGGACAACATTCCCTGTTTTCTTTATTTTCATCTAGTTTTTATGTAAATTTTCTGGTTACAGTGCTATTAGGATTGAAACCAATACTGAAAGGTGCTAATTTGAAAGGTCCGGCAAAATCACACCAGAACCGTTAAGAAAACCCCTGGGATGTGTACAGAGAGTTTATCAATAACCTGGATATCAAAGAGACACTCACCATCCAAATAATCCAAAATTTATGTGTCCAGGTGCAGATTGTCTGTTTACATGTTTTAACTTTAGTTTCATGTTAACAGGAAATATTTTGCTGAGAATTAAGACACAGCTTTTACGGTGGCATGCTCCACATCAATAGTTTTCCATGGCACAGGCTAGGCCCAACCCACACCAGGGAAAGCTATTGACTCGAGAGTTCTGACTAGGTAACAACAAACTGACTGGGTACAGGGAAATTAATGCAAAGCCTACAACTTCCATCAACAAATTTCTGTGTACACTTTTCCACATTAAAATACACACACATATTTCAATTTTTCTGCTCACAACAAACTTTTAATCCTTTGGGGAGTGAGCCCAAATTTTTCCTCTATGTGGATGTAATAAGCCCAAGAAAGCTGTTGACAAATTGCCTGTATCTTTCTTGAAAAAAAAAAAAAAAAAAAGAAGCAGACACTTTTTATGATACTGGACCATTTCTGGGGCTATTTATTGGGAAAAAGTTGCATGCTGATACATTGGTTAGGTCCCTTAGGGTTAATAAACTTTCAAATCTGACAGTGCAGATGGTCACAACATCCTGTTGCAAAACACATCAACCAGGTTTCCTCACTACATGTACATGCCACTCATCATGGACTGCAAGAAAAGCTGTAAAAACACATTCACCTCATGGAATGCTTGTTGTACTGTCAGTAAGTCTCATGCGCCTACCCCATGATTTATTAGGTGTCAGCTGCAGCAGCTGGTGTCACAGGCACATTATCCCATGATCCCTACAATGGATGCCGGTGTCACGAGCAGACTATCCCATGATCCCTACATGGATGCTGACCCCAAATTGACACCACATGCTGTGCCAAGCAAGACTAAATCCTCATTCCACAGATCTGCAAGATGTTCTACCTCTAAAGTTTTAAACCTTAAACCAGTGACACATTAATTATTAACTCATTCCACCCTGATGACGCTTTTTCCCGCTAATATCCAAATGTCGTCTGCTAATTGTATTTTACTAATTTAGGGACTATTTTTCAATATTTTGGATGAAACTTGCATGGAAGATCATTCCAAATTATATGCCCATGGTCAACAGCTTTCCTTGGCGCGCTCTGGGCGCATTGCGCCCAGAGCGCGCCAAGGAAAGCTGTTGACTCAGTCTTCTATCAGGGTGGAATGAGTTAAAACCACTGTCTCACAGAGCTAACAATGCCTATATTTATCTCAAGCTACATGTATTTTCTTTCAACAGGTTGCTCAAAATGGGTGGTTACTTTTCTACAGCTACTTGTGTGAAATATTGAGAAGGGGGAATCAAACTGAGAGGTAAAAGTTGTAGAAGCCCATCAATTAAGACAAGTGCCAGATAAGCTCTGACATGGTGTCTGAAAACATCCACTAAAGATGTTGATTGATGCTTTGTGTGTTTGTTTTTTGGGGGGGAGTTTCCCCCCAACACATTCAGCAAAATCAATTTCTAGCATGAGATACTTATATCACACATGATCCGGCCCTCAGCCACATCAGCACAATGGCCTTTATGGCCAGGGCACACACGGTTTCCCTGATAGTCTTATTCTGGCAAGACACAAGGAATCTGTAGATATGACAAGTGGATCTTGAGGCAAAAAAAAGCATATGTCTGCTATAGAGCAAAGTGATTTATCCTGTCTATCCTACATGTGTGACTGGTACATTTAACATAAAAGAAGTGTAAGCTGAGTAATTGATTTTTTTTTTACATGATGAGGTGCAGGGACATCAGGGTCATTTTGTTTTCAATTACAGGAAAATCTTCAATATTTCACTGACTGAATCAAAACATTTCAATGAGAACTGCATTTGCCTGTAGCCTGAATACAGCGAGGAAGCACGCCAGATCTTAGACAACAGCAGTTTAGTGATATTCCACTCCAGTGGAGCAGCATGACATGATGAACTTATCAGCCTGATAAATACCTTTAAACCTTTCCTTAGTAAACTGGCCCAAACCGGCTGGTGGTCAAACATTGGCTGCTTCAATGTAGTTGACTAACTTCAATGGTAATGAAAAAAAAAAAAATTGAAGGAGAATTGCAGAGGAGATCCTCCAAGGTAACATAGCCCCGGTCAATAAATTTCTTTTGGCCTGGGTTGGGGTCCCAGCCTACATCAAGAAATCTGCTGGTCAGTCTTAGCCCTTTCCCCCCTAAACCGGCCCAAAACCGATTGGTGGTCAAATGTCATCTGCTTTAGTATTTTCAACTAATTTCAACAATGAAAAACAATTTGACTGAGAATTGTTGATGAGGGGTCTATCAAGATCACATGCTCTAGGTCAACAGCTTTCCTTGGCATGGGTTGGGCACTAAATGGACAAACCGTGTGAAGGGAAGCTGTTGACTCAGGTCTTAATCCAAAGCTTATAGGCAGCAAGTTAAAGTGACTGGATTCTCTTATCCCCACTCTTGTCAAATGACACTCTCTGATACATGCTGGTAAAGTATGGGCAATGGAGACATAGATGAAATACCACAGTGGAACCTCATTAATACGGACCTCATTAATCTGTATGTCTCATTAATCTGAACACTTCTGGAACAGAATTGTTCATTTCAAGTAATAGTGATTCAGTAATCCAGATGCTTTATTAATCTGAACAGTTCACTGGGGTACAAAGGTGTTCGGATTAATGAGGTTGCACTGTATTACTCAAATGTATCAGGTTAGTATTAGTCACAGGATTGCTGATAACTTAGAAGACTCAATCAGTGTGGAGTGTAACTGGTTAACTGGCAGGCATTTTTAGTGACTGCATTCATAGTTGTTCATGTTTTGAAATTATAGTAAATGGAAATAACAAAAAAATTAATGCATGTGGAGTTTTTTTCACAAGTAAATGCACCGTAAATTATAACCATCACGTTTTGCATATGTTAAAACCCAGCAAGTCTTACATGTAGACGCATATAAAGAATGTCTGTTAAATCCCTCCTGTGCTACATACAGTATGTTTGCCTTTTATCAAATGCTCAGACGGTCTTCTGATCAATACACTCTACCTGAATGATTAAAGTCTGTCAGGATTTACAAAGAACTACCAATTTTGGCATGATAGTTGCATGGGATTTACATGCGAGTAGACCCCATACTGTACCACAGTAATCCCAGGTCAACAACTAATTCCAATCTCATTATGCGAGGTGTGCAGAAGATCACACGAGACACAGTCACCTGAGCTGGAAGTCTTAGCAGGGGGTGGAGTGAATCAATTCTTCAAGATGCTCAGGAGTGCTCAGGCACAAATTTTCATCTGCCTTCATGTCTTTAATTAAATTTCCTGTACATAGATGACATATTGTTGTGAGACTTGTAATTACATGTAAGACCCATCATGACAACATACCCTGGGTCAACATCTTTCCTTGGCATGGGACCAACCTGCACCAAGGACAGTAGGACAACGTTAGCAGTGTCAGTAAAGGGGGGGGTGTCACTCATCCTGGGTCCTCAGAGTAGAGCTTAACTCAAGAAGAACTGTACATGATTCTGTTTTGAGAGCATTGTAATTTACTGTTCAATAAAATATTTAAATTTACTGCAAACAAGCACCAGATGAGAGCAGTTTCTAAGCGTTACTCAATCTGAATTGCAAATGGGATGTGCTGAAAAGCTAGCATGTAAATATAGTTTTACATGACACACGGCTCGAAATGGAGGACACACAGCAGTTCCAAACGGTGCAGCCAATTATGCAAATGATACGGGAGATTCATTCGGAGGACAAATTTTTTGACAATATTTAATTTGACATGGTGGAGAGCTACATGTAAGACTGTGATGGAAACTATCTTAGCCAGAATTAAAATTTAAATTGTGGAATAAAATAATTTTCAAAAACTAAATGTAGCTTTTTATACATATACAGTAGGACACACATGTTAATGTTCCAATAAAATGACCCAGTCGCAAGGCAATCCTGACAACAAGACACCATGATAAGGGCATACTTAAAGGAAACAAAGTGCACTGCTATGATTTGTCAGTACAAAAAATACTCCCATGCATCAGTGTTGACAACCTGGGAGTGATGGAAATCAGTAAGCCTTGGTAAGGGAGTGAAATGACTGAGTGCAGGAAGGGTTCAGCACACCTCCTGCTGGAGGTGAACATTTTGAAATTACAACAAAAATGGCACCATTTAGTGCTTTTGACTTTGTCTTCTGTCTTTAATGGATGAAACTTTGCTTTTTTCTCACACAAAAACACCAACAACGAAAAATCATACCATAAGGAAACTTAGATCTGATGTTCTTGTACATGTATATGATTTGCACCACTTGCATGCTGTTTCACATCTCAGATGCCCGGAAACCCAGTGCTGAAATTGACAGACTGCAGCCATGTTGAAATGTGGGGAGCTTCCACCGATTCTGACTGAAAGCTCGCCAGATATCATCCCTTCTTTTTGTTTGTTCCTTCATGTCAGGTATAAAATCCCATTTGTGCTTTCTTATGATGGGTACAGATATCTCTATCAAAATACAAATGTACTTCCTGAAACTAATGTACTGCTACAAACTAATGGCAACAAAAAAATATCTGAATTAAACTGCTGTTTTTGTTACATCAAAATCTCTTCCAGTAAACTATTTTGCCATTTCCATGAATCAGAATGAAGCTAAGGTAACAGTGTTCTACATCGAAAATGAGCAAAAGCATAGAGAAACTGTGGGCCCAATGCATGATCCCAGCAATTAGCCATGGACTTCCACCTATTTTTGACCCTTTTTTAAAAATTCAACCTAATAACTTTTTTGTTGTTGTAAAAACCGTCAGGTTTTGGGCGCGCTCCATAAGATGTAAGGTCACTGAACCTACCCCTGAAATTCCGTTACAGGACTTTCGTAAGAGTTGGCAACACTGATGTATTCCAAACACATAATGGCTCTTCCTACATGTATATATCAAAGTCAGTTAGTATGTGACCATGACTTTTTAAACAGATGATTTTACCCAAGTTGCCAGTTTGACATAAGCAACATATCTCCCCATGTTTGATACAGACAACTGCCTGTACATCTGGATACCTCTACTTCTTTGTTGAACTGTATGTTTCTGATGGTTTTGAACCCTGGACCACTTGCATCATCATATTAAATGCAACCTTCATGCTACAGTGACATAACTGAGACTAAGTAAGCCTCATGCTACTGTGGCATAATTACCAAGACTAAGTGACCCTCATGGTACAGTGACATACCTGAGACTAAGTGACCCTCGTGGTACAGTGACATACCTGAGACTAAGTGACCCTGGTGGTACAGTGACATAACTGAGACTAAGTGACCCTGGTGGTACAGTGACATAACTGAGACTAAGTGACCCTGGTGGTACAGTGACATAACTGAGACTAAGTGACCCTGGTGGTACAGTGACATAACTGAGGCTAAGTAAGCCTCATGCTACTGTGGCATAATTACCAAGACTAAGTGACCCTCATGCCACAGTGACATGATAACTGAGACAATTAAGGAAACCCTCATGCTACAGGGGTATTCATGCACCTCTGTACTTTTCTTGCTGCCACCTAATTGTGAACAGTCATTTTCAATGATTTTACAATAATGCATTAGGTATATTCTTCCTACTTCTTAGGAAAATATTTTGGTTGTGACCTCAAACAATTTTATGACCTAGAAGTGCCCTCAGATATGCCTGTGTAGCAGGAAACTGGTCTCATGCCACTGTAGCATAAGGATAATGATGGCAATCTTTATGAGCTACCATGGTGAACTATGGTCAGCATGTTTCTGGGCCATGGGCCACTGTCATATCGACCCTTACCTACTATGGTGACCCATCGTTATCATGTTTCTGAACCATGGACCACTATCATATCAACCCTTTACTGTGGTGAACCATGGTTATCATTTATCATGTTTCTAAATGGGGATGCTCAGAGGTTCATTTCAAACCTATTTCATAAAATACACAGCGGAACCTGTCTGAATGGATGACCCACAGGCTGTGAAAAATGGTCCTTTCTGAGAGGTGGTCCCTTAAGGCAGGTAAAATTAAACTAAAATATGCTAATGGGGATGTTGAGACTGGGCCTTTAGCACAGGCGGTCCCTTAGCAGAGGTGGGCTCATACGCAGATTCTACTGTATATCTCTAGACAACAATTTTACTGCCAGTACACCTTTCAAAAATTTGGTGTAAAACCTAGTCAAATATGCAGACAACCATTTAAGTGGAGACCCCATAATGTTTCACATGGATTGGGCAGCACGCTAACCTGTGCCTATATCAATCACTTTCCATGGTGCAGATGTTGGCATATACAGTCTACCAAAGGACTCCGAGAAAACCACCATTCACAGCAGGCACGGTAGGAGCTCTCTCCACTTGCTCCCCTTGCTGAGAGTTGAAACTGCGGGCAGCGGAGGTGATAGGTGAGCAAGTTGCCACTCAGTCACCCATGAAGCCAATTTGATTGACAAATGGAGAATTGTATAACCTTGCCAAACTGCTATATTACCAGTCGCTGTCTTTGTATTAGCAGTCTTAAAAGTTTGCCCAACAGGGAAATCTACCAAAAGTTCACCCCAGGGCCAAAGGAGAGGACTTCTACCATAACAGAATCCCAACCGACTACTATGTTAACATGTTTATAGTCCAATCACAGAAAGAGAATAACAGATGGGAATTAAACATCATGTGTGGGGCTCTCTTTTAAGTTGACCAGGAGTAGGATTCAAAATCCAAAGCTTTTCTTGGTGCACATTGGGCCCAATGCACGCTGAGACAAGCTGTTGACCTGGGATATTTTCTCTGGAACTAGAAGCACGCCAGTACTTGAATGAAAGGTCTTTTTACAAGGAATAGAAATCTGAGATCCTAATGATAATTCCGACTAGTTGGACTTTAGTAGATCGACTTTAGACATGATTGGCACTGAAAGAGCTAATTGATATATTTACTTTGGAACTGGCTTCACAACAAATACACCCTATGGTTGCCCAAAGTAAGGTACAAGTCTCTTCACCGATGAACAATTACCCTGGTCTACATAGATCAAAACTGTGGCTCATGAAGCATTATCCTTTAGAAGGGAATTAAGAAATGAGGGTCGACTTTGTGTGTGTTATAGCATAATGACGTGTGACTTATTGAAATGTGGGCCGGACACTTGTGTTATGGTCCGATTACACACAAGGCTTGTGTGTTATTGTCTCATAACACACCAGGCTTTCTCCAACACTTGCAATGTTAAAAGTTAGATTGAATGTAAATATTACACCAATGAATGGAACTGGGGACAATTGTGTCCAAAGATGGCAGCACTGTCACTGCCATGCAAATTCAAAGCCTTAAGTGTTTAAAGAAATACATAAACTTAGGTGGGCGTGGCTTATCAGAATGTGGGTGGGACATATGTGTTATGGTCCAATAACACACAAGGCTCATGTGTTATGGTCTCGTAACACACCAGGCTCTCTCCTACACTTGCAATGTTAAAAGTTAGATTGAACAAAAATATAACACCAATGAATGGAATCGTTACTGCATGATCAACGGCTTTATTTTATGTGTATCTGTGTGTGAGATAGACACTTCATAGCAATTATTAATCTAACAACTTGCCAGAGGATCAATTGTACCTGACACAGCACTAATTTTCACTTTGGTCAAAGCAAGAAAAAAACACCCTCCTCTTAAAAAAAAAAAAAAAAAAAAAAAAAAAAAAAGAGCTGCAACTTTTGAAATTGTAGTGGGTTACACAAAGCAAAATGACTTCCAAAGGTGACCTAGTATGTGTCATTCATAAACGCCGACCATCATTTGAGGACAAATGAGTCAGAAACATAGACATGCAATTTACATATCAGGGTTATAACAGCTAACCTCATGAAAGCAACAGTACATTAATGAACCTTTGCTATGTGGTCATATCTACCGGGGCATTGATCCCTGGAGATATACGTTAATGACGATGAAAAATTGTGTATGATTGGAACAGAAAATCCCATTAGCTTCTCTAACGATGTAACCTACCATTATGCTGTAAGTGTTCCCATGAAAGAGGATATACAGAGACAAAGCAGTCATTTAATGTCTGTGAAACTGAGTAAAGCGGTATGGATCAATTTACTGTTGAAGTACCTATTTTTCCAAGCAAAACTTGGCATTTCTTCCTAACGTGCTATACCTCTGATTTTGGCCAATTGGATGGGCACAGTTACAATGTACAGTGTAGATCATCAAGATATACACATGTAGTAGTTATTCACCAAAGAGACCACTCCAATGAGAAACTACCTGTCTTTTAAGACCACATTTATGGGCTCTCTTCTCGTTATTCGACCCCGACTTAAAGAGCACCTGCTTCACATGACCACTTACAGGTCAGATCACATTTATCAAGTCCTTATTGCCATCTTTTCTATGGTATTTGACGCCCATTATGAGACCACTTGCCTTAAAGGATCATAATACCAGGTCCTTGGTGCTATCTTTTCTTTCTATGTCATTTGATCCCACTGAGAAACCACCTGTTTCACGTGAACACCTTCAAAACTGTCCCATGGGTGGTCCCTCAAAGGAAATGACTATAGATACATAGACATTTTATGAATGGAACATTTGGAAGCTGCAAGCAGCTTGGACAGATAGATTCATCTGATGTTTTTTTTAATGTCTGTATATGAACAGTGAAAACTGTTTTGAAAATCCACCCTTCAAGATGACCAAATTGTGGTCTCTCAGGACAGGTGGTTTCTCTAGGCAGGTATAAAGAACATAGAAAGTACTAAGCTAGGTAAATTGAATGGTGGTCTTTCAATGCAGGTGGTCTCTCGAGATACATCTCCAGTGGTTCTCTCACACACGCAGATTGGCAGGATAAGAATTACTCTGTTGAACTTTAATATCTGACCAAAAAAAATGACAAGACTTTTTACGCTAAATTCTATGCATAATTACTTCTGGGATTCCATTCACTATGTTCACTCATTAAAAAAAATCACACTTTTTTCCCAGTTTGCCACAGATAAATTTTACAAAAATAGACCTCTCAAAATTAATGCTACCCTCCACCTAGAGTAGTTACTTAGTGTATTCCTTATTTTTTTATTCTGTTTGTCATATTTCTATCACTTTCGTCTCTCAAGACCAAGTCTTTGGCTTGTGACCTTATCAGAACCCCATCCCTTTTACTCGGTCATGGGGTGATGCCGACAAACCAAAGGCAACAAAGCCATTGAACATTGCTGCCCTTATACCTTTCATGTACAAATATAACTGCATGGTGCATAAAGCAGTTAACCTGCATGATACAAACATGTGTTATCTTGTTATCATTTTTGTGGCACTGTAGATAATTTAAACTTTATGTGGAAAAGACCCCCATTAGACCCATTCTATAAAGACCAGAGCATTTAAGATGAGGTAACACCACCAGTTAGAGTGGGTCAACTCCGGGTTGTTGAGCATGTATGAATAAGAAACAAGGATGTATACTTTGAACTTCACATCATTCAACAAACTAAGAAACCACATGGAGCTACACATTATAATTTCTGATGCACTCCTTCCATAATAGCATCTTCCTGTATGCACCAGTAGTTTGTCCAACATGCTGTGGTGGGAAATTGAGCAGTTTACTTGTTTCACTAGATTAGATTAGACTATACTCCTTACAGCAAGGCCAATGTCTCTAGTGATCTTCCGTTAGGCCCTGAAGGACACATTGAAGTTGCTTTAAGACCTTGGGATAAGGTCAAGGTCACCTGCATGCAACCAAAACACAGTCTTTACCAGTTCAGATGATCAAATACAATCATAAAGTCCTAAATCCAGAGAAAAAACCTCAGTCAAGTTGCACCATCATGACCTCAAATACTAATTCAAGGTCAAACAATCACACTCCCACCTGGTCCTCAAGTACTGTAAATTGCTTTCATTTTGCTGTATTCTTATTTGCCCTTATTTTTCTGATGGCACAAAACTGTGAAAATAAACACACAGGGAAATAGTATTTCAAAATTGATTGAACAGGAAATATAATGTATGCCCAAATTAGTGAAATTAAAACTATGGTGAAATGTCAAAAATACAAAAACCGTGAAAATTTTAACACTCAAAATTAAATTTGCAGCATGACCATTGTCACACACACTATTACATGTAGTGTCACCTCAAATATTTCTTCCGTTATCAAGTTATCTTTCATATGTCTCTCATCTAGTTGCAGGTAGTTGGCTCCATGACTGCTCTTGTCCTCTGAATTAATTATAATGACTGAAATTGTGACTTAAATTGAGTAGATAGATTATGACAAGTATTCTGTTTTCATACGCAAGTACATGTAATTTACATGAGAACAGTGTGTAGACAGGCATGGTGTGCACACATATTAACTAGCACTTGATGTACATTATAAAGGATCACAGTTCTCTTGCTGATCACTGATCAGTGGTACTTTGATTGTTTACTCCCAGAAAAACATATCAGATTTGATTTTTTTTTAATCACAAAGTACAGACAGGGGGTCTGTGTTATACATGTATATAATGAGTGAATGTGTTGATGTGAGTATCTTGGTACCTCTTAGTGGTGAATGTGTTGATGTGAGTATCTCGGTACCTCTTAGAGGTGGTCTGCAGCGTACTGTACAGATTGGGTCTGTAAATCAGGCACACAAATTTTCTAATGTTTCCATGGTTTGAATTGACAAGGTTTTGGACAGAATAACTGCCCTGTAACCAGCAAATTTAGACAGGCTTTCATGCGTAGTTTGCCCTTGACCTTTTTAATCCATAACTAAAACAATGGTAATTAATATAAAAAAAAAATAGTAAGAAACAGCAAGCAAAATGTACAAGTTTAAAGTTCTTTATTGACCATATTCACACCCTCTGGGGGCCAAAGGGCAAAACACAAAACAAATGCATACAGACAAAATAAATAGATAAATAAAAACATATATACATGTTTTTGGCAATGGATCAGTAGATGACATTTTCAAATCTTAATCACATATATTTTTCACTTCTTTCACCGATTACTCTCCATCCACTTCTTATAGAAATTGCATTAAAGCAGATGACAATTCACATCCGGAAGCTTTTGGCCAATTTGAGAGGGAAAGGGTTACACACGTACGATTTGAAAAGATCGGCAATTGAAGAAAGGTCACTCAAAATTGAAAAGAATGAATCTCAATATTTTTCTCTGTTGTTCAAAACCTGTTGACTATACCATTTATCCCTTGTTTCGACGACTGTTCCTTGGTTCCATACAGTGTTGATCCTGTGGTACAATCCTCATTGTCTGTAATGGGTCCAACCCATGTCAAGGAAAGCTATTGAGTATTGCATGCCATCATGAAAGTTCCTATCTTCAATCATTGGCAAAACAGATTTCTTTTAACTCTTTCCGTGCCGGTCACATCTTAAGTTGATCTACTAAAGTAAAACTTGCCTGAATTATCATTAGGATCTCAGATTCGTACTCCTCATAAAATGACCTTTCATTCAAATACCAGCATGCCTCTAGTTTGAGAAAAGCTGTTGACTCAGTCCAAAATTTGGCACCTAGAGAGTTAATATGAAATTGAAGTAAACACATTAAAGCAGATGACAATTTACATCTGGATGCTTTTGGGCAATTTGAGAGGGAAAGTATGATTTGACAAGATCGGCAATTGAAGAAAGGTCACTCAACTTTTGTCTAATGTATTTTTACCTTGAAGTGAGCGATAATGTATAACTAAGATTCAGTTCATGTATATGTGCGCGCTTTAAATTTTTTTTTTCTCTTCATTAGCAGTATGCAATTACTCTAAAATCTCAATTTTATGCCTGCTATAGCAATAACCCTCAAATGGATATGATGCTTTTCACCAGTGGGTAATGTCATATGAAGAAAAGTAGACATGCCAATTCTGCAGTCCTACGAAACCTAATTGTCCCTAATTAACTCCAAATGGTGCATCTCAAATGACACCCATCAGGCTTGCACATACACATATTACTTACGCTAAATGATTCCTCCAGCTTTACAACTTAATTGTTGCCAAGCCACATCATGTAAGCTCTCAACTTATGGATGATCTAGGGCTTGAGACAGATGTGCACTCTGTAGTTTTCCTTTATATGCTGTAAATCACTTGAAGAATCACTGAGACTGTGAGAGACCCACTGTACAGTTCCTTTACTCTCGGTACAGTTCCTTCCCTCGCAGCAACTGTCTGTCAGCTATATGCACCAGCTATTTAGATAATACTCAACGGCCGCACAAAGTGAAAGACATTAATTCCCAACTGTATTTGAATGCACACTTTTCATCAAGAAGGTCACAAGGTAAAATTAAAGCACAAAATGCATTTATCCAACTGACAGAACTAAAATTGGGTGTGTGTGAATATTGTGCTGGTGATGTCTAGATTCCCTCTCAGCTTCAATATGACCTGTGTGCAGGGCTATACATTTCAATAAAAAGACATGCAACCAGGATTCTGCAAGTCTGTCAGCTTCATGTACAACCAGAGAATGGACGACCCACAGTGGGTCTGCAGTCATTTTTCAGGCAAATATCTTCATTTTCCTGATGATGCAGCGCATCTTCATGCATGTTGCTCTTCAATGGGAGAAGGCAAAAGTTATAATATGGCTTAAGCATCCACTGATCCTGCATGGAAATGAAGGTCAACCTGCATATTTGCTGCTGTTCTTAGCTGTATCTTGAGCAGCATCTACAATGTGAGTTCAAAAACTATAATGCTGTGAATAAAAGGTTGACTTGCATGACCTTAGTACAGCAGTCCCTGCTTTTGAGAACCTCCCCCCCCCCCCCCCCCCCAACTAACCAACACAGGTTGAACAATGGTCATGTATGTACAGCAATTTTAATAGTCTCTCTATGGTGGTCAGATAACATGGAAAAGATAGCACCAGGGACCTGATAAACGTAGTCATACAAGGCAGTTGGTCTCTCAGTGGAACATATGGTCTCTCAAAGGAGGGACAACTGAATTACTGTATACAGAATTCTTGATCTCCACAACTTTTGCCTACATATTAACTCCCATGGTACTTTGTAAATGGCAATTTGAATTCATATGTGCTGAAGAATGCTGTTAGCCAATGGCATATTATTCTTAATAACACCAAAAAAAAAACAAAAAACAAAAAACAAAAACAAAAAAAAAACACACACACACAAAAAAACAAAAAACAAACAAAAACAAAAACAAAAAACAACACCCCCCAACACTTTTTAGTAATTACAATTGATAAGAGAAGATGAAAGCCCATGCATTGGTGTTATTTCTTTCATTGTCATCATGTTAAAATCAACAGAATGTTAAGCTGGAAGACATCAGCTATGTACAAAGATTCCTATTCCGGTAGCCGGGTTGCTGTTTAAGGAGCTGTCAAGATGTATTGTAATTACTAGATAAAGTGACCTCTCCTGTGTGCTGTACTATTGAGTAGCTGTCGTATGTGTTTGACTCAGACATGATATATGAAGGCAGTGAATCTAAGGCAATAAGTCCTTCAAATTCAGGCCTGGTAATTAAACTGAGCAAGATTCATTGTTATTTGTTATAATTCCCAGTATGATATGAACGGTGCAGCAATATCCTGTCTGATGTTACGAAGTGGAATCATCAAATGGCCGAACTATCAGGGGCATTGTGACTGTCCTGCATTCAGCTGACCTTGTACGTGCTGAACGGCTGCGGAAGTTGCCCTGTCACTCTGGCTATAAGGCCACACTTGTGTACATTTCATACCAAGCAGTCTGTGCCTTTAGCAATAATTCACTATAGCCTAAGACAGGAAAACTTCCTTTTGGGCTAGTAAATTGTTAACATTTTTCACTGGGTACTAGCCCCAAAAAGCATAATGCCCCCATTCTATCTAGAAAGAACAAAAATTCACGACATAGATTGCCAAGGTCCATCACCAAATGCCATATCGATGTCCTACATCCCCAAATTCTCCAGTTGTCATGTGGAAACCAAATATGCTAAAGTTGCCTTACATCCTTAGTCAATTTTACACCAGCATAGCGCCTATAATTAAAGCACCACCAAGGCAATATCAAAATCTTAGCTTATCCAGTTTATAAGTTATTAGATGCAAGGTCAGATAACTATGCCTCACTCAAGACAGTAAATTGAGCACTATACTTTCAAATCAGAATCAAGCCTTCTTATACAATAGAAGTTTTGTGTACTACATATAGTACAAGTATGTAGCAATTTGCTATGATATCCCATTGTCTCATGCAGTTCTGCATCTGCTGGTTGCACCCTACTGGGTCCATTCTGCTACGAGCCTCTTTGCTCTTCTTATTTTGTGGGATGTGGGGCACACAGTGTTGCAGGGTGGTTGCTCTTGATCTGTTCAAATTCTCTATGCATATAATGTATCATACTGTCGGCCCACATGTAACTGTGAATTTAAAAACTTTTTGCATATCATACACCATACAGAGTGTGGCATTGTTTTAGTTTGAGGGATTGCGACCTCCGCACTCAATGATACTATTTACAGTTTCATATTTCTTTGTCAAAGATACAGAGCCAGAAAAATCCACTTCAGCCCATTCACAAATTTTTGTACTCCATCGCATATACTTTCCATATATCCTCAATAAAAATACATAGTTTTTTACACATAACTTTCTCAGATTTACGGTAATTTCAGCCAATCAATACATGAAAAAATATGTATGACATCCATGTTTGTTTGACCATGCTCAGAACATACACATGAGATCCCACACATGTCTGATTACTTCATATTCACAATGACCCTGTGAATGGTCTCACCTTTCGTACCTGTCCAGTCTGGTTCCTATTTAAAAGGAAACTTTTTTTTGTTACCATTAATATATATTTATTCATGTGTACCTAATATGTACAAAATTCAGATACAAATATTTGGAAATTAAATTTGCTGAAGTTGTTATGTCATCTTGAAAATTATAGGTCATGGTAACTGATATACAAGATTAGACTAGCCCTTCTGAAAGACCACCATCATGATAATGAAATACATGTATAAAATTCTTCAGCAGTTTTCAAATCATTACCCTGATCTATCAAATTTGCCTAGTGACTGCACAGTTTTGATCAAGATCAGTCAAAACATTTTCAAATATCTATGTATTTTTTAATTTGTTCATGGATTTATACTTTTTTCTTGTTAATATTAAACCAATCCAATATATTTTTGTTTTTGTTTTGTGTGATTGTATATATATATGTATCCATGGACATATATGGGGTCAATGTCGAGGTCAGTCACTTGGTCATCTAAACACATGTACATGTATGTAACCAGCATATATATTTGGTTTGTATTCACTGGGAATGCTAACTTCAGCTGATGTCAACTCATCATGCTTATGGACACTTTGTCAGTCTCTCAACATGTTTTATGAATAATGCTTTGTCATATAGGCATATACATGGTATGTATCAACAACTATGCAAAAATTCCCTTGTTGCTTACTGTTCCTGCTAACCAGTGGACAGTTATCCACAGGTTAGTGAGTAAGTAGCAGCTGCATAGCATTTTTACCATGGAAATGACTTTGCCCCTAACAGCCTGAGCAAAGACATTATTGGAAGTGAAATCTTTCTTCCTCAGAGTTCACCAGTTTTGTACCATAGCTATTAGGCAAACCAAGCATCCTGCTGATTATCAGTTTTCCACTCAGTGGCCACTCAGTAGACTGGGTATTCCATTGAGGCCATTTGGTACTGGCGTTGATCTGGCAGTTTTCCTACAATGTCATCCACAAAACTAGAAAGGTGGTTTTTCACATAGATCACACAAAACCATCTGGGTGCTCAGTTAGTCAAGAACCTTCAAGTTGGTGCTTACCTCTGTTTATAAAATAAAAAGCAACAGTTACTGGCATTGACATGCAGTTCCCACATAAAAGTCGTAACACGTTCAGCCAGACTATCTCAACCACACTGACATCCTATGTGTGCAGTGGTCCCCCTCTTATAAGGCCACCCAAACGCAGCCAAAAAGTGGCCTTATAGGTGGGGTGGCCTCTCTGGGGAGAATATAATGGAAATACCATACCTTCTGCACAAGAATGCTGGCCCTTTAAGAGGGGTGGCCTCTGGTGAGATGGGCCTTATGGGAGGGGAACCACTGTACCTGAATTTTTCTCCCATAACTTTGCCTGCGGTCCTCGTTCATATCAAATCAATACAACAGTACTAAGGGGTTCTGTAACACAAGAAACAGAACAACACAGGCAGACAGACAGACAGACAGACAGACAGACAGACAGACAGACAGATAGATAGATAGATAGATAGATAGATAGATAGATAGATAGAAACCCTACATATCTTCTAGATATCCAATACCTGCCACTATCAGCTTTTCCAACACGAGATATAATTTCCAAATATTTCTTTATTTAATTTCCAAAACTGGCCACAAGTTAACCCTAGCTCCCACTTAATTGCAACAGCTCAGCAGCTAGCCACTAAGCCGTTACTACTTAGGAGCAGCTTAGTGACTAACAAGCTACTAGTTAGCTACTAAATTAAAATTTTTGAATGGTAACCTTTTTGTTTGTGGTGTTTTTTTGTGAAAATTTCTTTGACAAGATTTATGTTTTGATCACCATTCCTAAGATGCAGTATGTAAGTCTAAGACCTTCATGCTCCCTTGTTTCATGGCAAAATATCTACTTTTGTGAGGAAATTGTTAAATGCTTAATGCACATATTTCAGTGGGCTATGGTATTTGTTTGTGTCCATAATGGTCATGGTCACTCATATGTTATGGATATGAGTAACCCAGATACTTAATCTAGTGGCCTAGTTTCACTAAGATCCTGCAAATAAGGTACATCGAAGTGCCATGGATCTGGTCTATGGTTTTGGAAAAATTTACATAAACATACGTTTACATCAATATTCCAATAAAAAAACAACCTAAAATGCATTCTTATTGATCATCACATATTTTCAAAACTTATAAAGAATCAGGCAATAATACTGGTGCCACCAAAACATACATGTTTGGTGGAGACTGAGTCAAGCTGCACTTCAACAAAGGTTGAGGGGAATACAGCATGTGTTTGGGCAGAGGAAGTCTTCAAATCCAAAAAATCACTGGACTGTAAGCTTGGTACGAAACCCATCCAAGGTATTGTCCACCAAGTTTGAAGAGCCTAAGGATCAGGCCAATAGTTTCAGAAAAAAATGGGACACTGTAAATTGTGGATGATGGGCATCTTTCTAATACATCTTTTAATCTGTCAATAGTTGGTAAATATAAGTACATTACCTCCTTTGAAAGCTTTATTTGAAATCTATAAATAGTGAAATCAAATTTGTTATATTGTGTTTGCTGTACTGTCCAAGTTAGATATGGAATGTTCTCAAGAATGTACTTTCTGTTATCCATATGATATATACATGTACCAGTCTTTATTTTAATTTTATCACAGTAGTTGGGTAGCACCTTTATAGAATTACTTTGAAGATTTGTGTTAATTCCTTATAGCTATTGGATGAACACATGAAAAAAAAATGAATGATGGGGCATCTTGAAACCTTTGCTGATGGACATATAAAATATTTCAAAGTTTTTTTTCCCCCAAAAAACAAGTTTAACTTCAGTATGTATGAAATCACATGTAATTGTTATGAAAAAATCTATGTTCCACTGTATTGGTATTACAGACCCATGATACATGTAGTTTTGCTATAATACTATAACACATGTTAATGCATCTATTTGGGCCAAAACCCTACAGAATTTTCATTTGAGCAAAAACGTGACAAACTTTTGACAATAGGATACTGATTGATACTATACCACTGTGTGGTAAACTATAGTAAAACAAGATATGTTTGTAAAACATAGATGCCCCCCGCCTTCATTACCCTTGCCCTCGCTACCCTATTGATAGTGGTAGATGGGGCACTCGTGACCTTACAAAATTAGTGAAGGTTGATCATACATCAATGTCACATATCTTTAAACTTTAACCTAGCCCTTAAAAATGACTAAAAACCTGGACAATATAAAAGTTATAGCCGAAAAATTAGTCATCATTTAGAAACCATATTCAGCAAAGTGGCTTAATGACCTTGGAAATTAGGGCAAGGTCACTCATTTACACTTGACCTTCTTCAGTTGTTGTGCAAAAACCACAGGAAGTCTACTGTCTGTGTGTGACCCTGAAAACTGGGTCAAGGTCTACAAACTCAAACTAGCCCTTATAGGCAACCATAAAGCTGTGCAATATAAAAGTGCTACCTCTAAAATGCAAGTTATCATGCAGAAACAGTATTCAACCAAATGGCTCTGCGACAATTGAAATTAGGTCAAGGTCACTCATCTTCAAACTTGACTTAGCTCCAAATACGGATAATTATCCAGTGCAATATAAAAGTCCTAGTTTAAAAACCTCTTCAGTTATCATGTGGAAACTAAAGTTAACTCAGGTACCAACGTGACCTTGGAAATTAAATCAAGGTCACAAAACTTTAAACTTCTTCTAGCCCTTAGCAAGAACTATATACCTGTACAGTATCCCAGTCCTAACTTCTTGAGTTATTGTGCAGAAACCACAGGAATTCTACAATCTCTCTGTGACCCTGAAAACTGGGTCAAGGTCACCCATCTTCAAACTCAACCTAGCCCTTACAGAGAACCATACAGCTGTGCAATATAAAAGTTCTAGCTCCAAGGTGTATGTTATCATGCAGAAAGCATGAAACCATATTCAGTAAAGTGGCTCTGTGACCTTTAAAATGAGGTCAAGGTCATCCATCTTCTAACTTTGCCTAGCCCCAAATATGGACTATAATCCTGTGCAATATAAAAGTCCCAGCTTAAAAACCTCTTCAGTTGTTGTTTGGAAACCAAAGTTGACTCACATACCACTGTGACCTTGAAAATTACGTCAAGGTCACCTATCTTCAAACTTTGCCTAGCTTTTGATTAGAATAATACACCTGTACAGTATCAAAGTCCTAGCTCAAAAACTTCTTGAGTTATTGTGTGGAAACCACAGTCTACCGACCGACATGTGCAACGCTATATGCCCCACCTTCTTCGAAGGGGGGCATAACAAAATGCATTATAACATTTGTTTCCTGCAGTCTATATATTCTGGGGTAAAAAGATTTCCAGGCAAGGAACAGCTACACTTTTTTTCACAACTCATGCGGACAATAAGGCCTATCAAGAATACATACATTGACTGCCCTGGTCAAGCACACTATTGATCCAAGATTACCCTCATCCTTCAATTTAGCTGCGGCTTTTAAGGACTTCAGGAGAAGAACAATCAAATCTTCACAACCATTCACTGATGCACATTTTATTCATGCCAGAGCTTGATTAGATTACCAACGATATAATCAAGTTTGTTTTTATTGCTAAAGTATGCAATTACCCCTAACTGAGTTCTCTGCAAACCATCGCTAAAAGAAATCATGTACGGAGAACAAGAAAAATGGTGACAGGGAAAGTGATCATTTTTACTGACACCAGAGATTGTGTCGTAATCTCAATTTTTTTTACATGATGTCTACCATCTGCAAATATAAAAACTGCACATATGCGTAGCTGTGAAATGGAGTAACCTGGTCGTCTGCAAATTTTTAAGATTGATACCCAATACTGCAATGGCTGCAGACATTGTATTGATTTGGATTAATGGTGCATGGGTTTAATGATGTCAGTACAGGAAGCTATCAATCATCATCATCATCAACTTTTTTATTTATCAGGGACCAGTATAATCTCTCCCTGTGCTCCATTTTGTACACACCCTATTTTGCACTGATTCTGTTACCACTTCTTGCATGACCATGAAACATGCGAGTGCTTTCTAAAGTACTCTATGCTGTGAAAATTTGCCAAGACATCCACCTGAACCACAAGCAATTACTGATCTCATTTAAGGTTTCAATGTAAGTACCCAAAACTTAAAGGTCATCCATGGCATTATAGTCACCAATTGTGGATGGATCTAAAGCCACGCCTGCTGAAAATGCAATTGTAGGTATCCACTTAAAGAAATATATAAAATTGAATAAATACAATGAGATATATATTTTTTTGAAATGCGTGAGCAAGGCTGCAGCTGTTGCATCAGAGGTCTACCAATTTCTTAGTTGTGGCTGGACCCGTTAACGGCATTCCATGATTCTACTTGATGATGCACATTTCCAACATTTCCCACAAATTCTCATTAAAATGCTGTGATATATATTCTACAGTATGGATGCAAACTTTGAATTTGACCTTCAAATAACCTTCAGGCACCAAACAGTTTGAGAAATATGAGGCTTTAATGGTAATGATGTCAGTCCATTCAGCAGCACATCAATACAAGCTATATACAAGTTATTCTCACTCAAGTAATCATCAGTAGAACATAATCAATTATACATCAACTATGGTCACACATGATTGATCATGATGAAATATGAACATTAAATAGCATCATGACATGAACATTACTGATAATGTTCATGCAAATGTGGAATGGAAGCACAATCAATGCTGTTTGGCAATGAGGTTTGATCATGTTTAACATGTTACCTGCACAATGTAAGGTACAACTGGTCATATGTCATAATCATGTATTTTGATTATAGTTAAACAGGTTCTATATATTTGATCACACCTTTTCATACACTTCTATTTTTTAAACACATCACATTAAATCAGTATGTTTGATTATGTCCCAAATGTACATTTGGGGTATCAAAAAACATGTTGAATTATAATCAAATGTACTGTAACTTCCCTTCCCCAACGACACATAATATTAAAATGACATATTTGGTGACCTTGCAAAATGAGGAAAAGTTCTATCTACTCAGCACAACAGTAAGTGGGTAAGCCCCTTCTGTCTTTGAGAAAATGCAAAATGTGACTGACACTGGTGCTTGAAGCTGTGCTTCAACAAGAGAATAGTGCATCCTCTTGCTTTCAGTTCTTTGCCTAATTGATCTAGTGATGCTTTTTGTTGGAGACCATGATGCAACACTTACAGGAGTCCACAGATGCCAACAGGGACGCTTCATCCTGCAAAGCAGATGCTGAAAGACCAGTTTGAATCTATACAGCAGTCTGTCAGCCTCACAGGTGAAAACATGAAGGTAGCATGTCCAAAGCTCATTGTCATCCACCTGAATTACTGCCTCTTCCTGCCTGGTGGAAGGGCAGCAGTGTTTTGGCAAGGGCAACAGTGACCCGGCCAGCAGGCAAAAGCCCTAGTAAGTGGAAATAACTTTGCACTTCTTCGGAGGATGGATGGTACAAATTACTCTGCCTCATAACCATCCTTATCCAGACATGTATTCATGATGTTCTTAGGTGCCTGGACTATGGCTGGAGATCCAAGTTTGCAGTGCACAGGGCCTGGCTGTTACAAGGTTACAGAAATGGTGATTGCACCATAGAAGAGGCTCCACTGCTTCAATTAGAACACCCCATCATGGTTAGCAAGATTGGCCTGGATCTTGGTGTATTTTTGGACAGAGTGGTCCCTCCACCCCAGGGTCATTCAGGCCGTGTGAGCACGTTGGGGGACTCAACACATGGATCTGTTTGCGACTCACGAGAACTCAAAACTACCAATGTATGTCTCGCCTGTCCCAGACCCCCCACCCCAAGCCCTAGCTGTGGATGCTCTAGCCGTGGACTCGAGCAACTTGTGGGCATACGCCTTTCTGCCTTGGCAGACCCTTCCCAGGGTATTGTGCAAGGTTTGGTCCCACGATTGCAATCTGCCCCTGGTTGCCCCTGGCAGCCGTGGATATTGCTTGATAGACCTGTCGGAATTGCGCATTGAGCCTCCGCTACGTTTACCTGTATGGCCGAAGCTTCTCATGCAACCGCAGCCAAGTGTGTTCCATTGGAACCCTCAAGTGCTCAACCTCCATGCTTGGCAGTAATCTCACAACACATCTGCGACAGAGGCTTCTCGGAGTTGGTCTCAGATAGAGTTGCCAGAGGGGTGCTTCAATCTTCTTCTCTAGTTGTTTACTCGGCTGGATGGAAGGTGTTTTCCGACTGGTGCTGCAGTAGGCAAATTCACCCTTCAGCTCCTCGTGTTGTGGACATCGCCGACTTCCTGTTGTATCAGTGGCAAGTTTCAGGCAAGAGCTCAAGAACAGTGGAGGGGTTTCGATCAGCTATCTCTTCAACCCTTGCCAACATCTTGAACGTGCCCATCGGTACCGATCTTTATCTATCGGCGCTCATCATGTCCTTCTACACCAACAGGACAGCGATGCGACAGGTCCTACCTCGGTGGGACCTGCTGCTGGTTTTAGTCATATTGAAGAAGTCGCCCTTTGAGTGCCTTGAGAACCCCAGGCGGGCTTCCCTCAAGTACTGGATGTGGAAATCTTGTTTTCTATTAACACTCGCTTCGGGGGCCAGGAGAAGCAAGATCCATGCTCTAGCTTATAACACTCTCCAATGGTCACCTGACCACTCCCAGGTGACTTTGAGGCCTGACTTGGGCTTCCTTGCAAAGAACCATGTGGCTCGAGATCCGGCTACGGCCTTTAAGGGTTTTACCCTACTTGCTTTGTATATGCAATGGATGCAGCTCTTCCTCTCCAGGAGAGAACACCGTGCCCAGTGAGTTCTCTTTGCTGGTACCTTTCCTGCACGGACGGACTCACAGGATGGAGGTCTGGCCTCCTTCTACCACTGAGTAACCCACATAAAGAGCAATTTTGCAGAACCATTTCATCGTGGATTAAGCAGACAATCCTTAAGGCCTATGAGACCTCGATGGTTAGGCCAGACACCTTACAGCTTGTCTCTGCCAGAGCTCACGAGGTGCCAGCCTTCAATTTTTCCTGGCGCACCCTGCGGAACCTTGCAGTTGTTGACATTCTGCGAGCCTGCTGATGGAGATGGTCCACAACTTTCGCCGAGCACTAGTTGCGAGACGTGTGAGTACTCATGAGGGCATGTACGCCTTTGTGGGCATAACAGGCTGCTACCAGAACCTTATAACCGCCCAAGCACCTGCCAGTTTCGCGACTAGGACCTGTTAGATCTCCAGGTCCGATGGAGCTGAAACCAATAACATCTGCCCACAACGCGGACAGATGTCATGTTGGCGGGCGAGCAGCGGGGGTCCAGTGCATTCCCATGCAGGTTGGTAAGGAGGGTTTCTGGTTTAAGCCAGATTCTGCTGTTGGTGGCCTCATCTCCACATAGCTCTGAGGTTTTCCCTTCAGGCATCATCTCCTCACACAGACCGATGGTTTCCCAGCTGCTGGTCCCGCTGGTCTATAGAGGTCAGTGTACCTGTAATGATTACCCCATCGCCAGTACGTTTGTAAATCAGCAATGGTGGTCGAGAGGTAACGTTACATAATTAACGAGATATTTGGAGTAATATCAGTATGAATAAGTATACTTACCTCTCAACCACCAGAGAAGCCCACCCGACCTATCCCGCTTCCTCTTATAGCTGATGTCAACTGACCACTCTTCAAAAGAGGAAGGGTGATATGGGGCGCATGTGCAGATGAGGTCACCATCAGTTCCACATGGACCGAGAGATGGCGCCAATGGACCGTCAGGTTTTCAGGATCAGGTGTGAGCAGCAAGCTTCTCAACTCAATTTCTCGGGCATCATGCCCAGACAGAGGTCTTGGCAATGGTGGCCGAGAGGTAACTGTACTTATTAAAACTGATATTACTCCAAATATCTTGCGTTCATCTGTAATAAAAGCATACATAAATTGTGAACATTTTCATCTCAAACTGTTAAATCGTTTTTATAAAGGAGCATGGATGAATATAGGTGTTTTCCCAAGTGCACAATGTAAATGAGCACCACGGATATTATTACAATTAAACTTTGATCTTTAACTTTTATGAATATGACTACTGCATGGCATCGATCTTCCAATTCTCATGCACTCTGACTGAGCTCCATCCTGTGTGGATATCTGGACCATAATTGCATGGCATGAGGCACTTGACACTTCCAACCTTGCTTTACATTGTTGAAGCTAGGACCAATGTGGGCATTGGTGATAGCAACGGGGCTTGCCATGTGTCTGAGACTGGGTACAGTCCTTTGCTGGGAGTGCAGCCCTGACACCAGTGCTGTCTTTGTTCTTGCCTTGTCCAATGCTTTGGGGCAGTTTTTTTCTTCCATTTCTTTGCCTTGCACCCAGTGAGCAGAGCTAGATGTAGATTTGTTTGCACATGTACTTGCTCCCAACAGCCTTCTACAAATACAGCAGGCTAGATGGAAGTCACATGAAGCTACATGTACCAGCTAGGTGACTGTACTAGGGTCCCTCTTCTGATTCTTAACACCCCGCATTTTGATGTTTTGCAGTCTCCATCATAAAAGAACAAAGCAGGGTTCCCAAACTGCTTAAACCTTTCAATGCCAACTGCAACTTAAGTGGGAACTTCTTAAGATGAACTGCTCTCAATTATAATACAGATGCGAGATTCATATTCTTTGGGAAAAGACTGTTCACTCAAGTACCAGCATGCCTATTGTTTCAGACAATATGATGGTCTGCATGCTTTGGGTGCATTGTGCCCAAAGCATGCTAAGGAAAGCTGTTGACTCGGTACAAAACTGAGCAGGGAAAGAGTTAATGACTAAATCTACATTTGTTTGTGCTAGTTCAGGCCCAGAAACTAAACCTTCATGTGCTACATTTTTTTGAAAAGTCCACAAAATGTTGACATTTTCTCAAATCTCAGAAACCTGAAAATATGAGGCTATGAAAACAGAACTGCTGAATTATGGGTAATGTGTTCCACATGCTGGATACCAGCTTCTAGAAACCAGGACCAATTACCAAACTTTTATCGGTACTTCCTTTATGACTAATAAACACATGGGAATACATCAATGGCTGTACTCAACCCTGGCTTTAATTTTGCCCCAAACCCTAGGTTTTAGAAACCAGTCACGTTTTGTGGCAAACTGAATCTCTTGTGCACTTCACAAGCTACCATTAGATGCCATACAGTGTGGATCTACATGCTGGGGCACAATAATATCTTTCATGGGGTTTTTGCATGAAAGGTCAATCTCAGCAGCACATCAACCTACGTTGTCATGCAGGTAATATACTGTGACATAAATTCATTATTACAGAATATGAAATTATTGCTAATGAGTGTAAAGTGCCCTCAGGAAAAGTCCATCAACCATAAAAGTGTGGCTAGCCACTTCTGTGGCTTTCTGGTCATAATGCATAGGGCAACACCTGGTGTGGTCCTATGCCTTTTAGACTAATGCAAAATGTTTAAGTGAGCACTTTGACAGTTAAATAATACCACTGAAAAATATGCAACTTGAATGGACTGAAATTGAGCACGAAAATATATATTATCCAGGAAAATCAAGGCTTCCCTTCTGAAAAGTACAATGTGTGTGGGGGGGGGGGGGTGGCATCTGAAATAATATTAAATACATGTAATGCTGAAGCAATACTGAGCTACTATTAAAATTCTTATTACAGTGGTCCCCCTCGAATAAGGCCCCTGTCACGAGAAGCCATGTTCTCTACAATGGCCACGTCTCCATGCCACAAAAATGGGATTTCCATTGTACTGTCCCTCGAAAGAAAAGCCTCCCCTCTTAGAGGGGGACCACCGTATTGCCATATCTGCATTAGTTTAGGTTTATTCCAGCATATGCTGACAATGATCAGTCAAGCATATGCTGAAATAATTATATTCTGACTCAAGCATTTTGGTTGAAAGAAACAGTAACAATGCAAGAAGCACAAATTGGCAGACAAAATGTATGTGGATTACCTGTCTTGTATTGGGAAATTAAAGGTCAATTATGATTTCCACGATTTCTGTGATTTCCTGTGAGGCATTTTCTCAGTTACTGAGTATCTCCATACCCCATTATTTTGGAGCTTCTTGAACTGTATGTGAAGTCAAGGGAAAAAAGCTGTTGGTACCAATGTAACAACTAATGAACTGAAGCTTGCCTTCCTGTTTGCCCTCTGCAGACATGGGTGTGGAATAACAATGTAATACTCAGGATCAATACCACCAGATCAGATTATTCTTCTTTTGAACAGTCGATGCTGGTTTGCCTGGGCAATTTAAGCCGGGAGATGTCCCTGCTTTTTTTGGCTCTGCAAAAGGTGTCTGTAACGGTATATTTCTCTCCATATGCTCCCATATTTACTTTCAGTAAGATCACAGTGATTGCTTCATGTCCATGCATGAAACAATATCATGTGCCAATTCAATAGGTAAATGTGCTGCACTGAATGTCATTAATTTTCACTGTTATCCACACTCACTGTGCACACAAATCTTTTGCTTAACAAATTTTCCAAAGGCATCAACTGGTCCGGCCAGATTTCTCTTTAAAAACATTGATGCTTTACTTCACATAGTGTCTTGATGGTGCCTGCTTCAGAGATAAATTTACTGCCTCACAACTGGTAAATGCCCCTTCATTGATATTTCCCAAATCTGCAGGAATCTGCTATCTTAAGCTTAAAGAGATACTTGACAAACAACATTCTAAAATCCTATAATCCAAAGATAATAAAAGAAATTTTCAATAGGGAAATCAAATGACATTAGAAATAAAACCCTTATTTTAACTCTTTCAGTGCCAATCATGTCTTAAGTTGATTTACTTAAGTCAAACTAGTCTGAATTATCCTCTCTGAATTATCCTCAGGATCCCAGATTCGTATTCCTCGTAAAAACACCTTTCATTCAAGTACCAGTATGCCAACAGTTCCAGAGAGAATACCCCAGGTCAACATCTTTTCACAGTGTACATTGGGCACATTGCACCCAATGTCGCCGAGAAAAGCTGTTGACTCAGTCCAAAATGTGGCACTAAAAGGGTTAAACAGACTTTCTTTTAACACGAGGACTGATTTTTCCCGCTTTAGTCTTAAAGGAAATATAATAAAGACACATGGAAATGTCCTTCAGCTTTAGTATCCAACCCATGTTTTTTCGCATTTAAGCCTACTAGAATGGTACTAATCTGTTTTTGACTTTTTGTTTAAAATGTCTATCATAATCTTTGGAATTTGTACTTGTGGAATGTATATACTTTGTTGGGTATATTGCACATGGCCCTGTGAAATGCAAAGCAAACACACACACAAAAAAAAAAAAACAAAAAAAAAACAGACACTACTCTGTTGTTAGTCAGTTCAAAGGGCTGATCAAAATTGTTTTCTTGTAAACAAGTTTGATGCTAATTACAAGATTGGATGTTAAATCTTCGTTGGTCTATCAGCACCTGTTAGTTTCTTGCTATGCAACTGCCAAGTAACTGTGTCTTCCATTGGTTGGTCATCACTTTTCCACGTAACTGCTGTTACTTTGAAGTTTCTTGCCAAGCAGGGGTATTCCATTGGCTATATATGACCCACGGGACAAACTTGGTTCATCCACACAAACCTTAAAGAGATGGGTGGACGGACCAGACGAACAAGGGACCACAATATCAGCTCAGCTGACTGGCAAGACAGTTGAGTTGTCAATATGAATGACTGAATGAAACGCCCTAGCATATCCAACTGAAAAGATAAAGACCTTACCTTTACTAAATGTTCTGTGTGGCTTAAGTGTACTTTGAGCATTCTTTGTTGGAGCCATGGTCATGTTCACTGTGTTGAAAAAGTCTTTCGCAGTGCTGCCCTGTTTCCAGCCCTCTTCACTTGTATTGGTCCACTTGTCATGCTGGCTGGCAGAAGTCGTGCTAATCAAAGTCCTTGATGTACTTTGGTCAGATTTTGATGCAGTACTTGGACTGTGTGTATGACTGACTCCCAGTTTTCCTGGTGAGGACGTGACTTTAGTTGAAAGATTCGTGCTGGAAGTGAAGTTCTGAAAATTTTGTTCCCTAAATGTACCATTCCTTGTCGTTGAAGTATTATGAGCTAAAAACTGTGGCTGCCTTGTGGCATTGTGCATCATATTTGTGGGTGCTGAAGTTGTTCTCACCCCAGTCTCTTGGGAAGAATTATTTAATGTAACATTTGATGATTTTTTAATCACAGAAGAGTTAGTAAATATGGAGATGTTTTGTGTCCGAGTCACATTGTTGTGTACAACAGTAATATTCTGAGTACCTTCTCTTGTGCCATTTCCAAAAGCAGTCCAAGTGTGGTTGTCAGAGTGAGTATGGCCCTTCTTGGTATGACCAGCCACAAATTGGCCCTTGCCAGTTGCATTAACACTTGCTTCACAACTGCCAAATTTTGTACTTGTGCCATTTCCTGTACTGCAGTTTAAATGGTTAAAAAGCCTCAAAACTGTGCCATTGTTTTTACTCTCCGCAGCTGTGACATTGTGGTCAACTTTCGTCTCATTCCCAGCCACTTCACTTTGATTGCCAACTCTAACAGAGGATACAGTACTAATCACATTGCTTTCATTAGCAGAAACATTGTGACCTGGTTGGCTTTCATTCAACATAACCTGATTGATTCCCGTAATATTTTTGCCCCCTGATGTGTCGTTGGAACCAGTAGCATTTTGGAGTGATTCTGTGGCAGGAAATTGTGAAGTGGAAAAATTAGCAGCAGGTACCAAGGTGACTGGGAGTGTGATGGCGAGGAGTACTAGAAAACATGATAGTGACCATTCCATGTTGGCACGCTGGTTAATAATTCAATCTAAAGCACCGTCTGTTCACGAGAGTCATCCCAGGAGATGATGAAGTGGTGACCTGTCTATTCCCTGTCCACACACAATCTGATAGTCAGAGGTAGTTCCTCTGGCACGTAGGATGAATCATTTATGTCTCATGAGATGTAATCTCCGTGCAAGTCACAATCTGGCCGACCAGTACCTGGAACACAGAGATAAGGTTGACAGATTGCAGCTCAACAAAACAGACAGCAGCGTTTCCACAGTAATATTACAGCTTATTAGGATTGACTACCTGTTTTTGGACTTTCTCCACAGTTCTAGCTACAATTTGTAAGCAGAGATCACAGCTACACATGCTATTTTGTAATAGATGCACATACATGTATGTGCATCTTGCATGTACCAGTGACATTTTGTATGGTATCAGTAACTGGAGTACACTGTTATTTCTTTATTGCTATGTAAGTAATTATGTCCATCTGTGTCCCAAGTCATCCAACTCAAAGTTTAACCCTGACGGAGCTGAAGCCGATGCATTGCCTTGAAAGTTAACCCATTTAGAATTACCAGCAAGTGTAGGCCATATTAAGTCTTTCAGTGCCAATCACGCCTAAAGTTGATCTACTAAAGGGAAACTAGTCTGATCTAGAGATAGTCGTCGCGCGCGACAACAAATATATCCTCCGCATGGCGCACTGTCTCCCAACTGAGAAATCATCTTTAAGAGCCAACTTTTGTCACAGTATTAGTGCTATCTTTCCCATGTTACTGAATCTCTATTGCAAAGCCACCTACACCACGTGACCACTTTTTGACCTGCCCTTCGAGTGGTTTTGGAGCTGGATATTGCCTAACGATGTTTTGTTAATTAACTACTTAATTAAAGACCATAAGAAGCTAGTTTTCGTATTTGACCTGCTTCATCATACGGTGCATCACTAACCAACATTTCTTGGAGCTATATGCAATATTTTTTTAGTTATCACAGTAATGTCCTCTGGAGGTTGCCTAATGGTTCAGATCTGGAGGTTGCCAAACAATCTTTGATTAACTAATAAATTAATGATCATAGGAAGCTAGTTTTTAAACTTGACCTGCTTCATCAAAAGGTGCATCACTAATCAAAATTTGGTGGAGCTACATGCAATACTTTTTTAGTTATCACGGTAACATTGTCTGGGGGTTGCCCAACAATCTTTTGTTAATTAATTAATTAATGATCACAGGAGGCTAGTTTTCGAATTTTTGACCTGCTTCATCATAAGGGGCATCACTAACCAAAAATTGGCGGAGCTCCATGTAATATTTTTTTAGTTATCACGGTAATGTCATCCCGATGGATAGATGGACAGACACACAGACAGATGGCGGGCGAATGGTCACAAAACCAGTATATCCCCCTGATCCTTCGGACGCGGATTATCACTAAGATCTCATATTCCTCATAAAAAGACATTTCATTCAAGTACCAGCATGCCTGTAGTTCCAGAGAAAATATCCCAGGTCAACAGCTTTTCTCGGCTCGCATTCGGCGCAATGCATGTGCGCAGAGAAAAGCTGTAGACTCAGTCCAAAATTTGGTACTTAAAGAGTTAAAATGTTGTCAGCTTCTTTTCTGTCATCAAGAATAATGTCTTCAGTCAACAGCTTTTGTTGGTAAACTGGGTTTAAAATCAAGTGCACAGAGGAAAACTATTGACTCAATCTGAAGAGGGATAAAGAGTCTTCTAAAGCATCACATGACACAGGCCTCTGGCAGTCACACCAGACTCCTTCCATTTATTCAGCATGCATAACTATTGCATCTCTGAATCACGCCACCAGGTGCAAGTGAACGGTAACAATTCATGTGTTCGGATCCATTCATCTGCAGACTTTTCTCATACTATATTTTAAAAAAAAATGTTAAATTTTATACATTTTTTACCATTCACGCATACATGTACATGTATAATATAATCAATGTTTCAGATATGGTCAAGCAGCTGTTCTGTTCACCATGCAACATGATTACCATTCCACTATCAAGTAACTTCCCGTTGTACATTTTTCTCATGTTCAATGGCCCCTCCTTTGATGATGAGGAAAACAAACCAGGTTTCATGGACATGTTTTGTAAATACGCACATGTTACATTACTGTCCTGTTTAAAGCATTTCCACCCAGCCCTGCGTGAAATCTCCCAGATGTAAAATGTCACCTGGTTGAATTTTTTTTTCTTAAATTGATTGTTCAGAGAAAACATTTTGAATAATGAATATAGATTAGATTTAGTTATGAAGATGATATTTCCCAGGTCAACAGCTTTAGTCGAAGTGGTTTGTGCAGTTACTATGCCAAATAAAGCTGTTGATTGGGTCTTATTCAACCAGAAAATGGAAAATACATAACGAACGACCTGACTGGACAAGACACAGACTATTTTATGGTGCAAAGAGGTGATCTTTCCAAAACAGTTCATTGTACAGATTTTGTTACATCCCATGTGACAAGAAATAGATATTTTGCAATCAATTTAATGACAGCTAACAAAGAAACAACAAATGCACACTTCATTGTCTAAGAATTAAAGGTCATATGCAAATTTTGATTTAAACTCCCCAAACAAAGGCACAGGCACACAAGTGGGAAACTCCTGGTCAATAGTTGACAGGCACAGTTCAAGTTCAGTTCTATGAACTGACACTTTAAACTTTGGACAAAATGAAAGCATCCACCTTAGCCCTCTTGCCCTTAAACTGACAAAAACTGGCTGGTGGTAAAATGTCGTCTGCTTCAATTTTTTTTTAAAAATCTGTCGACAGTAATGAAAATTTGAATACGAACTGTAGATGGGATCAAGATAACATACCTGAAGTCAACCTCAGGCATGGGTTGGGCTTTTAGCACCCAACCCAAAGCAGGAAAACTGTTCACCTTAGGGATGGTTCAACATTTTCATCATTTTTGAATTAGTACTTACAGTACCCAAGGGGAGGGTGTTAAATGGGTCTGTACATTTTCACATAATATGGAAAATGATGGTCAGTTTTTGGCCTGTTTTGCATAATTTTGCTACAATTTTTTGGGAAAGTCATCATTTTTAAAGTACTAATTTGGGGGAGGGGGGGGGAATCATGTAATTTAGTAATCTAAGTACTAATTCAAAAATTATGATAATGTTGAACCATCCCTAAGGTATGTCATCTTTATAGCTAGGCATATACATGTATGTGTGTTGGATGCCAAAAGCCCATGCAACCCATACAAGAATGCAGGAAAGCTATTAACTCAAGTCTTGCAGTCTTATGCTTCACAGGTGAAAGGGTTGATTACTGTGTGGTCATCTGATATCTTGAATATAACAGCCACCCATTCTGTGTGTTTTATGGAAACAATCATTGTGCAACTTTCGTAATGTAAAATCATTGTGAAAGGTGACTGTGAAATATTCTCAACCAAGAAGTATGTGTCATCGGATTTTAATTCTAGGTTGCATAAATACAGACGACTAAATATGTGTTTTCCCCCACGAAAAACTCTACAAATACATTTATTTTACATGAATCACTGATATGCATTATTTAGAAATATAGATAAAAGAAATCCATGATTGATTATATGTACATGTACAAAAGAGTATGTTGCATTACAGATATGATAAGAATGTATTAGAAGTGAAGTACTTGCATGATGTTTTGTAAACCAATGCACGTCAATGATCCATAAGATAGTGTCAGTTGTTTCCTCTCAAACAGACCAAAAGTATTAGAAATGCAAAGATAAGAAAAGCAAAGCCTGAAGACTCTGATGGGTCATAAGTCAAGTATATATATTTGTGGGCTTTTCACAGAAGCATTTTATCACTGGTGGGATATTTTGCAGATTTTAATGCTCAGCCACTCTTCATATTTAATTCAAATAATGATATTTATGATCTGATGCACATTGTATACGATAGGATTAGGCATGTCTCCAATTTTCCATTGTTTTACCACATTTGAAATGCTAGTTTAAAACTTCACATTCAAAAGAGAGGAATTCCCTTTACAAGTTCTCTTTGCCTTAAATTTATCATCACTGTATCAGAAGATGAACGATTATTCCAAATTGATACACAGCACCATGCATTAACATTTTCACTTTCCATTGATATGTTCATCATGCAAATACATGCCTTACTGTTATGTCAATGCATGTTACATGATGTTGCTAAAAGTTAAGAGCTACTAATCTTTATGCACCCTGGGATATAAATTGATCACCTTTATTATTTCTAGAATTTCGGTCCCCAATGTTAAATGATATCTTTAATTGAGGTTTTTCTTTTAGGCTAAATATATTAGCAAATGCAATGTGAAGGGCAATGAATGAATTGGAATATGTGAATACTCAGTCAGAAATGCAGTTTTATTTGGTAATATAAATGGGAGAAGGTAACCTTTGGTAGTGTAATTACTTTAAGCTTGATTAAGCTTACATGTATACAATATTAAACAGACATTGAGAACTCAACTTTCAAACACTTTTGTTTGATACAAGAGTCACGTCACTCTTTTGAGAGACCACCCCTTGTGCCTTCCAAGAAGTGGTCACATAAAGCAGGTGGTCTTCCAAAGGAGGTTTGACTCTTGCACCACCAGTCCAACAACTGATAATTTCTTTAATTTCCATCCATAATTTAGATTTAAACATGACTGATGTACATCTGTTAAACCCTATTCTATCTTGCAGTCATGTGTTTACTTATTTGTTGGTATCATAAACATATTTTGGATTTATAAACTAGTTTTGACAAATTATTTTATCAATCTTTAGAAAATAGGCAGGTTTTACTTATCTAAAATGCAGAATTTCTGGATGGAAAAGTGGTCTTTTCAGTTCATTGTTAGTGGTCACTGATTCTGCAGGTGGGCTTGTTGGTGCTTTTGTAAATGCAGTGAAAATTGTCAAAAAAGACAGGTGGTGTCCCAAAAGGGTCTTTTAAAATAGGGACAACTGTAGTGGAAATATTGAGCACTGAAATTAATGGGAGGGAGGGAGGGGGGAGAGAGAGAGAGAGAGAGAGAGAGAGAGAGAGAGAGAGAGAGAGAGAGAGAGAGAGAGAGAGAGAGAGAGAGAGAGAGAGAGAGAGAGAGAGAGAGAGAGAGAGAGAGAGAGAGAGAGAGAGAGAGAGAGAGAGAGAGAGAGAGAGAGAGAGAGAGAGAGAGAGACTCCTATTGGTATAGCATTTAGGCACACTGTAAAGAATAAGTGTGGGGATTGTGTGTGGTCTGTGATACCATTTCATTGAACCACTCTTTTGTGATAGTGCAGTGGTCCTGAAACTGTCTGCTTCTTGTGATACACACATCGGGCCATGTTGGCTTCAAGGTGCATCCACATGCTGCCAGTGAGCTCATTTTAAAGCTCCTGTGAACCTCAATGCCACACACAATGATCACCATAGTCTGAACTTTATCCCATTTCCACGAAGATCTTTTGCACTGCACTCAATCAAGCATGAAGTAGCATTCCTTGACCACAATGCACATAAATTACGGTGGTGCATCCAATAGACCTTACCCAAGCCTACTCTTGTGAAAGATCACCTGCCTCACACGTCCCACTTTCTGGCCACATCTTTCGTACTATAACAATTTATGTGAACAACATGATCACCTCCATTGACTTGCTTCTTCTGAATGCACATGTACAGATATCCTCTTTCTTCACACAATGCATAATTTTTGGAAAATAGATACAAGAAGTGTGAATATACAGTAGTTACCCGGTACTTTTGCTGAAAGGCTGTTTATGACATTCCACAGTTGTTTTCCATATGGTGCCATGAATAGGGACAACTGTAGTGGAAACATTTAGCACTGAAATAAATGAGAGGGAGGGAGGGGGGAGGGAGGGGGAGGGGGAGGGGGGAGGGGCGGAGAGAGAGAGAGAGAGAGAGAGAGGAGAGAGAGAGGAGAGAGAGAGAGAGAGAGAGAGAGAGAGAGAGAGAGAGAGAGAGAGAGAGAGAGAGAGAGAGAGAGAGAGAGAGAGAGAGAGAGAGACTGGTAAGCCAATAAGATGTGAGTCAATGATAGGCCTATGTGAAAATTAAGGAAATTGGTAATGCTATTGAAATTGGGGTGTGTGTTTTTCTTTCTATCAATTTTAGAGCACTCCCTAATTGTAGTGCACCCCCACTTTTGACAAAAGAAATTAATGCACTTTAATTGACATTTCTGGTAAGGTCTTTTTCATTTAAAACATCATATATTTATCATATTCCAAGTTAAACCAATAGGTTTAACTTGGAATATGATAAGAACAAGTACAAACATAGCATCTAACACAATTATATCCAATGTATTTATCAAAATTCTTTTTTTTTTTTTTTCTAAGAGGAGTGTATGTTATAATGACTATGGTCATATGGGCTCACCTTTTATCATACTGGTAAAATATAAAATAGGTTACATTGAAGTGAAACTGCGACCTGCTGTTTTTGGCTTAGCCTAGTAGTTTCACATCAGGGCCTGTACTAGTTTTGGTGCAATTAAGCCCCATGGGCCAACATGAACAAAAATTCATTTCTATTCCTAGTGACCCTTTACCCTTTTGAGAGACCACCCCTAGGGCAGGTCTAAAAATGGTCACATAAAGCAGGTGGTCTCTCATTGGAGGCAAAATAACATGGAAATACAGACTTATGAACTTGGTGAATGTGGTCCTAAAAGGCAGGTGGCCTCTAAACTGAGTTGTCTCTCAAAAGAGGGACCACTGTATCCATAATCTTATTATTATGAACAAGTACAGATCTTTCAATCATATATTAGTGGAATCAAATGGTGACAGGCTCCAATTTCACTAATCATATTAATTTTTCTTCTTCATTACTATCAAGACAAGTAACATGTCCCTGCATGTGTAGATTTCTTTATCTGTATACACTGCCTTTGACACAACTTACTTTAATATTAGATCAAAACACACTGGCAGTTTTATCACCGCACTTTTGTAAGAACTTTAAACAATGACATGATGTTATGAAACACAATGGAAATCATCTTTGTATTACACTATCAAGCATTTTCAGATAATTACTTTTCTTCTCATTATATACAAGGATTACAAATGACCAAACACTGCCCAGGGATGGTGCTGATGATGACAGCAATGATAATGAGGCTCTGAACAATTTTTGAAAAAATCACCTGCCTCCAGGTTTGCATGCACTGCCACATTTTAGCGTGCACAATTTCTTTTAAAATGATTTGAATCAATTTTTATGCTGCATAAAAACCAGTATTTATGGTAGACTACACACAATGCCTATAATGTACACTCTTACTCTGGTCTAGCTTCCTTGCACAATATACAGTTGTAAAACAATATCACAAAAATTCAGCGTATAAAAATGAACAAAGTAACGTACCTTACATTGACCATTCTATCAAATTACTTGACTGTTTTATAGTGGCAGTAATCCTCAATAAATCCATACATGTATTTAGTTCCAGCAGTAGACGTGAACTCCTACTGTGTACATACTGTGTATGTCCTCTAGAAACTGATACGGCCAGGTCACACACACTGAAAAGTACTGAAAGCCAGCTCGAGGCTGTCCTCAAACTTCATTGATTTTTGGCGGCTGACCAAACCATCTGTTGCCACTGACTTAGTTCTCTTAACTCTCTCTTTGCTACCTGGGACTTCTGATGTTATAATCAGACTTCATCAGCTGTTCAACAGTTAACTTGGATTGGTTGACTACGTAGTCAACTGATCTAATACATCTAATGGCAAAAGGTATCTGACAGTTTTGTGCTGTGTGAAAAGCGTCTCACTACCAGCCACTGCAAAACACAGCAATGGTTTCAAGTTTTCCTCAAATCCAAGTTGTCACTGCTACCAAATTAAGGTCTAAGTGTCCCCCAGAAGTGCTCCTATGCAATTTCAAAACAATTGGCTAAGCAGTTTCAGAGAAGATTCTTTTAAGAAATTGCTTATAAATTAGCAAAACAAGTGGAAAATGACCATTTGAACAAACTTTGTAGAGGCCCACCCGAGGTACACCCAACCAAGTTTGAAGTGGATCTGATTGAAGGGTATCAAGAAACTGAAAATGTGAAGTAGCGTTGCTATCCCCAATTACTTACAACATTTATCAAAAGGAATGTGTGTATTAACCAACAAGTACCCAAATTGAAAATTTGTTAAAAATCAGAACAAATTTATTTGACTCTTCCACATTTCCACCAACTTTCAGAACAATCTGAGTGACAGTTCACGAGTTGTGAAAAATAGCAAAAACACACAAATATCCATAAAAAAAGAAAGAAAAAAGAAAAACACAAAAACTAGAAAAGATGATTTGCTGCATAACAAATCAGTGTGTGTGTCTTCAAAGCATATTGGTAACACATTGTACAACTAATCCCTAACACAGGAGTAGAAGTTGGAATGGCATCTCTATCTATTATAGCTTTGAAGTTATTCAAAATTTCTAATGGTGCTATTTAGCATAATTTAAATTGCTACAACTTTTAGTTTTAAATCATTACATGCGCAATGGTCAACAACCCCCTAGTAGAAGTTGGAATGACATCTCCATCTGTTATAGTGTTGAAGATATTCAAGATTGAAAATTTTGAATACTGATAATTAGCATAATTTAAATTGCTACAACTTTTGTTGGAGATTCATTACATGTGCAATGGTCAATAAACGCCTAGTAGAAGTTGAAATGACATATCTATCTATAATAGTTTTGAGGATATTCAAGTTTTAAAATTTCAAATGCTGCTAATTAGCAAATTTAAATTGTTACAACTTTCGTTTTTAATTTATTACATGCACAATGATCAATAACCCCCTAGTAGAATTTGAAATGACATCTATCTATAATAGTTTTGAAGATATTCCAGATTTTAAATTTTAAATGCTGCTAATTAGCATAATTTAAATTGCTACAACTTTTGTTTTAAATTCATTAGATGCGCAATGGTCAATAACCCTCTAGTAGAAGGTGGAATGACATCTCTATCAATTATACTTTTGAAGATATTAAAGATTTAAAATTTCAAATGCCCCTAATTTGCATAATTTTAAACATCTTCATTCCTCTGCATTAAAAAGGTCCAACTCCTTGTAAGGAGGTATAGTCATGCCAAGTTTGGAGTGTGTATGTATAACAATGTCAGAGAAAAGTCTTGGACAAATGCACTGGTGAAGAAAGAAAGAAAAAAAGAAAGAAAAGAGAAGTTTAGGGAAAACAGAAAAGTGTGTGTTGACACACACTTTAATCACAGTGCCACCTGGTGAACAAATTAAAGTCTATGGGTCCCCATATGTATCTTTATTCAATTTTGAAGCAATTCGCTCACCAGCTTTGGAGAAGATTTTTGAAGATTTTGCCAAAAAAATGACAAAAAAAATCTTGGAGCATGATGTATTAAACAGACTTTGCAGAGATTCACCCAAGGTAGATCCTCTCCAAATATGAGGTAAATCTAGCAAAGGGCTTTTGACAAGAAGTTAAAAATATGAAATGTGAATGGACAACAATGATGATGGACAGATGGAAGACAGATAAAAGAAAATCCTACTAGCACAGCTGTCTGACAAGTCAGCTGAGCTAAAAATGACAATTTCTTGCTGATTTTCTCAAACATAAGGACATATAAAATACTTTTTCCACATTATGCTATGGTGTTTTGATCCTCCATTTTTGGCAATGTAGAATTTTGACCTCCTATTTTATGTTCCAAAATTGCTTATAGAATACATGTACACATGAGTTCAACCTTCCGGGCAGCCTGCTTGTCCCTTATTAGGCTAAGTAACCCCCCCCCCCTTATATCCACTTGTAATTTATTGTCTACACACTTTACAGGGAATTTCTGCAGGTAAAATGTCCTTGAAGGTAAGGTCACCCAGTCCAGTAAATACAGGTATATAACTCCAATAGGTGTACATGCCTTAACACAGTGTATTGGCACTTGGTATTTATTCAAGTCTCCTCTGGCAATCGATCCACATGCAGTCTCACAGCGGGAAGACAGCTTGAATTGCGCTCAGCTATTCCAAGATGGGTTCTCGGCAGTCTTTAATTACCATGTTCATAACTTCTCATCTCTCTGTTCAGCCTTCTTGTCCCATATCTGTGTCCTCCCGTAGATAACTGGGAGGGATTTTGACATACCTTACTCGAATTCCCCTTTCCTGTTACCTTGTTCATTTTTATCACCACAGCTTATTGTTCATTCATGGTACATTTCATCCTGGCTCACAAATCAAAATAAAGAGTTTGATATTTGCGTGTGTCACACTTATGTTATGGTAAAGTGTTAATCAATTTAGAGAAGTAAATTGGGCATGCCTCAACTCTTCGTAATATTGACCTCTTCATAATATTAATCTTGGGCACAAGGGAAGAGTGGACTAAAACAATACTCCCCTTCAGTGTGTACAATACTAGCAGAGTGGTCGTTCACAGGTACTCACGTACAGCACAGTGTGACGAAGCATAGGAGAAAGCATCATCAATGTTCTGGTAGATTCTACATACACAGAACTTGTGCATGTTCCACTGAAACCTGGAGAATACTTATGAGCTGCACTCAATATCTAATTAACAGACTTCCTTGTGTCAAAGTGTAACTTCTCTAAAGGGGATAGCTACTGCAATCCATCAGACAAATGCATGGCTGCCAGTCACCAAATGTTGAGCTGACAACTATATATACATGCAGGATAATGCAGCTTTGGTATTTTTAATTGGCTCCACAACAACTCATTAGAAATCCCGCATGGGCACTGCTCACATAGTAGGGGGTGACAATATTAATGGTGTTATGTAAAAACATTCAATTGACATGCACTGCCTGCAAGAAAAAGTGCACTGGTTCAATTAACTGTCAAGAGGCTCTATTATAATTGGCATGAGGTTTGGCTTCATTTACAGTCCTCCCAATGCAATTCTAAGTTTGCGTGAACACAAACAGTCACATTCCTTTTTTAATATATTTGGCTCAATGCAGCCTTTGTCAAAATTCTACAGAAAAGAATTTGTGCAATATGGACAATAATACTTCCATATTTATATAGCTTAGACAGTTACAGGTTAGCTTGTTACCAACTACATATAAAAACCCGCCGCTACTTTCAGACTTGTATCCACTACTGGGGAAACCTTCTACTAAGCTCTATCTTTGACTCAGCGCGGCTCTTGACTGATGTGCCGAGTGGTGCTACTTAATTCATAGCCTGGGGCGACTTTGGTGACAGATACAATATCCCTTTTCTGGGGCCCACTGTCGCCAACAACTGCTAAGGTCAAGGTGTTGTATTTATATTTTTAGGTAATGCACACACTGGAAAAGTCCCATAATATATTGTACATTACATTCATTTGACAAATTAACCTTTAACGTTAACACTAATCGCACACTTATTTTGGATATTACCTCTTCAAAATACCCAATTGAGACTAACCCACAGCCATGGCCGCCATGTTCAAAATTGTGGATTCCACATCCAATGGTTTGTAAATGAGGATAGTAATGGGATGATCTTGGGGCAGTTATAATATATGAAACCAAAAGCATATATCTTACAAATATTTCAGAGCATCAATAATGGTATGATATATGTTGTGGCTGGGATTCACTTTGATATCCAAATCAAATGTATTTTTGTGCATCTGTCCCACAATGCATTGCACCACATTCAGAACGGTGCTCTCTGCAAATGGTACCAACGTGCATGTTTTGTATTGTCAGGATATCCGGTCCCATTTGGATTCGTAACTATAACAATAATACCTGCTTCATACAGAACCAAGCGGGCAGATTAAAGTTCAGATAGTAAGTCATGTTTTAAAAGTACTTTAACGACCGTTTTCCTGGCAACTCAGAGAATGGACACCCAGAACCTGCAGAAATATTACCATAATGATCATTGAACAACCAAGGCTATGCTGTTTCACTGAAGGACCATGGCTATACAGCTATGCAGCTATGCTGTTTCCCCAGCCCAAGTAAACCATCCAGACAATCTGAAATACAATGCAGTGTTTGAGTTGACTTTACTGCAAAATAATGGCACATTGCGGCCACTTTCGCGATAAAATCTTTCAGCCAGGGTCTATCAATTATTTTCATGTTTCATAAAATTTATTCAGGGTCTGGCCTTTTCAGTAGGCTTGGTCATGCTACCGAAACCACACATATATTTCTGTTAGGCCTTAGGCAACTTGGACATTTTTTCATACATGAGCAAATTAAACTGGGCAAGACCGTATGGCAAGACCCAAAAAACAGCTAAAAAGTCTGACTGGTTTGTCACCTCTGTGACTCATCAGAGACTGAGGTTAACGGTTCCCTGTACGTGCTTATATACTAGGGTATAACGTGCATGTTGTTAACGATGCACGTTATCACACGTGTGAAATTTTTTCAAACATGTTTGAGATGGATGTTCTTTCCCCTTTTACACATTACCTCCTTTGAAGTCAGTTTAAGATGGAAGATCCAAAGCTAGCACCTTTGGATACCACTAATCAATTTTTAATATTTTTGGATAGTTTGATAGTTAAATTACATGTTCCCAAAAAATCAGATGTGTGAACAAAAAATTTACATGAGAAAACTGAGCTCAAAACTGTTGTTTACACAGAATAGTTTCTGCATTTCTGACCACATGGCCTTTGTTTGCATGGGCATGATAATGAACCGTGCCATTGTTTACACAGTCATTAGTCCATGATCCCTGAAACCAGGTGATCCACTAAAAAGGGTCACTCATAGGGAACAGGAAAGTATTTAGCCATGGAGAGAAGAAAGGGCTACAACAGACTAATCATTACCATTGTTCTGACAACTTTAAAATTCTCTCTTGATGTAAAAACAAATTAACACAATCCACTTAATGCATCCCACACATGGAAAGCCACATGTGAACCCACACCCAAACAAATCAAGTGCGGTTACCTTTGATGTTCCCAAGTTTAAAAAAGGCGAGTTTTAAGCCACAAAATATGCGGTTTTTTTGAATGACAACATCACAGAGGTAAAGCTACAAGTTTACTTCATACAACAATAAAAACCATTGAATTCGATCCTGCACATAGATATATATTTTCAATTTCTTCTGATTGCAATTTAAAAAAAAAAAAAGAAAAGTGATTTCTGTGTGAAAAATGTGAAAACCCAGCAAGTCAGAAAAAATGCTATAAAATCTCAAAAAATTTCAATCTTGCAAACAAAAACCTACGAATAAAATTTTGTGGATATGTAGCAATCAGAAAATATATAGGTTTAATGTACTTGTGAAAAAATTAAATGGGTAAAATTGATCCAAAGTTGCCAGTCTCACTGCACACTAGCTTCACAGCTTCCACCTTAGGTTGTTACCTGGGCACAGCTTGAGGCACTTGATGAGTATAAAGAGTTGGGACTGTGGAAAAGGGTAACAACTACCAGGAAGTGGTTCTGGACAAAAAGACACAAATATAATTAATACATATACCCCTCCCCCAAGTGTATTTCATATACAATATAATATCATGAACCTATCATAATATTTGCAACCAGTATATATTTTTACCCTGAGAAATATATAGGGAAGTTAAATGCACCGCCTACTCAAAGAATCTATTTCTCAAACAAGGTCTCTCAGACTTGATTCTAGCTGGTGTTCATGTTTACATCTGTTCATAGACTGCAGTTTATGGCTCTATATATATGTGACTGGGCTAGGCCGAAACTGGCAAGAGAAGCCCGACTGCTGTCCTCATATATATGTCTATACATAGATATACATATGTGGATGTATCCCAGTGTTAATTTTCACAGATCATCCATGATCAAGTTTCCCATATTTTACAGGATCCAGATGAGCATTACCTCATGATTCACTATATAATCCTATACTCATAACCTCAGAATTTTCATTCAAAACCTGTTCAATCAAAACAAGATTTTCGGCATTTTTCCTTCTTTCACCTGATATATGTTGGTCATGCTGCCTCATCAGCAAATTAGCTAGCATTGACATATTCATTTATCATTTTTTGCTGCACGCGTGTGAGAATTTATGGACACGTACATCATATCACCCATTCTATTAAGAAATATGCTATCAAAAATGTTAACAATTTGCAAATGCTGATGTGAATTTAGTATTTTTCTCTCCTAACTCTCATTCTTTCAGGCATGAATTCAGCCAGGCACTAGCTTATAAATAAGCACACAGACTTCACTCGATCATTTGGGCAGACCCAGGCAGCTGCTCTCAGAATTCAAATATGATAAAAAATCATTACAGTGGTTCATGTCTTGAGGAACCACCTGTCTTGAAAGATCACCTCTTCATTATACTTTGTTCTTTTCAGCTTATTTATGTTTCCTGTGAAAGACTATACCTGTCTTGAGAGACCATAATTTGTTCATCCCTACGGGCATGCAGTCATTCAAGACATGACAGGTTTCGAACAGTGTACTGTACCTGCTAATCAGATGCCCCAAACGAGAGGTTTATGGGCCCAAGGGTCGGCTGGCATCATCTATGTTACATAATATATCAATTCAGGCATGATGTCAACTTCAATGCATAATTCCTATAAATTTAAAAGACCCCTGCCTTAATTATTTCTGTATTTCAATGTTGTTCTGTTATGTATTACAGATAGGCTGTCCTATGACCTGGAATATATGGGGCAAGGTCCAGTGCTCGAAATAACCAGATTTGCATTGCAATATGTTACACAAAATTGAGCTGATGCCAATCATTTTTTTGTTTGTTTTATGATGGGTTGCTAATCATCTTATACTAATGTTGTGCAAAAAGCTAATCAATCTTAAAACTCGAATTCGAGCAGTGAGCTCTTTTGTATTGTTTGAAAAATTGACCCTGGATCCAATGCATACATGTATTTGACATAATTTGGTGATCTCTATCTGAGTTAATATATGTCTCAAGATAATGAACTAAATGCATTTCCATCAGTACAGTGTAAGTTAACCCTTAAAGTGCTAATCACGGCTATAGTAGTTTTCTCATTCCAGTTTAACATATATATGGCTTAGATTCAAATTCCTCATAAAGATACCTTTCATTCAAATACCAGGAAGTCTGGTCTAAAGCAAAAAGTAGTCTTAGTCAACAGCTTTCTTTGGGACACTTTGCGCGCATTGCGTGCAAAGTGCCACGAAGAAAGCTGTTGACTCACTCTTAAATTAGCACTTTAAGGATTAATAATTGCTGCAGGTTGTTCCAGTAGTACTCTAATAAATGTCATGGCCTTTTATCCAAAAAGGTGCAAGTATGTCCATAATTAAACATCTGGTAAATATAAAGACAAAGCTGCTTAGTTCAGTTTGACCTCACTGATATTGTTCAGGGGTCACATTAACGATTTTTCAGTATGGGTCCGTTGGACCCATCTTTCTTCTTTTTCAGGAAAAATAGTGGGTCCATGAACTGAATCGATGAGTCCAGTCTGAAATTGTGCAAACTAGACTTCATTTGATGTAATTTGATTAATTGATTTGATTTGGTATAATCAACATACATCAAAATGATAAATAAATGAAACATGCAGGTAACCCAAGCCTTGAAACGAACATAACATTGCGCCTGTATGCTCGCGTAGTTAACTTATTATTATAAAATTTAAGATTGAATAAAAAGTTTCCAATAAACCAATGTAAAAGGGTTTAAAAGTTGTTGACTGTACCAAAGATGGATTCAATCTACCAAGGGACCTGCTTTTAAGACAAAGTCTATAACACATCCCTGGTTTACCAAAAAATGGTTGTGATGGGGGCTTAACCCCTAGCACGTTGCCACTGTGCCAGTATCTGGTATCGCACACCGTTTGCCACCAGACAGTTTTTTAACTCCCTTGCACAACAAACAGCATGCATGATTGAACATGCCTGGGCTCTGTTATTTTTGCGATTGATTCCATGTGATGAAATGGTCAGAAATTACATGATTTATATTTCTGTGCACTTTCTATCTCAATATACCAGAAAAATTTGATGCCGTAAGCAGTGTTAAGAGTCTGATCTTTAGTGCGGTCACTTTTTTCACCAGCCTACAACTTACAAGCCATGCAACAAAAGCGAGTGTACACAGACCGTCACGGGCATGCACCCAGGCATGGTTTTCCACTATGGTGAACGTATATTTTTCCGGCCTTCCATCATAAATTTCATTCCTATCTTGTCCTGTCGTACAGATTTGTTCCATTCAAACATTTCAATAAAATCAAAACAACCAACTTTTGTTAAAAAAAATACCAATAACCACGTGACCCAAGGGAGACTGATCAACATACAACAACAACATCGTGTTAGGCCTAATGCAAATTTTCTCTTCGTCCACGTATGACCGTGCCATGACTAATCTGCATGTTTTCCTTGCCGTCCATAATGAATTTTCACTCGTGCCTTTATCTGTGTCTAGATTTGCTGAATGGAAGTCTTCTTGGTGAAAACATGATGTGAAAATGTAACATCTAGGTCCAATAATCTTTGCGTAATATGACTTGTATCTTCCCAACATTGCGGACATGAGACACGCACATAAGCAACAACGAATTTGATTGGACAGTGAGCGGCATGTGATCAAATCCACCCAATGAGGAGCCTGGAAGTGCTCTCAGCGCATTTATAATGAGGTGAAATGACGTACATCCCTTCACATTCTGGGAAATTTTTAGAGGGCTACGCCAGGGATATTTTTTCTTAGCAAATAAGAGAGCTTGTTACATGGAAAGAAGAACTTCAGAGGATTCCATCAGTATAATACATAATCATGATATTGATAATGGTCGATGCAAAACACCATAACCGCTTGGGGTAATTTTTGCAGTTGTATCATTCAAAATGCAACGTGTTTTTGTGCGTGCGTCCACAGAGACGCAAAATGACAATGTTTTATTAATTTCCAGGAGTCTAATCTTCATTTTTTATGTCTATGACGCAGGACACAAGCTTAATGTGACCCCTGATTGTTAAAGTGGGTCAAGGTCATCTGTTGTATGTAACTTTCCACTTCAAGGTTTATGAAGCATACCAGAAATGGCCTTTGAATGTAGTAGGTTTGTAAAAGTGACTTTTTTGACCATCCTGGCTGCAAAAATGTCAAGAAAGGTATTTTCATAGTCAACAGGTTTCCTTACCATGCTGTGGTTTCCCAAATACACTAGCTCTGTGTACATATATGTTTATATATATATATATATAAATAAAACCTTATTTTTAGAGGGTGTCCTGGTAAGTGCAAAGAGCACTAGTCTACCTCAGGGCCCTCTCTAAAATCAAAACATATGACAAAAATATAATCATAACACTGAAAGTAAAGGAAAAGAAACAAGATATTACACTATACACTTCATAATTACATAGACCTAGGGAATATGATTCTGTAGCATATTTCATGAAAATGTCACACAAACTTTGGATAGAAAAAATCAAATTTTGAGAAATATGGGTAACAGGACACCTTTTGCACATCTGGGCACTTGAGGGGCGTTTCGAGTGGCAAAGGGTTAAACATCTAAAGACAGCTTTGACAGTGGAGCAACTTGTCATGACCCTTACAAAGAGCCATCTCCCCGATGTCCCTACTGTATGTACGCCAGTGACAATGCATAGCCATGCCTCTCATCTGTAAAGCTGCAGAAAGTAACAGCAAACAATCTGTATTGCATTTGCTCATGATGTCATTGCATACTATTCTGAAGCAGACCTTAATAAAAATATTGGACTACTGTATCGATAATATCTCGAACATATTTACATTCATTAAATTGAAAGAAATTATATATAGATATAACATACTACCACGACATGTACAAACATAGATTTATAGGCCTTCTAATTGCATTTTGAAGACTTGGGCTGCTCAATTGCATTTCTGAAGTCCGGCAGGATTTACTGGCTAAATAAGAGCTACATATATTGTATAAGGTTATAACAACAACATGTCAATGAGCCTACTTTGATTGTTTTAACCCTCTCTAATCCCAAAACTGTCTATAGTAATTAATATCTAAATGGAATATGCTATATTAATCAAGAATCACCTTTACAACTCTCCTTAACCTAGTACTGGTATGTGGCATAAGACCGAGTCACCAGCTTTCTGCGGCACAGAGTATGCGTAACACAGCAAACCTGCCGTAAGAAAAGTTGTGGACCTGGTGCATGCTATCATTACAGGTCTTATCTACAATTATCACCAAAAATGTTTTCTACCGACAACAAATTTAAGTTAAAAAATAGTAAGGAAGACAACAATTTACATCTGTGCACGTTTGAGCAACTTGAGTGGGAAAGGGTTAACTAAGTGCTTTCCAAAATGTCCTAAATGAAAGTGTCGATTGAGACATAACCCAAAATAAGTCATTTCCTCCATGACAGCTGAATGCACGCAGCACCAAACGCATGAGCAACGAACCTGTTCGGGCTGTCCTACAAGTGCATTAAAAATGGCAATATGAAAAATGTTTCACTGTTAACGCTTTCTAACCTAGCAAACAAAGTATAATAAAACAAATTAATAATAATAAAAACTAAAATCCCTAAGCTCACAATAAATTAATCTCATTTGATCCTTGAGATCTGGTGTAAATACTACTGTGACGGATCATGAAAAATCACAACCACATGGCTATAAACAAATGGAGAATATTCCAAGTATTGCATTGTGGATAGGGGTAATGTAGGGGTGAGGTGGTGGAATTAAATTGAAATTAAAAGTATTTATTTCAGGTGAACTGCATGTAGCTATGAACACAAAATTATTTAATCATAAATTATGAATGAGCCACTGCATATAAATGTGGATCAGAATTTTAACAAGATCGCGTATTGTATAGAAATACATAGTCCCTCACCATAGAACAGACTGTAGCAAACTTGCATGGTTGAACAGGAAAACAACGTATAATGAGGTCTGGAAAGATGATTTTCCAAATGTTATTATGACACTGCTAGAAATGACTGTTTAGTTCCTTAAATTTTACTTGCCAATTTGAATCGTATTTATAGTCTTCCTCAATGATGAGAAGGTGGTGACCTGAAAATAATGTCTGGAACGTGTTGTTGGGGCAGCAACTTACACAAGGTAAAGGATTCTCCCCAGACAATGAGTTTGACTCTTTTCTAATTGGACATGAATTAAACAAGAAGGCTGTGTGAACAGCCAGCTGGCATTGAAATTATTATTAACACTGGCAGCCCTGTGACCTAGGGATATAGGGTCAAGTTCACTCATATACTGTAAGTCAGGTCTTCATAGAAAGGAAACTTAGGGTCCTGGGTGAAATGGTTCTCAAGTTATCAATGTTTCATGTTAGTGGCCCTGTGACCTTGGGAATGAGGTCAAGGTCACACATATACTGTCTAAATGTGTCTTTAACAGAGGACCACCACCATGTAAAACATCAAAGCCTTGGCTGAAGAAGGTCTTAAGTTATCAGCTAGTTAAATTTCCCAAACTGGCCCTATGAAGTTGTGAATAAGGTCAAGTTTACCCATGTAGTGTATAAGTCTCAGCCTCCTGCCTAAAAATTGCCCCTATGCAATTTCAAACTATTTGTTGCACAGTGAGATGACTTCTTAAGATTTTATTGAAAAAATGAACAAAAGAATTCATAAAAAATCCAAAAACACTGGCGCATGGCCATATGAACAAACTTGGTACAGACTGACCCAAGGTATATCCCCACCAAGTTTGATGGCAAACCAGCCTGTCGTTTTGGTGAAGAAATAAAAAATGTAACTTACCATACATTAATTGATAAGTACATGTACCTGAATTGAAAAATGTGTTAAATATCAGGGGTTCACAGTGTTGTCACAAAGGAACATCTTTGTTTGGCCTTTTGCAAAGAACATTTCCACCAAATTTCAGTAGAGTTTGATGGATGATTTTTGAGATGCGTCAAAAATAGTAACAAGGGGACTGTGACAGTCCTGTGCTCAGCTGACCCACCATGCAGAGACTGAAGTGGTCCTGTGAGCTATGATATCAAGGTCACCCCTATTTCAGACCATGATAATTGTTGCTAACATGTACCCTAATTACTAATTTCGAAATGATAATAATGTTGCACCATCCCTTACCAGATTCACTTCAAATCTGGTTGAGACGTTCAACATTACCCCATGTTGATCATAAAAAACACAGTAAAATCACAAAACCACCCATTGAACAAATTAAGATCCTGGGGTCCCCACAAGTGTCCCTATCCAATTTCAAGCAATTGGCTGGGTGGTTTCTGAGAAGTTTTTCAACATTGTGCCAAAAAAATCAATAACAAAATTCATTAAAAATCCAAAACTCACTGAATCTTGGCTACCTGGCAGAGACTCACTCAAGGTACATCCCTACCACGTTTCAAGTGAATCTGCTTGATGGTTTTGGAGAAGTCAAAAATGTGAATTTCCATTGCAATCCCCATTCACATACATAAACAAAATGTATGCATCAACCAGCAAGCACCTGAACTGAAAAACAAGAGGGCTGTGTGCTCAGCTGACCTAGACATTCATCACACTTGCAGCTTTGTGAAATTGGGATAGGATCAAGCTCACCCATGTACTGAGTAAGTCTGACCTTTATAGATGAACACTAACATGTGCAACATCAAGGTCCAAGTTCAAGTTGTCTGACTGACAGTTTCTTCAGAGAAGTCCAATATGTGAATTACTATTAGAATGCATAAGAATGCCCATTGACTTGCATAGCAAACAACAGAAAAGGTTACCCATTAGTACCCAAATTGAAAAAATCGTTAAAAATCAGGAAATCACAGCAGTGCTACCTAATGAACATCTTTCCTTGACCCTTTCACAAGAAAAATATCCACAAAGTTTCAACTTAATCTGAGATGGAGAAAATTCATAAAAAATCATTAAAAATCCAAAAATCACTGGAGCGTGACCATTTGAACAAGCTGGTAGAAACCCAGCCAAGGTACATTGCCACCACATCTGAAGTCATCCTGGATGACCGTTTTGGAGAAGAAGTCGAAAATGTGACTGGCATTAGAATGCCCATTGACTTACACAGTAATCAATAGGAAAGCTGCTTTGACCGATAAGTACACGAATTTAAACATTTATTTAAAGTCAGGAATCCACAGCAGTGCCCCTTAGAGAACAACTTCACTTGACCCTTCCACAAAGGAACATAGATACGTGGAAGCAATAAATGCTTCCTTTATCTATTAGTAATACTTACCTCTCAATCACTCATGCTTATACCCCTGCTTATCAGGTTCCCAGCCAGGTTTTTCAACCTGAAACTTTTTATGGCTGACCTGTGGTTACATGCACAAACCCCCAAAGGGGCCTCCGGTACAACTTCCGGTGTTTGCGCATGCTCACCAGTTTCTCTCCTCTAGAATTTCACTGGCGGGGACGGCCTGGGTGGGCTTCTGAGTGATTGAGAGGTAAGTATTACTAATAGATAAAGGAAGCATTTATCGCTTCCACGTATCTATGGTGTAATACTACCCTCTCAATCACTCATGCTGATATACCAGCAGAATGGAGGAGGGCGTAATTCACCTTTTGACACGTCTACAGTAATACCCCATAGGTCAGCTACGTACGTTAGTACGGTACCCTAATCACTCTGAACTCTACCTGAGCAATCTTATTGCAAGAAGGAGCAGGAGAATTCAGGGAAAAAAGCAGAACGGCATATAGAATGAGCAGCTGCTCTGTTCCCTCAACCCAGCCTACCACAGTAGAAGTAAAGCAGACTACTTGCCTGGTCATATGAATCTGCGACTCCGGACATACTACTTGAGCCTCTTTGGGGCCGTCTGGTAGTCACCACGGAGCTACTTCCCATCGCCAAAGGAGGCTGTGCGAGTATTGCGCATCGCCATCAAACCACCCTGAATCTCGGTCAGGTCCCGCAGGTAAAAGGATGTGAATGTTGTGTGAGCCTTCCACCCGCATGCCCGCATAATGTCGGCAAGGGCAACATTGCGGATCAGAGACCACGACGCAGAGAAAGCCCTGACATCATGTGCTCTTACCCCTTGGACCCTAAGAATATCCTCTGACCCGGAGGCTACCTGGTAGGCCTTACAGACGGCCGCCTTCAGCCATGCGGACACGGTATTAGCAGCTATCCTGCCCGACTCGGTTTTCCTCAACGGAAGAAAGAGGGCTCTCCGACCCTGACGAATCTCTTTCGTTCGGTCCAAATACCACTTTAGCGCCCTCACAGGACACCGTATCCTATCAGGTTCCGATCTTGATAACGTGTCGGAAAGCGCTTTGATTGTAAAGCCCGTAAAGGCAGTGGTGGGGTCTGTGGCAACATGGTTCTTGGCTAAAAAGCCCATGTGTGGTTTCAATGTGACGGAGGTTTTATCCTCCGACCACCGAATCTCGTTAACATCCAATGCATGGATTTCACTCCTTCTGGCCCCTGAGGCCAGTGCGAGCAAGAAGACAGTCTTGTAAGTCAGCCATTTTAATTGGATCGTTTTGGGATCCTTTTCTTCAAATGGAGGTCTCGTCATGGCCAAAAGGACGAGGCTCAAATCCCAGGTGGGCATTATATTTGTGCCGACTGGTTTGTCCGTATAAAAACTTTGAATCAAGGCTGACAAATGTGGGTCTGCTCCTAATGATTGACCCAATTTCTTGCTCAGGGAGGAAGAAATCGCTGTTCGATATCCTTCGATAGTCCTTGGACTTAGCTCTTTTTCCTCAAACAAATACAAGAGGAAATCGGCAACATCCGAGGATCTTGCTAACCAAGGTTCCAACTGCTTCCCGGCACACCATTCAGTGAACAGTCTCCACCTCGAGTCGTATGTCTTCAAAGAAGACTTCCGAAGTTTACCTCGTGCGATTCTTGAGGAAACGAGATTCGAGAACCCAGCCTCTTGGACGTGTCGTGCAACAACCTCCATGCGTGAAGGTTGAGCACCGCCGGATTCCGATGGAACCGGGACGTCCGAGGCTGCACGAGCAGTCTGTCCCAGACTGGTAGACGTAACGGAGCCTCGCGACTCAACTCCAGTAGGTCGAGAGACCAATCCCGTTTTGGCCACCAGGGAGCCACCAGGATGATCTCCGCCTTCTCTTCCCGGATCTTTCTCAGAACTTGAGGGATCAACGGGAGCGGAGGAAAGGCGTAGCCCCATATTCCGTCCCAGCACATCGCCAGGGCGTCCACCGCAAAAGCTAGAGGATCTGGGACTGGAGCCACGAACACTGGCAATTTGTGGTTCCATCTGGTGGCGAACAAGTCCACATGGGGTGTCCCCCATCGGTCCCATAACGCCTGAACTACTCGTGGGTGTAGGGACCATTCTGTCCCTATCACTTGTCCCTTTCGGGACAATTGGTCGGCCATTACATTTAGATGGCCGCTGATGTGACGGGCCAGAATCCTTACTCCTTTGCTGCCGCACCAGAGAAGTATTTTCTTTGTTAGTTTGAACAACAGTTTGGACCGGGTGCCCCCTTGTTTGTTCAGGTATGCCACCACAGTCCTGTTGTCCGACATCAACGTCACATCTTTGTTTTTCACCAACTGTTCGAACTTCTGCAGGGCTAAATATACTGCCTCCAGTTCTAGCCAATTGATGTGAAAATGTCTCAAGTGCAGAGGCCAGATGCCTGAGACCATGTTGGAGTCCGTGTGGGCTCCCCAGCCCTGTTTTGACGCGTCCGTGTAAACAACCAGTCTGGAATTGAACGGCCTCATCGTCTGTCCACCCATGACGTTCCTTCTCACCGTCCACCAACGGATGAGGTACTTGTCGTGCGGACCTACTTCGACCATTTGCCGCAAACTGGTCCTGTTCCACTTGGCGTTCAGAGCTATGTTGAGTGGCTTCCTGTGTAGGCGTCCTAACGGAACTTGCGAGTCCATTGAGGACATCATGCCCAACAGCGACAGCCATTGCCAAGCTGTTTGCTGTGTCGATCTCATGAACCTCTTGATAAGGCTCTGTAGTCTGTCCCATCTGTCCTCGGAAGGACGGCACTCGAATCGGACTAGATCTAAATGAATGCCTAGGAAGACAAACACCTGTTTGGGTGTGAGATTTGATTTGGGGATGTTTACTTCTAGCCCTAAGTCCCCGCACAGCTTCAACAGATATTCTCTGTTCCTGATTAGTTCCTGATGAACTAAAGCTCGGACAAGCCAGTCGTCCAGGTACACGTGCATTCTTATGCCCCTCTTGTGAACACATGCTGCCACGGATTGCACTATCCGGGTGAACACCTGAGGTGCCGTGGCCAAGCCGAAAGGAAGAGCTCGAAACTGGAATACCTGGTCTGCGTAAGCGAACCGTAGGTACTTCCGACTGCCCTGAGACATAGGCACGTGCAGATACGCGTCCTTCAAGTCCAGGGAGAAGGTCCAATCCCCGGGTCGGAGAGCCTTCGTTATGGATTCCGGCGTTTCCATGTGGAAGTGTGGAACTTCCAAATATGTGTTCAGATGAGACAGATCTATGACCGGTCTCCAGCCGCCGTCCCTCTTTGCGACCAAGAATAGTCGGCTGTAGAATCCCGGAGAAGAGTGATCCCTCACCCTCTCTATGGCTCCCTTCGCCAACAACTTCTTGACCGCCTCGTGGAAGAATGACCTCTTCGGCTCTTGGGCCGGCGGTTCGAACTTCCAGGGGACGCGGGACAAGGGCGGTCGCTCTTTGAGCGGTAGCACATATCCCTTTTCTAGGACACTTAACACGAACGAGTCGTCCGTGACGGAAAGCCAGTGACTGCGGAAGTCGGCTAACCGACCGCCGAGACGCTGACACATCGCCCCAGACCCGTCGTAAAAGCTCCTGACGGGTGTGGATGACTGGCACGCACCTTCAGTCCCTTTTCCCTTTACCGAAGCCGGGCTTCCGAAAGGGCCGGTTCTGCTTGCCACTGCCGGAGGACGGTGCGTCAGCTGAACCCTGCTTCTGAGGCTTCTTGTTCCTAGGTCGCCTAGGTTTCCTCCTCTTTGCAAAGGAGTCCTTGGCGCCAGAAACTTTGGCTCCCTGTCCACGAGTCTTGGTGGCTGCTCTAGCTAGGTCGAGGATGGCTTGGTTAGCCTCATCGGCCTGTTCCCGCTTTCGCTGCTCGACCACTTGGTCCCTGATGGGAGCATGAGCACCTCCGAACAAGTAGTTCGAGAACAAAGGCTGAGTTCGAATGGCTCGCTGTTCACCTTCCGAGAGGTTGGTGACTTGCAAGCACGAATCTCGCCTTGTTAACCTCAGGTTGGCTTCCATTGTAATGGCCTGCCTGAGAAGGTGCTCTATCGCCATACCCCGGGATGCCTGAAGCCGGGTATTCAGACTTATCCAGTCCCTGACTGGTTCCGGGACCTGCTGCGACACGAAGAGTCGCTGCATGATCTCGGCAGACGCGGCCGAGGACACATCCAAGAAGGAGGCGATGATTACCATCGCTCTTGCATCCTCCTCTAATCTACTAAGGACCTCCTGGGGGACTTTAGGAGATGGGGGGATCCATTTACAGATACTCTCCCATTCCACGTCTACCTCCGTGGCCCTATTATCGTAGATTTCATTAGGTACACAGTACCTAGCAACGTTAGCTCTCGGCCTCCTCAACAGCTTCCCACACTTCAGCGCTTGCTGAGTTGGGATGCCGGAGGGCGACCTAGATCCCCGGAGCTCTTTATCCAGGCTCTGGTACACTTCATCCACGTAAGCAGAGAAGGGGAACCCGGACCCGACTTGTTCCGACACAGACGGCGACTCTAGTGGGTACACTGACATCGCTCGTCTCTTCGTGGTCAGTGGCAAGGGAGGAGCCTTCAAGGTGTCTCCGAGGAGAGCCAAGATCGACTCCTTAGTCGAGTAAAAGAGCCCTGCAGGTTCACTAACCTCGGCTGGGGCTGAGCTGTCCTCAAAGGACAACTGTCGTTGAGCGGAATGAGCCGGCTCGTCGGCCAACACCTCATCGCTCTCCGACCCCATCCCTTGGACAGGTCGGGACTCACGCTCCAGATTAAGCCTAAGGCGCTCCTCGCGTTCGTCCTCGCCTTCGTCGAGAAGAGACTCGTGTAACGAGCCCTCTCCATCAGACAAAGGCTCTCCCCGCTCATCTAAACCACTATGCAGTGGAAAAAGTGGCGTGGGGAGAGAGGGAAGGGCAGCTTCTATTTGACTGGTCCTCTCCGGTTGCTCATCGGAGTGGTCCAGTCCGGTCCCGGTCACGGCCGGCACGGATTCGGCAAGCACCGGATCTAACGTACCGGACCGGTCCGGACCGGCCAGGGAAGTATCATGTACTTCCTGGCGTGCTCCGGGCAAGGGTTCATGACCCACCTCCGTGAGCACTGGGGCATCTCCTACCAGAGAACTTGTGGCTCCTTCCACAGTGCCAGTCACGCCGGTCCCCTCCGTAGAGCGAACCGGCAAACCGGGCTGTTCCGGTGCCTCCCCCGTGTCCATGCTGGTCTCCTCTGCAGGAGGGCCAGTTGCACCTGGACCTTGAATTTCCCTTGGGAAACCCGGGTCTTGGGTCTGCTGACCCACAGGTGCCACAGACACAGCTGGTGTGGGAAAAGGGACTCTCATCTGTGCAGATTGCACAAAAGACTGCATGGTGGTGGCCATCAGCATCTGTGTTCTCTGCATAGTGTCCAGTATAGCCTTGAGTCCCGGATCCAAGGCGGGTGCCCTCTTTTCAGAAGGCTCCTCGGCCCTGTCCCCCTTTCTCTTGCGAGAGCGCCTCCTCTTCTTTGGGGTCGCCCCCGCCGAATCCGAGGCACTATCCACCGCCTCAACTCTCCGAAAAGAGGAGGAGGTGGTGACTCGCAGGCTTGCCGGAGAGTCTTGAACGGATGGAGCTCTACGGTGAGACCGTTTAGCCCGCCGACGTTCTGCCAACTCAAAGAGGTCCCACCTCTCACTTGACCAGCTTTTACAGTGCTGACAAGGTCGTAACCTTGAGCACTGCAGTCGCTCCAGCTCCCATCTGCACTTTCTACAGTGCGGATGGTTGTCCCACTTCCCCATCAGATGGCCGGCCACATCCTGCTTCTGAGAAGCAGGGATGCCCGCCACTGAACTGGCAGGGACAGCTGGAGCTGTTCCAGCACTCACTTGGGGTGAGAGGCTGCGCCCCTGCCTCCCCCGGAGCTGCTGGATAAGGAGGCGAGATCGTTCTTGACGTCTCTCACGCTCCTTGCGGTCCACATCCTTGTCCGCCATGTTGGTTTTCAAGGGAAAAGACCACGTGTTCCTGAAACCAAATAGATAAAAAAAACAGGTAGGAATCAAGGCTTCTCGCTCAAAGAACGGTCCAACGACTCACTACCCCACACTTATCTCGATCCTTGGGCGACGAGTTGCTCCGGCAGTGAAAACTGCAAAAACAAGCCGATCTTGGGGCACTCCTGTGATCACCACAACAACGTGGGCGGAAGCCAGGAGAGAAACTGGTGAGCATGCGCAAACACCGGAAGTTGTACCGGAGGCCCCTTTGGGGGTTTGTGCATGTAACCACAGGTCAGCCATAAAAAGTTTCAGGTTGAAAAACCTGGCTGGGAACCTGATAAGCAGGGGTATAAGCATGAGTGATTGAGAGGGTAGTATTACACCATAGATACTAAGTTTCAGCTTAATCTGAGTGACGGTTCTGGAGAAGTCAAAAATAGCAATGACACACAAAAAAATCAGAAAAAATCAGAAAAAATCACAGCGCCACCTGGTGAAAAAAATCAGAACTAGCAGTAACTGGGAGTGTCCCTGTGCCATATCAAAGCAACTGGGTAAGCAGTTTCAGAGAAGATTTTTCAAGATTTGCCCCCAAAAAGGACAACAAAAAAAAATAAAAAAATCCAAAAATCACTGGAGGGTGACCATTTGAGCAAAGTTGGTAGACACCCACCCAAGGTACATTGCCACCAAGTTTGAAGTGAATGTGGCATATGGTTTTTGAGAAGAAGTAAAAAATTAGAATTGTGGATGGACGACAGACGAGGGATAATCAATGGATGACCTTACCCTCCTAAAAGCTCAGCTGATAAGTCAGCTGAGCCAAAAAAAAAAACAATACAAAATCCTAAAATCACTCGAGCACGACCATTTGAACAAATTTGGCAAGGACTTATCCAAGGTTCAAACCATTTTAAAGGTGTCTCATCAATTATATATTACTTTAATTTATGTAGGAGTTTTGTACAGTGTGCTTAAAACCTATGAAATTGTGGAAAACTGCTAGCAATTAATCACAAATTTATAACATGCATAGCTCTTGATACTGAAGGTTTGATGGATTAAATGTGGTGTGGCATTTAAAAAATGTTTTGGGTCCTTCACTTGCAAGACAAATTTGATTGAGTGATTGTAGAAACAGTAAGAGAAAACACGTGGGAAATGAAGCCAGTAGTTCTGATTCACCTTTTGTCAGTAATAACGCTCCTCTAACAAGAGCAATTGTTCCAAATGTTGATTGGCAAAAGTGTATTTTTATCCAACAAAAGAAAACAGACACGATGGTCCACAAAGTTGAAAGTTCCACAATGAAGCAAACTATCAAACCTACAGCACATAAAGACAACAGGGTAAAGTACAGAATTGGTTCTTGTGACTTAATTACATATGGAACACACTGTCATTATGTCTTCCCTAATAAAGGCTACCAGAAAGGTCACAAAAGACAGTGCTAGTGTCTCTGGCAGGTGTGACAGTGGTGCTCCGCATGACACAGCATTGAATACTATATTTTTTCCTCCATATAGATAAAGGTCTAGAAGCAGGACATGTTAACAGTGTGGCAGATATCAATGGCCACTTTGCAAAGCTGTTACAGCAACATGGGCTCAGAAACCCAATTTCATCACTATGCAGATTAAAGACAAGGTACAAAAACATTATGGTGGCAAAGTGGCATTTCATCAAATGCCAGACACGACCGACCAACAGACGGAACCATTCATGCTTTAATTTTCCCTCAGTGAGTGGTGTTCTGGAAGATTTCAAACTCACAACTCCCAAGTAAACCAATGATGTGCTGGAAGGATCTGCTGAACATAATTTGGAAAACCTTGCATCAGTTTTTTTTTTTTTTTAAGTCTTTACATTAAGCAGCTACATAAGATAAAGGCTGATTGACTTGAATGCTGCAAAGGGCCATCTTGGTCATGGTAATCTAACAGACACAAGTGGTGCTGCCTGCATTACATGCAGACTCATTGTATGTGATGCTAAGGTGCATTTACAGGCCAGAAAATTACATCGAAGCTCCCTCTAGTGACCAAAGTGATGGATGTTCTAGTGCTGTAACAGATGATGGGGTGCGCAAAAAAAGTCTTAACTCTTTCAGTGCCAAATTTTGGACTGAGTCACCAGCTTTTCTCAGCTGGTATTGGGTGCAAATGCGTGTGCCGAGAAAAGCTGTTGACCTGGATATTCTCTCAGGAACTATAGGCACAGTGGTACTTGAATGAAAGGTCTTTTTACCAGGAATAAGAATCTGGGATCCTAATGATAATTCAAACTAGTTAGACATAAGTAGATGGACTTGAGACGTGATTGGCACTGAAAGAGTTAAATACAGCACAGACGATTGTGTACAATTTCTCAAATGGTAAAAAGAATACAGTCAAGCATTTAAGATGCATGTATCAAGTTCAGGTGCGATGTCAAGCAAATGCAGCCAAGCCCCATGCCCCTGAACCACTATAATCAGGGTGGCACCTGAATGAAAATAATCATATGATGCCAAGATTGATGACAACGGAGACAATGTCCAACATTTGTCATGAGCTTCTAAAGTGTGGTTGCAAGACTGGGGGTAAAAAGAGGTGCAGTTACAAGAAAAACATGTGAGCCATTAGTTGTGCATGTTTGCAGTGTTGTTTTATTACCTTTTTAACCTGACTGCCTTGGTCGAGAGTGATTTGTCTGACTTGTGTGAGTAGTTCAATATGCACGAGCACTCACAGCACTCATTTATGACATAGGAAATGACACATTCTTCAACCACTTACAAAGTAAGCCAACTGCTTGTGCCTTTGATGAAATGTGTTCGCAGGAATATATGATATCATCAAGCTCAATTGTTTGCACTGCATTTTGGCTTTTTCATGTGTGCGAGGCCTTATAAAAATTGTATAACCAGGCCCCATTCATGACCACAAATGGAATGGTAACTGTGCCCCATATTGCTTATATCTGTTTAGGGCTTATCTTACCAATTCAGAATTATGGGGTAAGGGTTGATATATTGTCCTATTAAATAGGAACCAATGACTCCTTTCCAACATATTATACATCAACCGGAACAGAAGGCATTACAGCAATTTCTAATGTATTGATTATTTGCACATAGCACAAAGGTCTTGCAAAATGGACATTTAAAGTCAATTTTTCAAAGTTAATGAATTTTTTACTCCATTTTGACATATAACACGCTGTCAGTTGTACATCAGTGTTATTTATGTGCAGATTATAATTATTTTCATTCAGCTGTCTAAAAGTTAATGAAATTAGATCACTTTGGTGACAGCTGAGCATTGTTTGGTACTTTAGATACTTTTTTTTTCATTTCATTCTGTATATCTTAAGCTAAATGGTTGAAAATGGCCATTCCGCATGTTGGCGCATACATAGCAAGCAACATCCAGTCTTAAAAGATGCCAGTCACATGATCTAAAATTTCATCATAGCCAGTTGCTTTTTACAAAGATGGCAGAGCAAAACCTCCTGATCCAGCTTATGGCAGACTGACTAAACATCAAGTCTGGTATCTCTTAAGTATTAATATATCACCAAGGCCAAACATAGGCTCCAATGTGAAATTTCAAACTTCAGCTTTAGAAACACAGGCATATGCTCTGCAAATACCAAGGCAAGCTATAGGCTCCAATGTAAAATTTAAAAGTTAAGTAACATAAACACATGTCTGTGCTCTATAGATATCACAAATCACTGTGATAGTTATGGTATATAGGAAATATGGCCCACATAACCATTTCCTATGATGGGGTCAAAGTTGAAGGTCAGTGACCTAATTTTGATGCACAGGGCATCCCTATCCTATTAAGTGTCCACACACAAAATTTGGTAATTGTAGGTGTTACAATATATAGGGAATAAGGTGCAGACAAGCTTTTTCTGATGTACAGATGACAGAAGGACAGACAAAAGGACAATTAATTTAGGTGTAAACCTGTGGTCCCTGGTGGGGACTAATGAACTGGCTGAGAAAACATGCTGCAAGCTTGGTTCAACAAACATACACTATCTGCATAACCCAGTCCCCTTTCACTCCCTTCCCTATAAATCAAGACAACTTCATGCACGCCTGCCACGAACATGCATCGAAAATCACACAAGAGAGAGAAAAATGCATTATGCCTGTATGATTTCCTATAATTATGGCCTTCTACATGTATGCCTGAATGATTTCAGATGAGTTTCTGTGCATCGGCTATTTCCATTTAAAGACTGCACATTACATACCATGTGCAAATAGCGTGTGCCTAGCTGACTCTGTCTGGACAGCAAAATTTTACAAGCTTTTGTTTGACAAAGAGACAAAAAATGAGTCAGACTACATGTACATGTAAATATATACCAAAAAAAATTCACACTATTATATTCACTGTTAGTTATGTATCTACATTAAATCATACAAATACACTTTCTTATTGATCATCACATGATCATAAAAATTGTTGTAAAATCATGATAGTAGTGCCACCTAGAGGGCAAAACTAACTGCAGAACACAGTCAAGGTACATTCCTGCTAAATTTGAAGAGAGTACAGTCATTTGGTTTTAGAAGTGGAAATTACAAAAAGAAAACAATAACCCATTACCAAATAGAAAAACCCAGCCACAGCTTTTGAACAATTACAATCTAAGGGATAAACAGAAGTATTAATAGCTGTCACTATAAAACAAGTTGTCAAGTGGTTTCACAGAAAAAAAAAACTATTTGCAGATATTCCCCAAGGTACATGTAGAAAAATTTTAATAAAAAATCACTGAAGTGTATTGAACAAACTTGGTAGAAAACCACTCAACATAAATGTACACCAAAATTGAACAGGATACACCAAAACATTTTCCAGCAGTTGAAAAATTAAAAAGTATCAAATGTTGAGTGACAGACATTGGGCGACAGAGCATAATATAAGTTCAGCTGACTGCAAGTTGAAGTCAGCTGAGCTCATAATTGTTTGTCGAATCAAGTGATCAATAACAGAGCAGGCGACCAGTCGCTGAAACAATTAAGTCATTATCCTTCAGCCTATCTACAAAATCATGTTCCGTTTCACTGCAAATATTTACATTTCCTTTTTAACCCTTTCCTTTTTACATTAAAACTGAGTCTTTCGCTTTCCTTGCTATGGGTTGGGTGTTATGCCAAGGAAAGCTGTTGACCTGGGCATGCTATGGGTTGGGTGTTATGCCACGGAAAGCTGTTGACCTGGGCATGTTATTTTGATAGGTCTCATCTACAAACCGCATTAAATTTGTTTTTCATTGCGGTTGAAAGTAGTCAAAAACACCGAAGGAGACATTTGACCCCCTGCTGGTTTCAAGGGAAAAGGGTTAATGTAGCTTTCACGGGAGTGGGATGCGGTGGTGATATGAACCAGTATGCTGGACTTGTCATGATAATCACTAGCTGTGTAATCATCTCTAACTCAATATACTTATGATAATCCAGAATCATGGTTGAGCGGATAGCTGGTCATGTCACAAGAGTAACGTTTACTTAACGGCAATGAGTCAGCATGCTTGTCGATACAGTAGTGACATTACTTAGTAAAGTTCTCAAAAGGAAAAAAAAAAAAATTTCTGATATTTAGAAATGTTTTTACATTGATAAGCTCTTTGTCAGTATTTTTATTTGTAAATATATGATGTAAATGTGTTAATCTATTTTATAGCAAGATAAACCAGCTGAAAAAATCACTTGCAGGAAACTGTGCAAAAAACCTTTGTACATGTATACATATAACACTGTATGCATGAGACGATGGGCTCCACTGTAGACAACCCTGCATTTTCAGCCCCATTTAAAAAATATCAGTCAATGTGTGTGCACTGAAGCCCACATTTCAATCCCAAAGTACATGTATTGTCCTTTTCTCTGACTATATTAATTATCAAAGCATCTGCCTGCACCCACTTTACTCAGGTCTCAAGAGACATGCAAAAATACATTTTTCATCGGCTGACTCTGATGATTAACATGTACATAATTGATTTGATATAGCTTATTCTCAAAATTAACATGAAGAACTTAATTTTTTTTAAATTAAGATTGGCAGAAGTTACACAGAGAAAGTAAGACAGCAATGGTAATTGATTGACAAGTGTTGTCTCAGTGATTATGTAATGCTAATCAGACTAGATAGATGGGCATTCTTTGAAGTGTTGGTCAGTGTGGCACCCCATTGCCAAGCCCTGGCAGGAGAAATATGGCTGCAGGGTGGGTATCCTCAGCACAGGTGTTCCAGGCATGTACCCCCAAGTTTCTCCTGTTTTAGTTTTGTCTTGATAGTGACACTAAGCATGGACCTACTATCTAAAGGACTGAGCACCAGCGGCACTTCAAACGCCGGAGTTTTGTTACCGCCCCAGCAGGTGGGGGGTAATAAAACACGGAGGCTTCAATTGTGTATTCGCGGCCGCTGGTCTGCCGAGCGTTGAACCGTGGCCGAAGGTACACTTTGGTAGTGTTTCACCTGTATGAATGATTCATTTTATTGCATTTTTCATGTTTCAAATTTTCAATTTTTATTTATGTTTTTTTTTCTTGTTAGTCTACCTTCCATGGTCGACCAAAGTAGTAGAATATCTATGACTCTATGCCTGGCATGGGGAGGTAGTGCATGTTACTGGCATTTACAGGCCCCTTATTGGATACTGGGCCCACAAATCCACAATTTGACCACTTTATGATTGCAAAATTTTCAGATACGCCCGTAATGGCAGTAAATTTTAATTGCACCAAAATTAACCTTTGCTTGTATACAATCATTTTATGTAGACTTAAAGTTCCACACTAGACTGGCATTTATTCATAAAAGCGTATAAATCATATAAGGTTTGTCATAAATGATCAATAGTGATGCTGCCCCACAGGGATGGCAATCCCTTCATATAATCCCTACTAATCCTCGTAGAGCAAAAATTCAAACGCTGTTTTGCTTGTCGTGGCGGAATCGGAACGACAAGAACACTTGCGCAATCAAATGTTCAGTATGAAAGGCCAGTTATATCATTGCGCATCCAAGCGTTTAAGTTCTGCTCAAATGATGCCATGGGTTGCCAACCTGAATGCGCTTGTCCAAGTGTGACTGCCACCCACTCAAGTGGTACCAGAGCTCCGGAACAAAAGGCCCCGCTTATCGTTTATCTCATTGTGGCGATCAGCATAAAACAAAGGCGGATCAAAGACACTGTTTATTCATATAAGTGAGCTTAATGGGTTATGCGCTACTGAGATACGCTGTGCTCAGTCCTTCAGATAGTAGGTCCATGCACTAAGTTAGGTCAAGGAGGCTACAGGAAGGTCTAGGTCACACATGTATACATGTATCTTAAAAAGTGGGCCGAGTGTGAAGTAGACATCCAATTACAAATAGTATTTCTGATTTCTGAATTGGCCTAAATTTACATCAATGAATTGGAAGATCAGATTGCAGACTTTCATACGTTAGTACTGAATGCAGAGTGCACAGACCTTTGCAAGTATACAGCTGCAGAAACTAAACAGTGGTCATTATTGTGATATCCAAATATTTTTTTGAAATCAAAAAATCAATTTTGGATATCTAAAATTGTGGATATGAAAAAAAAAAAAAAAAATATCCAAAATTTAAATGGGATTTCCTTGAATGGTAGTTAACTTCAACTGCAGTTGGTTACATTAATTTGCATTTATCATGGGACAAAGTCCTCACTGTAGTGGCTCTAACTTGTGAAATTTTGAACTTACATCATCAAGCACTTGAACCACATGCAGCAAGTTATGGCTTTGCAAAACACGTGTTCGGGGGGGGGGGGGGGGAGGGGGGGAGGGGGGGGGGGGGTCTTGGTACACTGGTACAGAAAATAAAATTAACCAGTACAGAGTACAGGAAATAATTTTTCTCCTGTACACAGTACAGAAAATAATAAGACATCCACAATAAACATTTTCAAATTTGAGATGATTATACAACCTGTAGGAACAAAGATGCCACAGACTACACTTTTACTTTTAAAGCCAGTTAGGCAAACTGTGAATAATGTTGACTTCGCCGCAAGTTGACCTTTTATTTTTTTTTTATTTTCATTTTTTTCAGCATGGGTAACAATATTACATGTGTTGCTGGTACGCTTTACGCACAATAAATTTTGATCAGTTCGGAGTACATGGTTTGCTGTCAGTACACTATACAGTGAATAATTTTTTCTCTCTACGCTGTAAATAAAATAAAAAAAGTCCCAGTACGGAGTACGACAACCCCTTTCCGACCCTCTTGTTCATGGTATTTGAACAAGTTTGAAGTTGGAGAAGCAGCACATGTACTGCCCAGCTGTGCTACTTTTGACCAGTCATGAATGGTGTTGTCCATATCAAAATGACAATACAAATGTTCATCTAAATGAATCCTCATTGGTTGTACACCAAATACATCTTGTTCACACTGCCAGGCAGGTAGTCATAGATGTTCATCTTGCTCAACAAAGTTGCACAAAAGATGCCAAAGGTGAACTGTACATTTTGTTTTTGGTCATGTAATGGGCGAAATGGGCATAACTTGCATTTTAGCCATGAACTTGAGACTATCAGGGCCACCACCTGGTGTTTGGCTTTGGTGTGAAAACATATCATTGCATGCACATTTGTATAGTAGCCCACATTCTATCAAACGCCCCACCCCTCCAACTTGTTGGAATCAGAAAACGTAAATTTAGACTAGATATCTTGCATCTATGATGATCTTTTCACAGTATTTTATTTAATATATTCAAAATAAGGGTTCAAAATTGACAATTATGACCACAAAAACTACCTCACAATAACTGTATTAAAGATACAGACTTGTACAAAAGTGAAACATGACAGTTAGTACCTTAAAGCCCCTTGGCCACCTACTCCATTTCTTGAGATATGGCAGCAAAAAAAAAATACAAAAAGAATTATTCTGAAACTGGGTCAAGGTCATTGCTTTTCAAACTTAATCTATTTTCCTCAAAATGTCGATAAAGTGTTTGAGTTTTATGGTCAAGGTCATTTCCCTTCATTGCATGATACTTGATAGCTTACCTGTACTTCAGATATCATGTACAAGAAATTGAAAGAGATTTGACCCCTGTGACCTTGAAATTGGGTCAAGATAATTGCGCTGCAATTTTTACATAGACTTTAAACTGAGTCTTCCACAGTAAAAGTCTTGTGATCCTAGCTTATCTGGTTCTTCAGACTACAACTCAACAAATTCACTAACACTGGTGACCTTGAAACTCGCTGAAGATCATTGTCCTTGAAATTTGACAGGCTTTTAGAAGGGTGACTAGGCTATAAAAGTTCTGTGATCCTAACTTATCCAGTTCTTGAGATATTGTGTGCAAAAAATTCAATACACATGGATGTATCAATTAGAACTTTCAAGTCTCCTCCTACACTCTGTCTTGAGTACCAAAGATGAAGTTGAAGGGTTTTCCAATGGAATTACTCTTCTGCCTGACAAGAGTAAAGGCTTACAAACTTAATGAGGATGGCCTAGATAAAATTTCTAGGATGGATGGAAGGACACATGCATCGATGCAGGCTATTGCAATAACCATAACCCTATAATGGCCAAGGGATATAATAAACCCAACATGTTCAAGATAGATTTAACCAGAATCTCTCAACTTTTCCTGCATTTCAGTTTGTCTATACTATGCTTCCATTTTCCTTATGCCATACGGACTGACGTGGTGCAAAGTTGCCAATGTTCTCATGTTATACACAATTCCTTTAACTGTGCAAACACCCATCAATCTTCCATGAAAATCAATCTATCTAAAACCATAGCTGCCTTAAAAGCTATTCCAGTGGGAATAATACTGAAATTAGTCTTCATGTCTGTTTCACTGATTACATGTTGACATGTAGTGTTACAAACATATATATATACACGCATATTGTATTTGTGTCTCGTTGTCCAGAACCACTTCCTAGTAGTCATTACCCTATTCCGCAGTCCGAACTCTTTACTCTCCATAAGCTAACCTGCCACTGTCTAACATATATACATACGGAAGTACAGTAAAACCTCTCTAACCGAACACCTCCGTATACCGAACACCTATCTATACTGAACAACATTTCTCGGTCCCAAATATCTACTTCCAATGTAAGCAAACCTCCCTACACCGAACACCTCACTATACTGAACACTTTTTTCTGGTCCCAAGGGTGTTCGGTATAGGGGGTTTTACTGTACTATTGTCCGTATTGCATATGTTCTTCTCTAGAATTTTGACATGGGCTGTACGTATGAGCCCAAATAAATTAAAGGGTCTTCAGCGGGTAACTACTCAGAACATGTTTCGGAGCATATACCTGTACATGTTTCTCTGAGTAGCGGCTCCTTGTCTGAGCTAAATATTCAGCAAAGACAACCCACATAATTATGAATAAATATGAACATGGCAAATGATGAATTAGCTAAATACGTGAAGTTTTGCTCATAAATGCAGAGCTTCATTATGAAAGAAGAATACCTGTCAAACAAAACATAATTTCTAATTTCATATACATGTAGTACATGTTCAGATCAGAACAATTTGACTTACCCATGAATATATCCACTTACGGTTGATACTATCGTTGCAGTTTGCTGTTTACTCCATAATTTGGACATAACTTTTAATATATGATCCACCAACTCTAGAAAGAGACAGCCACTTTACCAGTCAACATAGAAACCAATTTGTCACAAAGTCTGTCTTCTTTACATTTCATTCTTTCACTTGTTTCCATTCTTCTATGTACTTATTTCTGTATAAAATATGAAAGATGCTTATATAAGTCTTACCCTTTGAATAAATCTACTTAAAGAAAGATGCAGAATCACACATCCATTTTTGTATGTACCACTGAACATGTATATTCATCTTTTGTAGGCCTGTATTTTTTTTTTGATATAATCTCCATTTTTTTGTTGCTGAAATGTTCTTAGGTTCAAGAAATTAAATTAAACAATTAAAATCCAAATCCTTCAATTCCAAATCTCCATGAAAACAATTAAATTGTTTATGTTTGAACAGAATTCAAGGTTAGCGTGGTGGTTCATTGTCAGAAACCATTCCAAACTTTACCATTAATTACTTACAAGACAATATTCAAAACAGGTCTGAACTTGAGTGTCAATACGGCCGTGATGATACACCTTTCTCACAAGTTGATACATATCTCCATTGAGACCTGCAGATATGATACATATCATGATACAGCACCCTTGTCCAGTTTACTTGGTCATCACAATATATACCACATCACATGCATACAATAAACCGTTTGGTATAATATTTCAGCTAGTTGACACTATAATCAGCATGCTATTTTCAATCAAAGTATATCAAATGTATGAAAATACACATTTAAAACTTCCTATCAATTTTATCTGATGACAATTGAAGAAAATATGTTGAAATCTTTGTGTTATTCTGCAAAAAGTTCCATTACAATATGTATCATTATGCATCTGTCTAAATCGATATGATATATCGCAAAGCAAGGTATCATGATACATTGATAAATCAATGAATTGTCACAGCCATATACAAGTCCCACATAGTGAAAATTTCCAAAGCAGTCTGGCCACCTGATTGATAGAACAGGAATAATGCAGTAAGGGTTTAATTACTCTTGTCTTCACTCCTGGGCCAAATGTCACAGAAATATGCATTCCTACATAATCAACCTGTCTACTTAGTTGAGCACAAAGCTTTGCAGGATCTGTCTGCACTAAAAATGAAGCTGTACATTCGAAGTTGTTGTATGAACACAAGCATTTTGGGTAAAAATGTGTTTTTTGTGAAAGTTTGGATATTTCTTGTATGCAATATATAATGGTCAAATTTGTGCTGTTGTGATCTCAATACATGTATCTACAAAATGATATCTGGGATTTATCATAACTGCATCTGTTTTTTCTTTTAAATGATGACAGGAAAAGTGCAAAATAGCTGATTGTGTCAAAGTTGATAAATTTGGTGGACTCTTCATTTTTGACACACATTTAAAAAAGGACTGTTTATTTCTTAGATAATCCATGATATGTTTGTTCTGTGTAGATTTTCTAGAATACATCAGTTTTTATTTGATCAAAATCTGATAATTACTTTAAGAAAAATATCCACATGAACTGGACATGTTGGTGCAAATACCTATTGTCTGTAATCAAGAAGTGTACAGTGAGATAGATGTATGCTCCTTGCTGTATTAAATCAAGATACAAACATTAACATGGTCTATTGGCTACTACGTTAGCATTGAAAGTATTCTCTTACTTATTTCAGATTGTATCGGGACTAGAACTACCAAATTTGGACAACTGATAGACAACATATGTGTCTACCAAAATGTCCCAAAACCTCAAAATGGACAAAATTTATCCAAAACTGGTTGGGCATTCAAGGACTTCACATCACATTGTTGTAATATACACACACAATTAGTAGTAGTTATCCCTGCCGCAAGCTCGTCAGTGGAGCCACACTCCATTAAAAAATCAATACAACATTGATGCTTACGTTACTAATGCTTTAAATACTGCCACTCTTGATTGTATTCATTTTTCACACTTGACATCCCATAATTACTGAGCTATCTATTACGTGAGTACCTTCCCCATTCAGAGGCTCTAAGCTTTAAAAAGACACCTCTATTGTCATATATTTGTCAATATTCAAGTACCAACTGCATGCGTGTAAGTCCCATGTACGGATCCTTTCATGCTTCTTTGCTTTACAAACATTTTGGCAAAACATGTTTCATGTGATCAGGATAGTAAGTAAAATAATGTGTTAAAAGTTACATGCTGAACGTGGCCCACATATGTATCATGATCTGCAGTGTGCAACAGACAGGTAATGTTATGTTTCTTCCTAAATAAATGCTTGAAATTAGTGGCAGGAGGGGGAAGCCTGTGTTACTGAAATGTTAATATGGCTTTTATATTGTCAGTGCATTGTATCTAATATTGATGGAAAGAAATGGCTTGACTTTAATAAAAGCATTCTGCACTTCTGTCTATAACCATCACACTTCAAGTCGGTTTCAGTTGTATTAATTAATAGATCCTCCAAAGTTTATCATGTGCCTAACTTTTGAAAACTTTTGTACCAATTGGGAATTAAAGACAACAATCTTTCTTGCAACCAGATGCTATGCTAATAAATTGGGCATAATGTGGTTAAACTGTGGAAACATTAAAACTCTTGTCTTCTAATGTTTCAGTTCTGTATAATCCATGTGCTTTAATACCTAAAAGCCATGGTCAATAATGATTCTAGTCACATGCTTATATTGTAACATAAAATCTTCACATTAAGTTATCACTATGCACTATTGAATATCTTGGTAATTTCTCCTCCAATTGATTGGCCAAGGTGAAAACTCTAAAGCCTCTGTAGCATTGTTTATGGTGCCCAGATGTGTCGCTTTGGTAATATGCTTTCATATTGTGCCTATTTTGAAGTCTTAACCCTGAAAACATTGATTTAAGATTGAGTCAACAGCTTTCCTCAGGGCACTTTGCCTGCCCTGAAGCAAGCTGTTGACTAAGACTACTTTTTACTTTAGACTAGACTTGCTGGTATTTGAATGAAAGGTATCTTCATGAGGAATTTGAATCATTTAAACCATCATATCTTTAATGGTAATGAGAAAACAACTATAGCAATGATTAGCACTTTAAGGGTTAAGTGCCCCTCATTAATGACAATGGGTATATGTATTATGCCCCTTGTCTGCAAAAGAAGCATGTCTCTGAATCTCCCTGCAGCACATTTATAGTTACTGCACACACACACACACACACACACACACACACACACACACACACACAAAACAGAAAGAAAAAAACATTATGAAGATCACAATGGATAAATTTAATAAAACATTAAAAATAGTACAATAAAGTGCATTGTTTTAAAAATAATATTAGAACCCTGAGCATATGTTGCAAATAAATTACTTAAAAACTGTACATTTTCAAAAATGTTAAAATGACATGTGCTGGCTGGATCATAACCATGATAACTGGTGGTACTTGTGTTCACCTTGTTCACATGTTTCTTCTCCATGAAGTTTACCAAGGAAAGTGGATAAATAATAAATGTCCTCCCAGGCATTGGCAGAACACCATGAATGCATGACTATACCTCAAACATGGATGGTGGATGTGTTTCTATCCCCAGAAATAAATGCAAAGAAATAGGGTTTACATTTCTTACCAGATTGTCAGACAATGTACGCGTGGTCACCACCGCCGGGCGATACCCTCTCCATGTTGTATATGATCCACTCTGGTGGAACGGGGTACGACAGCTTAATTGCCACACCTTGGTTTGCATGCACGTGGCGGACTGATAGGAAATGTGCCACAGGAGGTAGACTGCACCGTATAGAAGCCGAGTGTACAATCAATACGCAAGTGCATGGCCGTCAGAGCTGGCTAACCCACTGGCAATACTCCTCACCAAAGCTAAATGGATCTGCAACAGATTACGGATGCTGACTACACTATGTACTGAGGCTGGCCACACTAAAGCCTTTGCTTTAATTTGCATGCATCTATCAACCTCTGCCCCTACTGCCTGGACAGCTGGTCACTAGCAGCACAGCATACTGGGGGTCAGAGGGAGACCACATATTTGTTGCCAAAAAAAACAGAGTGCTATTTTCTTTTCAATTTACCTCACACCGACTGGTTGGCACTATTAAGGGCCTATATGTATTCCTGAAATGCTTTGTCCATCATGATGGTGTATCAAATCGAATTGAGCACCATTAAACAACCAAATATAAAAACACAAACAACTATTTTCAGTCTCTTGGAGTTGTCACACCTGTACATCACAAAATTAACCCTGTGGCTCCTTGTGAATCAGAAAGCCTTGCAGGTAACTTACATTCATAAAATATGCACACTTTTTGTTAATAAGCTTCATCCTTCATATCTATACACAAGACTGGTGCAATGGATTGGGTTTCATTTGATATGGCATGAAAAGGCAATTGACAGAGAGTGCATTGTGGAATAAAACAAGGTAATAGCTCATTTTGACACCACTAATAATCAGTATTGGTTTTCATCTTCATCTTTGACAGCTGCACGTCTCCGAAGCATCCATACACAGCAGCAGGTATAGGCCACATTGTCATTAACCTTGTTTTCCTTGAACCTAGTCTTACTTCTTTTTTTTTTTTGTTACAGGGAGGGGACTTTTTTTCTAGCTGTATCTCAAAATCATGTACATATTAGGCATGTCATTGAATTCTCTCATAGTTTACTTGATAAATAGCATGTTTTAGCAATGTTAGGCAAGGCCAGAACAAATGAACCCTTTACTGCTCAAACAACGCAAAAGGGCTTGATTGTACCGTCATCTGCTTCAGTGTTTTCACTTACAATTCTTGGAAAAAGATATCATTCTGAAAATGTAGGAAAGATATTATTCTGAAAATGTAGGAAAGACCCCATCTGCATTTCATATCCCAGGTCAGCAGCTTTCTTGGCATCGGTTGGACACATAAACACTTTCAGTGCCAGATTCAAACTACTTAAAGCAAATCCCTTTGGATAATAATGATGCTAGATTATTGTTCTTTGTAAAATGGCCTTTGATTGAAGTACCAGCCTGCCTGTAGTTACATAATATAATAGTCCAAATTAACAGCTTTCTTCAACATGCTGTGGGTGCAATGCATGCAAAGTGCACCAAGGAAAGCTGTTAACTCATTCCAAATGTATTACTGAAAAGTTAAGCCCAACCTGGCCACCCACTCAACCATGTCAACCTGTGCTAAGGAAAGTTATTGGCTTTGTACCTTAACCCTTTCCCCTTTAAACCGGCCAAAACTGGCTGGTGGTCAAATGTTGTCTGCTTCAGGGTTTTCAACTGATTTCAACAGCAATGAAAAACAATTTGACTGAGAATTAAAGATCAGACCTGTTGAGACAACATGACCCAGGTCAACAGCTTTCCTCGGCATGGGTTGGCAACCCATGCCAAGGAAAGCTGTTGACTCGGTCTTGATTCAAGGGGGAAAGGGTTAATCTGAACAGGAATGAGTTAAAATACCTGTTCAGATATTCTGGCTGGTTTCACCACAGTGTGAGCTCATCAGGGAGTTCCACTGGAAGGTGGTTCAGCATGCTGCTCATATAGCTGTAGGGAACGTTGCCAGTGAACATCATGCGATGTAACGTGATGATTAATGCAAAGGCATTAAAGCTGATCTACTGGTAGAAGCGTCTGCATGACATGTACCAGGTCATAAGAGATTTTGTGTAACTGAGAAAGTTGACATGTTTTACTTGGTAACCATGTGTCATTCGCTCAACTGAAGCATTACATTTACATGTAGCTGAGGCTGTGACTTGCAGATTAATGTGATAAAAGTCTTTGTTTTAATCACAAAGTGTGGTGTTGTATGACAGCTTTTTAACTCATTCAACCCTGATAGAAGACTGAGTCAACAGCTTTCCTTGGCACGCTTTGGGCGCATTGCACCCACAGCACGCCAAGGAAAGATGTTGACCATGGGCATATAATTTGGAATGATCTTCCATGCAAGTTTCATCCAAAATTGTGAAAAATAAGCCCTAAATTAGTAAAATACAATTAGCAGACGACATTTAGATATTAGTAGGAAAAAGTGTCATAAGGGTGGAATGAGTTATTTAGCAATGTCTTGTGTTTGAACAGGTGTCAGTTGTGTCACGTGAGGGGAAGAAAAACACAGAATTAAAATTGTGGCCTTATACTATAGTTCCAGGCCAGTGTGCCTAAATAGTACATGTATTCCTTTTTTTCAGAGACAATCCCTCAGGTCCAAACATGGTCATGTACAGCTGGTGGTCTCTCAAAAGAGGTCAACATGTAAAAGACAAAAGCCACGGACCTATTAAATGTGATCTTCAAAGGCAGGTGAAAGTCCCTCAGTGGATCAAGTGGCCTCTCAAAGAGGGACCACTATATGCCCATGACATTCAGGCTGAATGGTTATCTGCTGTAATGCTGCTGGATCTAATGGTTTTCCCTCTCTAAACCATGTACAGAGAATGTCTCTGTTCCGGAGAGCTCTGGTGGAACATGTATATGCTGTGAGATCTAGATCAAGGGGACCATGCCAGTGTGGCTTGTTGGACTTCAGTGTTTGCACAGTGGTTCAGAAAAAACCTTTCTCTTGATGTAATAAAATGTTCTTGTAACCTGTCCATGAGGGGGTGCTTGGTGCTGTTTGTTGCACAGCAAGTACATGTAGCAAGTAAAAAGTATTTTAACCCTTTCCCCCTTGAATCAAGGCCAATACAGCAGCTTTCTTTGGTGTTGCATGAGCATTTTGTGTCCAAGTTATTTGTACAAGGAGAAGCTGTAGACTTGGGGCATGTTATAGGTTTCATCAACATTCTCATTCACTATTTTTATTTCATTGCTGTTAAAATTAGTAGCAAAAGTTAAAGGAGAAGACATTTGACCAACAGCCAGTTTTGACTGGTTTGAGGGGAAAAGAGTTAACAGAACAAAGTATACCTTTATTGCCATTAAACTTCAAAAATAAAACTGAGGATTCTGGTGATCCTTCGTACTTTTTCATGGGAGAGGCATTTTTATATTGGGTAGAATGTGGATGGATTTAGGATGCGTTCTTACTGTGGAATAACCATGGGGTAAATGGGGTAATTTTCTTCAGGAATGCTTATTCTTCGTGGGAAGAAAAATGGGTGCAGCCAACTTGTATGTCCCACCAGCCACCATGCTCCATCTTCTGGTCACTGCCAGGAAACCCAGTAATATCACCCTTATGCAAGTGTAACACATCTGGATGAATAGAGGATGACTAAAGGGGAGGAATTCCATAGTAATTCGCTAATTAGTACTTACTAAGGAATAACTGTAATGGAATTGCCTCTGGGGTGTATATTCTTCAAGACAAGAAAAACTATACTCCTGCTAAAAACAAAAATAAAGAAAACACTGCCATTGGTTTAAGATGATGTTTATGTAGAATAGCATGCACTGGTCCTGCAATTGTATACAATGTGCTCAAGGAACACTTGTTCATGCAGTACAAGATTGTGCTGGAAATGGGATAAAGTTCAGAGTTTGGTGCAGATCATTGTGTCTGGCATTGAGGTTCGCAAGGGCTTTAAAATGAGGGCAGTGGCAGCATGTCGGTTCACTTTGAAGCAAACATGCCCGACATGCAGATCACTGAAAGCAGGCTTCACAGTTTGATGGGGGAGGATCGCTGAAATATTCAAAGCTGGCGTTTTGCAGCACGAAGTGGCCATAAGGATGTGATGTTTCATATACACTATCAAAAGCTGAGGGCACAATCACTACTAATCCACCAAGACATGCCTTCAGGCAAAAACAAAAGGTCCTTTCCAGGACCATCACACTGTCCCAAAAGAGTGGTTAAACCAAATGGTAGACACACAACAGACAAAATCCTTACACTTACATGTATCCTCTACATTATGCCCAATTGCTGTACCCATAGTAGCATTCTTTCTCTCTTTGTTTTTTTTTAAGAAGGTGAATAATACCAGCAAAATTGCATGTACCATCACCCACAGAGCCCTTTTTTATGGTTATTCCCAGGTAGCCAGTACTATCACCCTTATACACTGTCAGTTTTTTCTGGGCATAGGGCTTATCTTAGGAAAAACTAAATTACCCAAGCAAGCATGGTTGGGTGGAATTCAATGTTGGTCCATGTATATATCATTAAGTGTATTACTATGAAATTCTTCCGTTTTTATGTCACAATACATAGTGTATCAAACAACCACTGGGATATACCAACAAACTGGAGAAGGGTGTGTAATCATTAAGTGCTCACTAAAGAGGCTCTCATCAGTGAACCCCAACAAGGCTGTAAACAGAAGACAAATCAGATCTAAAACTCTGACAACTGGTATGAATGCCTAAGGAGTATTAAACTACACTGAACTGCAAGTGGCAACACTTGAAAACACGATTTGTATGGATCATTTGGTACCACTGATGTGTATAGCCTCTCAGGAGGTCGTCAGATGTTGAGAGACGCGGTAATGTGGTGAGCTACAATCAACATACACTTATCTAGATACCAGGTAAGAGTAGTCATAATTAGAACATCTTTGGTCTATCCCTGCTTTGGGTAAGCCATGGTCATGCCATTGTGTGGCATAGGGAGAGCATGTTTTCCCTGGACTGCTGGAAGAAACTTGCTTCCTGGGGCTGTTTGGGAATCCAGCTGCTCATCCAATCTGACCCTAGAGGCATTGATCAGCAAAGTCTTCTGGGTCATGAAAGGTTGAACTGATCAGCCTCCTATGATACTGGACCATGTGAAAGCCTGGTCACCCTGCCAGATGATGGTAATTCATTGGTTGGGTGAGATTAAGACCTATTCTGCCAGTCCGGGAAAACTCCATGGTAGATTGCACCAATAAAGCATGCCCATCAGGACCTGACAGTCCACACACATGGTGATCACAATCAGCTGCATCCTATCCATGCCCAAGCTGAAAGTTGTGACTTGGTGTTGAAGAGTTTTAGCAGTTCCAGCTCAAGAAGCCAATGCAATAACTTCTGTGAATATATTTGCCACAATATCAACCACTTGGGTCAAGATGATCAGTACTCCAGGGGCTTAGCTGGAGTGAAGCATGCAGAACTGATAGGCCTTGTCCTTACAATTCACAAACTTCCTCCTGGACTTTGCAATGATGGTGATATGGAAATGGACACCCTTCAGATTGCTGGAGGTGGTTTAATCCCCCAAAATGGAAGCTGTCATCTCTATGTTGAAGTGCTTTGACTTGAGATACATGCAGGTGTTGACAGTCTGCTGATTGATTATGGGCCTCCTGTCAGAGTTTTTCTTGGATTCAAGAAAGAAGCAGCAGCAGAAGCACGAGGTCCCACCCTGTACAAACTTGAGAGCTCCCTTGTTAAGGACCTTAGATGTGGCAGTCACACAATGGCCTCTTAATTTTTCCTGATAAGAGTAAGTGGGGCTGAAAAAGTAAGACTGTACCATGCTTGGGATAAACAGATCCAATATGTACTTTGCCCACCTTTAGGTGAGCTGCTGAATCATTGTGTTGACTTACACCTGTTCTGAGAGGAGAACAGGGTGATAGCGGTAGACCTGGGCAATTGGAGCCACTGCCATGACCAGTTGTTTGCACATCAGACTTGTTCCTTGGTTCAAGGAAATCCCTCCCTGGGGCCAAAGCTTGCACTTGGATCTCTGAATCTGCTTACTTACCATTGTAATTAGGTCAATGGCTTTTCCTCTTCCTGAAGCCTGCAATCATTTTTGTACTGTTTAACGGCTCAAGGCACACCAAAAACTTTCAGATATTCAATTTTTGTGATTTTTGCCGATTTTGACAGATGTATATTGTATCTATCGACTGGCGAAATTTCAATTCGGAACACAAAAAGTTAATATATAAGAAAAAGACGGAAAAAAACATTTGAATATTAAATGTCACATGGGTCTTTCTGGGTCCCCATTCATACAAGAAGACAGTAACGCCGGTCAATCATGCATGCTGTGCACCACGTGATGGCCATCAGTGAATGGTTGCTGATGCCTGAAGCTTTGACAGATCACTGATGCGGCAAGTACAGCATTGTGTCAGTAGCCTAAACCTTGGTCTGACCCAGGAGACTGCAAGAATGACCATGGTCCGATGATGTGAGAGTGTTAGCCAATATCCCAGGCCAATATGGATTATGAACTGTTCGTCAATAGCAGCACAACCATCTTCGTTGTGGTTGTTCTTTATGAAGACATTGAAAGAGTGCTGTCATTTACACTTTGATTTTTCCGAATTAACAACCTGCCACACAAAGTGCTTTGTTTGCATTTATAACTGAAACCATCACTCACAGCTGTGGCTACGTTAAAGGTCCTATTGATTGATGGGGTCTAACTTCCCATGGATGAAAATAACAAAGTGGGCTGAACATGATCAAATGTACCCAAGTTTGCACATGGTTGTATTAGATTAAATCTCAAAATACTTGGCATGTGGGCTTACGCTGTTTGTTGACTATCCTTGTTTATTCATAGCCCGGCTTATGCAAACATCATAATGTCTTACATAAATTGAAAGTTTGCTGGCTTGTTTTTTTCCGCTTTCTGAGAATATTTTAAAAAGTGGATTCGGGTATGGTAGCTTTTTAAAACAGGGTCAGAAGGTTTCATTTTACACAAAATGTATGTTTCCGTTTTATTTTACTGATTCTGTGATCCAGCCAAGAACACGGAATCTGGACATCTCCATTCAGTTTAACATTGCCAAGTCCCACAACTCACAGAATCCTGCAAAGTTTTCCATATTTTGCTGATTGTACACTCCAGTTGATTATTCCTTACTGGAGCAGTTTGTACCTCCCACTTTGTGCGCATGCGTAGCGACAGCCAGGTTGCTACAGATTAGGTCCTGGGCAGCCTGAACGCTCCACCCCCACATGACGTCAGTGGGTGAAATCAGTAGTCCAGTGGTTTCTGATGCCTCATAAGACTATGATATCGCTACTTCAAAGGCCATAAAACTCACCTTAACATGATTGTTTGAATTACAACGTGTGAGAATGCTCCGACTCATGTACTGCGTCCAGTACAATAAGACTTACCCTAATTTAGCCAAACTATAAAGCTCCACAGTCATTTTGTTGTCTTCAAAACCCTTTGAAGCTCGATTTCTCTCTTTGATGAAATGGACAAGAGAGTCAACTTTACATGGTTATTCTGGGAGAATGGCTCAGAGAAGAGGAGGGCTAAGCAAAGAGGAATGTAATAAAAAGGATTACATTTCTAAAGGTTTTAACTAAAAAAAAACTATCCAGCAATTTTCATTTGCTTGCCCTGTTGTTTTTTCTGTGGACCAAAGAAATTGAACAGGTCAAAGGAAAAAGTGACATGTCAAACTTTAGGGCCTTGTGGGGACAAAAGTAATCAGGATACAAAAAATTGTGGGATAGTTTTTTTATGTAGATTGAATGCACAATTTTTTATCCATTTATGTAAAGCATGCAATGACTTATTTCGATGTTATTAACATCGTCCATTGTCGATATACTAGTCAATGTTTATTTAACAATTAAAGAGATAAAACTCTGATCACAATGCTTATATCATCTTTGGATCGTGATGAACACACACATATATGGTTTGGGTGCAGTACAGAAAATACTTTTGAAGATATAAGTGACGAAAGTCGCAAATAGTTTTGGTGTTATTTCGTGTTGTTAAGTAATTCTTGAAACGCATCCTCCTAGCAGATTTTTTGGGGGTCCTTCAAGTGAAAAGCCCACTGATAAGGTGTAATAGCCAAGTGGTCTGAAAGTTGGATGTATGTAGAAGTGCCTGACACCTCAATAACTTATTGTTGCAGTCCAGCAACACCTCCAATTCTGGAGTGTATTCTGGAGCTCACACCATGGACATCTCCATGTTTAGTGCATACTTCAATCATGTCTTAACTTCCTCAGGTAGAGCACTGGTCTGCCCAGGTGCCTGGAACACTATTCTTCCAGCCATATTCAAGGAAATTGCTCCCCAGTGAAGTCAGAGTCCCCTTCAACACTGTATAGTTGAGATGCCTCAGTGATGCTTCACTGTCTACATGAAGTCCCAGGTTACTTGGGCCAGAGTGTAGTCATAAGTGTCTCTTGGAAGTTCAACCTAGTAATCTTGGTTAGTTATCTGGGGGTAGAGGAGGAGTGTCTCTTTCATAATGGCTTTTGGCCCTGCATGAATGCTTGGCCATACAAATTTCCACCAAGAACACCGGATTCCATGCACAATTGATCTCCATTGTGCTACAAAACTAGGACCTGGCTACCTGTTGGGCTGCTTCTGATGAGTCTCAGGAAATGGGTCAACTTGGGATTCCTGTCATCATCCTCAGATTCAGAATAAACTTGTGATGGCAATAAATGTCTCATTTCAACCTTGGATGAAAAGCTTAAAACAAGAGAAAGATAGGAATCTATCTGGTGAAAGGTCTGTATGTATGTGGCTACCTGAGACACTGTTATGTGCCTTTCTTATTTCTTGCAATATGTTAACATGTCCATAAGTTGGCTATTATCATGATTTTTATCATCTGTCTACACTGTGGATATGTCATATCACTTAACTGCATTTGGGTTTCCAGGTTATGACATGAAGCTCTCTGAGGGAACTTCTTTTAGCTGGAGGAAGCTACAGTTTATACCAGATTTAATACATCCAAATTGCACACAACCAAATATTTTAGTGGATATACCATCAGTGAATAATCCTATGTGATGCAATAAGTATATAACAGTATCTTGGCCCCTGAAGATCAGTACATCCTGCCCATTAGGTTTCATGGATATTGACTAAACTTTCTCTCCCTTTGTAAGAGGGGAGATCCTCCGAACTGAAGGCCTGTCTGAAGATGTGTCCGAGACATGACTGCCTGGGTTTCTGCACTGTCAGTGAGTTGAGTCACCCTGGATACTGTCACCAAGGGATCTTAACCCTTTCCCCCTTAAACTGGCCAAAACTGGCTGGTGGTCAAATGTCATCTGCTTCAGTGTTTTCAACTAATTTCAACAGTTATGAAAAACAATTTGACTGAGAAATGTACAGGAGACTTATCAAGATCACATGCCCCAGGTCAACAGCTTTGCTTGGCATGGGTTTGGCACTTAGTGCCCAACCCATGCCAAGGAAAGCTGCTGACTCGGTCTTAATTCAAGGGGGAAAGGGTTAAATGGGTGAATACCCAGACATAAAGCTGGAGAAGGCCCCTCCCTCTGTTTGGACCTGAGATGTCATGCCTCCAGGGCAGAGTGAGATGCTGGGTGTTAGCTGGAGAGTGACCTGTTATACAAACAACACCAACAGTGCCACATCTTCCACATAGTTCTGAACCCCCAAAATATAGCACAATCCAATCTGTCTACACTTCATAACCAATCCAGTCACTGTCTATGTCTAAACCTATACCTTAAATAATCACTGGCATCTTGTTTGATGCAAAAATTTTGGAAATTCATGACTACAACATTCAAATGAATTTATCAGTGGGTTATCAGCCAAAAAACCATCAAGCATGTTTCATGACCTTAAGAGCTGGGACAAAGACCCCTTAGGGTGCTTCAGATTCTTGCTTTGTTTCTGGACCATTCTGAGGTTGAACGGTGTTGAGGACATCTTAAAATGTGGAAATGGCATAATCCAAAGTAGCTTAGGGCTGCATGTATTCAATGAGAAGATATGACTTCAAAGAGATTACAGTTTCACCTATCCCCAGTTCTCACCTACACCATACAAGTCCTTTACAGGACACAAAAATAACCTTATATTAGAACCGGCTGATTTTCCAACAGAAAAACAAATGTCTCCCTGTGCCCCCTTACCAGCTGTCACCCTTACAAACTTTACAAATTGGTCATACTAATAATGGAGTGACCCACAAATAAGGTCAAGGTAACCTTTCCTAGAAATTTCATAATTAAAATAAATTTATATTCTGTAATGCAAATCCTTCTACAGTGATCATACCTGTAATCATGTCAACTTTCAAGTGAATAGCTGATCTTAAAAAAAATGTCAAAATCACCCATTTCCAAAACTGATTGAACCGTTACAGAGAACTATCATCCTGTTTGATATGAAAGGCCCATCTCCAAAAGTTCTACAGTTATCTTGTTCAACGTTGATGTGTTGAAGAATTCACTAATGTGGCTCTGTGACCTTGAAAACAGGGTCAAGGTCACTCATCTTTGAACTTGACTAAACCCTTATACAAAATTGTCATCCTGTTCAACTAAGAAGCCATAGCACAAAAAGTTCCATGTATCATACAGAAAGCAAATTCACTAATGTGGTTTTGTGACCTTGGGAATGGGGTTAAGGTCACCCATCTTTGAGCCTGATTGAGTCCTTATAGAGGACTATAACCCTATGCAACATGAAAGCCCTAGCTCCAAAACTTCTGGAGTTATCTCATTTGCATCAATGTGTTGAAGAATTTACTTTGGCTCTGTGACCTTGGAAACAGGGTCAAGGTCACCCATCTTCAAACGTACACTGTAACTAAGTGCTTATACAGAACCACCATCATGTGCAATATACAAGCCCTAGCTTTAAAAGTTCTGCAGTTAACATGTAAAAACCAAATTAACTACTGTGGCTCTGTGACCTTGGGAATGGGATTAACATGATTAAGGTCATCCATCTTTGCACTTGATTGAGCCTTTATAGAGGACTGTAATCCTGTGCAATATGAAAGTTCTTGCTAAAAATCTTTTGGAGTTATTGTGCTTGCATCAATATGCAGGAGGAGGAGGAGGAGGAGGAGGAGGAGGAGGAGGAGGAGGAGGAGGAGGAGGAGGAGGAGGAGGAGGAATGGATGCAAAAACAATATGCCCCCCTGTGGGTTTATAGACATAATTAATTCTAACTACAAATAGGAACACAGCTGAGCAAAGGTTGATAGCCCATGCTAGTCAGAACCCTATCAATATGGCTTCCTTGTGATTAATGTCCAAATTCATCAAACAAATCAACAGTGTCCATGATTACTTAATGCAGCTTTGTATGACTAGTTTTGATCTCTCATCCTGTACTTGCAACCAGGCACATCAGGATTTCCCATCGAAATGGAAATGGCAAAAACATGGCTTGACAGGATACAAATTTTGAAAAAAGCACTGAATTCAGACTCAAGATCACAGCATATCTGCTTGTAATGTACCAGGGTTGCCAAAATGGAAAAAAAAGTATACACCAGTGTTACAGTATCTTTGGGAGGGGACACACTGATGTATCCAGCCCTCTCAGCAGGAAAATTAGTAAAAATTAGAAGGTAAATTAATGCACTTTCCACAATACATTCTTTAAATCTTAAGCCTTTTTTGAAAAAAAAAAAAGACCCCCACCCCCAACACAATACACATTTTCTCTCTTTTTTTTTGCATAGAACTTTGGTTAAAACAACATAAATCTTGTAAAAAAAGTCACGAGGCTGGAGGCATTGAAGTAAAACAATGGACGACCAGTTTGCATGTGTGAACTCGGCAGTTACATAAACCTAAGAGAAGCATCACATACAAAAATATCAAAATAGCACTTGATATGATCTGCACAAAGCTGTTAAAATGGAGAGGCAGTTGCAGGTTTTTGCTACATTTATTATGTAAGGAATCAATACCAAAGTAATTTCATAAATTTGCAAACAATAACCCGAAAAGTGCCGCGATCTTGTGTGAATGCTGCGGACAGTGAGATTTCATTTCAACATGTTCAAAGTGCACCATGAGCATCTGAAATCAATAAAAATGGCAGACAGGCCAACACCAGGAGCTTTCAGGATGTGGATTCTTGGTGAATTCAATTGTTTACTTTGCAATTGCTTGAGATAATAAAGCCTTAATGTGTAATAGTAAGGGAGTGTGTCAAGAGGCCAAATGAAATGTTAATTCTATTTCTTGCAATATTTATTTCCAAAATCCACAAACCATGGGTAAGCACAAGGGGACCGTTACAGTCCTGTGCTCAGCTGACCAAGAATGGACAGACCAAAGTGGCCCTGTAAACTTGTAAATTGAATGAATGTAACCTATTGTGGAGTCTCAGCTTGGACATATGGAGGACCTTGTCCCAAATCAAACTGATAACTCAGAGAATTCTAGAGTTATCAAATGAGCAATTAAATGGCTCTGTCAGCTTGGGAATATGGTCAAGGTCACCCAAGAACAATCTTTAATAACCCCTCACAGAAGGCAATCATTGTTGCTAATATAAAAATCCTATTTCAAATATTTCTTGAGTTATCATGCGAATAGTAAAATTCACCACGTTGGAGCTGTGACCTTGGTCACAGCCACCCATGTGCAAATTCAACCTAACCCCAAAGGACCATAATCACATGCAAAATCAAAGTCTTAGTTCATACCATTCTTGAAATATCACCCAAAAGCTACTTTCACCTTAGTATCTCTGATAACCTTAGAACTTAAGTTTAAGGCACTTTAATTCTCAATCTCACCCTGGACCCTCTGGATGACCCTCTTCAAGTGCAAATATCAAAGTCCCAGCTTAGAAGTTTCTTTAGTATATATATATATATATATATATATATATATATATATATATATATATATATATATATATATATATCCTCAAATGAAATTTAGAAAAGTTACCCAGTGACCTTGATGAGTACATCAAGGTCACCTGAATGCCCTATTTACCTATTTCTATAAATGGACTCTCATCAAATCCAATTTCAAAATCCTAGCTTAAATTGTTCCTGTCACCAAAAATTAACATATTAACAATTGAAAATTGTTCTGTGACTTTGAAAATTAAATTTGGCCATAATCACCCACATACACAAATTGAGAACTAGCAAATGCCATGTGTGTTCCTATGTCTTTTTAAACAATTGACCCAGCTGATATACAGAGGATGCCTCTGTAAAACCTTCGCCCAAAATTTATAGAAACTGGATCGGCTGTATGGACAACCTGTGCTCACCTGACCTAAAACTATTCACCAAAAATAAGTCCAAACTTGAGCTGAGTAGAGCAAAGCTGAGCTGATAGTGTATGGACATCGCTGACACACATACTTGACCTAATGACCCAGTTGTCCTGAGACATGCATTTTAAACTTCATACATGACAAATTTTTATATGCTTGAAACATTGACTGGGCTCCAACCTGGGATTTGAGGGAAAATCCAGGGTTGGGTATAATTTTAGGGATCATGCATATTTAAAACCACTCCAAAACTAGAATTATCCATTGGAATAAAATTTACCCCCTACCCCCCTCCTCAGTCCAAAATCACCTGTTTCCTGGAATTTAGAAACCAAATCAGAGTGTTACTGCTCCCCACTCTTCTTGTCCTTACAGGCAGCACTTTCGGTACTTATATCATTGTGGACATTGGTTAAAACTTATTTCATTTCTTGAAAGAAAAAAATGATTGGGGAGCAGGCAATGCCTATATGAACCTGTGGACATTCACAAACAGGTTAAACCCCTTAAACTTGAGTTTGAAGTGCTCTAAGTATAATTGCGTCCATCAAGCTACAGCAGTGATCATTAGTACACATGTGGTCTTGTCCGTATGTACATCCCCAGAATGATGACACCTCATTTTGTTCTAGTACTTTGGGGAATGAGTGTTGCTATATATAATGGAGTTCCTGTGCTTCAAATTTCATTTTCATGCATATCTAACAAGTTATTTGCAATTAGCGGTAAGATTCCTCGTGTCAAAACTAGAATATTTGGGAGAGACAAATCCTCCACTGTGTCTGTGCACGTCCACTGCATAAACAAGGTTTTACTCTCATCAGCACCCAACCTGCAGGTATTTTCATTCCATTACTTTCGTCACCATTTCAAATCCTTTCATAGGACCTTTCTGTATTTTAATCTGCTAAAAAAAAAGTCACAATTTCACGTTGTAGTTGCACAGAAATGACCAGTTTTGCTGTCCTTTTGCATAGACAGTAGTCATGCTTCCCATTACAGAGCTAGGCGGAAGTAGTAATATTGTTATAATGTAAACCAGAAGTTGAAAACCGCTTTTTTTATTGCATCATCATAAGCCAATTGAAAGAGGTGTCTAAAACAGCAACTGGCAGTTTTGAAATATGACCTTTCTAGAATAAATTAACCACACTGAAGAACCATGGTTTCCCTCGCCTCTTCAACCTGTTTTTTTTTAGGCCACCTGTGTCACACTGGACACAGGACCATGGAAGACAAGCGGAGAGCCACATTATTATTATTATTATTATTATTATTATTATTATTATTATTATTATTATTATTATTATTATTGGCCCATGTGATCAAACATCAGAGGTAATTATTCAAAAAGTCATATGATAATCTGAATTACATCATCACAAGCCAATAGAAAGAGGTGTCTAAAACAGCAACTGGCAGCTCTGAAATATGACCTTTCTAGAATAAATTAACCACATTGAAGTAACTTGTAGCCAATAGGAAATCATCTAACTGATTAGCGGAAATCCAGGGCTTCAAAATGGTAACACACATGGAATGTGTTAATCTGAGACAATAGGCTACGAAGCAGTCAAATGAGTGCAATTTTGCCACATTTTTGGCATTGTTTTGTCGATTCTCAGCCAGCAAAGTATTCAAAACATGCCACAAAAGCTACATTCTACATCACAACAAGTGAAAAGTTGATATCTTTATAAGGCATTATCATGGTATGGACTGAAAAAAACAGCATTTTGTCAACCATTTATATCCAAATGACACCTGTTCCCTCAAGGTACCAGGTTTCATCATTCATGTGGACTGCAAAACATTGTGATGTAAAATGACGCAAATAGGTAAATAGTTCAGCACTGAGAGCACTCCACAACAGAATTTTTGTAGCTTTTTAAAATCTTAACAAGAGGGCTGTGTGAACAGCCCATGCTCAGCTGACCTATGCTTGAACAGATATGGTACAGACACATCTACTGTACACTGCAAGCAAGTTTGAAATGAATGTGGCAAACAGTTACAAAGATGAAGTCAAAAGTGTGAATATGCATTGGAATGACCAATGACTTGCATAGTAATCAATAAGAATGGTGTATTTTCCAATAAGCACCTGAAAATAGAAAAAGATTGCAGTGCCACCTGGTGAACAAATTCAGAACTAGGAATCCCTAGGAGTGTTTCTGTGTGATATCAAAGCAATATGGTGAGCAGTTTCGGAGAAGAAGATTTTTTAAGATTTGCCCCCAAAAAAGCACAAAATAATTCAATAAAAGTCCAAAAATCACAGAAGCATGACCCTTTGAATACAATTGGTCGAAACCCACCCAAGGTACATTGCCATCAAGTTTGAAGTGAATCTGGCCGACAGTTTTGGAGAAGAAGTCAAAAATGTGTGTTAGCATTAGAATGCACATTGACTTACATAGTAATCAATAGGAAAGATACATTTACCAATAAGTACCCGAATTGAAAAAAATCATTAAAAATGAGGAATCCACAGCAGTGCCACCTAGTATACAACTTTGTTTGACCATTTCACAAGAAAGCTACCCACCAGGTTTCAGCTCAATCAGAGTCATGGTTCTGGAGAAGAAGTCCAAAATAATGAAAACACACAAACAATCATAAAAACAGAGAAAAAGATTGCAGCGCCACCTGGTGAACAAATTCAAAGCAAGGAGCCCCTAGGAGTATTTCTGTGTGATATCAAAGCAATTGGGTGGGCGGTTTTGGAGTATAAGAATTTTTAAGATTTGCCCCCCCCCCCCCCAAAAAAAAAAATTCATAAAAAAATTTAAAAAAACTGGACCATGACCATTTGTACAAACTAGGTAGAGACCCACCCAAGGTACATTGCCACCAAGTTTGAAGTGAATCTGGCAGGCAGTTTCGGAGAAGTTGAAAACGTGAATCAGCATTAGAGTGCCCATTGACTTACATATTAATCAATAGGAAAGGTGCATTTACCGATAAGTACCCAAATTGAAAAAATCGTTAAAAATCAGGAATCCACAGCAGTGCCACCTAGTGAACAACTTTGTTTATCCCTTTCACAAGGAATATATCCACCAAGTTTCAGCTTAATCTGTGTAACTATTCTAGAGAACAGTCGAAAATTGCGAAAACACACAAAAATTCATACAAAAATAGAAAAAAATTGCAGCACCACTTCTTGAACAAATTAAGGTCTAGGGGTCCCCAGAAGTCTTCCTATGCAAATTTGAAGCAATTGGCTGAGCGGTTTTGGGGAAGAAGATTTTTTAAGATTAGCCCCAAAAATGAACAAAAAAATTCATAAAAAATTAAGAACTAGGAGTCCCCAGGAGTGTTTCTGTGCGATATCAAAGCAATTAAGGGGAGCGGTTTCAGAGAAGAAGATTTTTTAAGATTTACCCCCCAAAAAAACCAAAAGAAAATCATATAAAATCCAAAAATCACTGGAGAGTAACCAATTGGACAAACTTGGTAGAGACCCACCCAATGTACATTGCCACCAAGTTTGAAGTCATTCTGGATGATGGTTTCGAAGAAGAAGTAAAAAATGTGAATTAGCATTAGAATGCCCATTGACTTACATAGTAATCAATAGGAAAGTGCATTTACCGACAAGTACCCGAATTGAAAAAATCATTAAAAATCAGGAATCCGCAGCATTCCCATCTGGTGAACAACTTTGTTTGACCCTTCCACAAGGAACATATCCACCAAGTTTCAGCTTCATCTGAGTGACGCTTACGGAGAAGAAGTTGAAAATAGCAATAACACACAAAAAGTCATAAAAATTACAAAAAAATTGCAGCGCCACCCGGTAAACAAATTAAGAACCAGGAGTCCCCAGGAGTGTTCCTATGTGATATCAAAGTAATCGGGTGAACGGTTTTGGAGAAGAAGATTTTTTAAGGTTTGCCCCAAAAAGAACAAAACAAGAGGGCTGTGTGAACAGCCCGTGCCTCAGCTGATCTTGACATTCATCACACTTGCAGCTCTATAAACTTGGGAAAGGATCAAGGAAACCATTTTCTGAGTAAGTCTGAACTTTATAGAAGAACACTTACATGTGCAACATCAAAGTTCAAGTAGTTCTCAAGTTATAATGAAGAGTAAAATTCATGTATGTTGCACTGTGACCCCACAAATGAGGTCAAGGTCATTCATGTACTGTCTCAGCATGACCTTCATACAGAATAATTAACATGTGTAACTAACTCAAAACAGATCTCAAGTTATCAAGTAAACAGTAAATTTCGTGTCAGTTGTCCAGTGAATTAGCATTAGAATGCCCATTGACTTGCATAGTAATCAATAGGAAAGCTGCATTGAACGATAAGTACCTGAATTGAAAATCCTTAAAAATCAGGAATCCAATGCAGTGACACCTACTAAACAACTGTTTGACCCTTCCACAACAACATATCCATCACACTTCAGTTTAATCTGAGGGATGGTTCTGAGAACAAGTGAAAAATAGCAAAACCATACAAAAAATTCATAAAAAAATTGCAGCGCCACCTGGTGAACAAATTGGGAACTAGGTGTCCCTGGGAGTGTCTATGCACGATATCAAAGCAATTGGGTGAGCGGTTTCAGAGGAGAAGAATTTTGAAGGTTTGCCCCAAAAAAGAACAAACAAATTCATAAAAAATCCAAAAATCAATAGAGCGTGACCATTTGAACACAATTGGTAGAGATCCACCCAAGGCACATCCCCACCATGTTTGAAGTAAATCTGGTCAATATTATTAAAGTTATGACCATTACAAGAAATTCCCATGTTAAACTTTCCTATTTTTGAAAAAAAAATCATAAAAAAATCCAAATTCATTGGAACATGACCATTGGAACAAACTTGGTAGACACCCACCCAAGGTACATTGCCACCAAGTTTGAAGTAAATCTGGATGATGGTTTTGGAGAAGTCGAAAATGTGAATTAGCATTAGAATGCCCATTGACTTCCATAGTAATCAATAGGAAAGCTGCATTGACCGACAAGTACCAGAATTGAAAAAATCGTTAAAAATCAGGAATCCGCAGCATTCCCACATAGTCAACAGTTTTGTTTGACCCTTCTACAAGGAACATATCCACCATGTTTCAGCTTAATCTGAGTGATGGTTCTGGAGAAGAAGTCAAAAATAGCTATAACACACAAAAATTCATAAAAAATTAGGTAAAAATTGCAGCGCCACCTGGTGAACAAATTAAGAACTAGGAGTCCCCAGGAGTGTTCCTGTGTGATATCAAAGCAATTGGGTGAGCAGTTTCGGAGAAGATTTTTTAAGATTTACCCAAAAAAGAACAAAAAAATTCATTAAAAATCCAAAAATTACTGGACTGTGACCACTTGAACAAAATTGGTAGAGACCCATCCAAGGCACATCTCCACCAAGTTTAAAGTGAATCTGCCTGATGGTTTTTGAGAAGAAGTCGAAAATGTGAATTGTGGACGACGGACGGACGGACGACGGACGGACGGACGGACGACGGACGGACCCTCAAGAAACCTCAGCTGACTGACAAGTCAGCTGAGGTAAAAAAATCATAAAAAATCCAAAAATCACTGGAGCGTGACCATTTGAACAAACTTGGTACAGACCCACCCAAGGTACATTGCCACCAAGTTTAAAGTGGATCTGACCAATGGTTTTAGAGAAGAAGTCGAAAATGTGAATTGTGGACGATGGACGGACAGACGGACGGACGACGGACGGACGACGGACGGACCGACGACAGATGACAGACCCTCACAAAAACTCAGCTGACTGACAAGTCAGCTGAGCTAAAAACTGATGTACATATGACAGGAAAATTTCGTCACTAGCCGCATTATTTTCACACTCCCATTTTCTGAGTAAGTCTGAACTTTATAGAAGAACACTTACATGTACAACATCAAAGTTCAAGTAGTTCTCAAGTTATAATGAAGAGTAAAATTCATGTATGTTGCACTGTGAAAAATAGCAAAACCATACAAAAAATTCATAAAAAAATTGCAGCGCCACCTGGTGAACAAATTGGGAACTAGGTGTCCCTGGGAGTGTCTATGAACGATATCAAAGCAATTGGGTGAGCGGTTTCAGAGGAGAAGAATTTTGAAGGTTTGCCCCAAAAAAGAACAAACAAATTCATAAAAAATCCAAAAATCTATAGAGCATGACCATTTGAACACACTTGATTGAGATCCACCCAAGGCACATCCCCACCAAGTTTGAAGTAAATCTGGTCAATATTATTAAAGTTATGACCATTACAAGAAATTCCCATGTTAAACTTTCCTATTAAAACTTTTGTAGAGATTTTTGAAAAAAAATCATAAAAAAATCCAAATTAATTGGAACATGACCATTGGAACAAACCTGGTAGACACCCACCCAAGGTACATTGCCACCAAGTTTGAAGCAAATCTGGATGATGGTTTTGGAGAAGAAGTCGAAAATGTAAATTAGCATTAGAATGCCCATTGACCTACATGGTAATCAATAGTAAAGGTGCATTCAAAAAAAATATAAAAATCAATGGAGCGTGACCATTTGAACAACTTGGTAGAAATCCACTCAAGGTGTATCCCCACCAAGTTTGAAGTCAATATGGATGACGGTTTTGGAGAAGAAGTCGAAAATGTGAATTAGCATTAGAATGCCCATTGACTTCCATAGTAATCAATAGGAAAGCTGCATTGACCGACAAGTACCAGAATTGAAAAAATCGTTAAAAATCAGGAATCCGCAGCATTCCCACATAGTGAACAACTTTGTTTGACCCTTCTACAAGGAACATATCCACCATGTTTCAGCTTAATCTGAGTGACGGTTCTGGAGAAGAAGTCAAAAATAGCTATAACACATAAAATTCATAAAGAATTAGGAAAAAATTGCAGCGCCACCTGGTGACCAAATTAAGAACTAGGAGTCCCAGGGAGTGTTCCTGTGTGATATCAAAGCAATTGGGTAAGCGGTTTCGGAGAAGAAGATTTTTTAAGATTTACCCAAAAAAGAACAAAAAAAAAATCATTAAAAATCCAAAAATTACTGGACCGTGACCAATTGAAGAAAATTGGTAGAGACCCACCCAAGGCACATCTCCACCAAGTTTAAAGTGAATCTGGCTGACGGTTTTTGAGAAGAAGTCGAAAATGTGAATTGTGGACGATGGACGGACGGACGGACGGACGACGGACCCTCAAAATACCTCAGCTGACTGACAAGTCAGCTGAGGTAAAAATATTGAATGAATATCACTGTGACTCAGATACTTGACCCATTTGCATCTAGGTTTACAGCATAACTTGTATGACAATCATCATCATGTGCATTTTAAGTTTCATGAAACAAAGCACAGGGAAATTATACCCCCGAGGCGTCTAGTTTATGGATATATCACTGCCAGCCTAAAACATGACATAGGAAACTAGTTTTACAATATGACATGTGTTTTAGGTCAAATATATAGAAAGTCTAAGTAAGATTTCATGTTGACATGCTGTCAAAGCATAAGGAAATTATTGCCTAAAGATGAACAGTACATGGATATATCACTGTGACCCAGACACGTGACCTATAATTGATCTCCTTTTATTCATGGCATATACTACAGTGCTGATATGTGCCTGTGTAAACTTTCATTAAAAAAATAATGAAAAGAGTTTCTACACATGAATTTTATATTAATTTATCTAAGTGACCTAAATATTTGACCTAGTTACCTAACCTTGCTACATGATTCACCCCTGGGTTCTGGTAAATGTGTGCATTATGTCTCATAAATCTCGCTCGAATTCAAAGAAGTTGCAGCCATTGACATATAAAGGCATGTTTATCAATGGTTATGTGTACATACTTACTAAATGTGAGGCAAATCAAAAATGAAAATTAGGAAATGCTATCAGTCTCTTCCAGTGGACAACTTTAGGTTTACCTGAGCTACACTCCCACAAAGTCTGAGGTAAGGCATAGTCTCACCACCAGTAGAAATATTCCAACCAATAGTTTTGGAGAAGTCGAGCATGTAAATGTGAATGAACAGCAGATGATAACAGATGAAACAACTCAGCTGACTGACAAATCAGCTGAGCTAAAAAATTCAGTCCTGAAGAAAGTTACACATCTACCATTATACTGGTACAATAACCAAGCTCAAATGTACTTATATTGATCATTATATACTTTAACAATTTGACAAAATGAAGCACTAACAGCAACACCGTGCACCTAGTGAACAAACATGGTGCTCATGAAATCAAGGGACAATGCTGTGTTAAGTTTGAAGGCCAAGTATTAGGTACTTTTGGAGAAGTTGTAAATTACAAAGGTCCTTGATTAAATGGAACAAAATCTTAACATCAGCTGCCGTTTAACAAATTTGGGATGCAGTTTCTGAGAAGGTACAAAATGTGAATTGGAGATGGATGAAGGACATGCAGACAGCCAACCATAAGATAAGCTTAGCTGACTTTTGTAAGCTGAGCTTATAACTAACTTTTAAAACTGTCTTCCCCAATTTATTTTCCAAATGGATTTGAACCTTTCATTATACTGTGTATTTGCCTTATAAGCTTGGTGATATAAGCCCTAACAATCCACGGAACCTTGTAAAACAAAATATGAATCAAAATCATGAAAATTAAATTTTGAAACTATAAAAAACATCTATGCAACACTCCCATCAAATGTCCATATTTGTGGGTGTCTAAGTGCCTCGGGCAACTTAAAACTAGACAGACAACCTTACTTTATTTGCCCTGGAGGTAAAATCATGGAAACATGTGACCTGCAAGAGAAATAGTTTGACTTGCAACAATGAAAGAACGACAGCACATTTCATGGGAAGAAACTTGCAATAAAGCAACTGGACTCCAGTCTTTATTTACTCCCTTTTCCTGTAGATCTTATGAAACGAAATGGTCAATTGTCTATTTCTAGTCTCTCATTAACATTTTTTTTCCTCTTTAACGAACTTGTGATGTGAATTGTTAACCATGATGAAAGTTGGAGACCCAGGTTGGCAGCAGTCATTGCAGAAACAAGATGGCTGAGACAGTCCTGGTATTGGTTGACCTTTCGTGCACACACTGGTAGCTATACACGTACATGCGTGTGTGCAGAGTGAGTAACAGTAGAGACCCAGCCCACGTATATCCCAAATGAGCGTACATTATGTATAAGGATGCATTCAATGTTTTTGGAAAAAAAATTACACATTTTGTGGTAAAAGTTGATGCTGGACCCAACCATAATAAAAATTTACTAACTGAAAATACGAAATGTGGGTCTAGAGCGAGTTCTCTTGATGATATCATTTTGGAGGATCACTTAAACTTGGTTCAGCTGAAGAATTTCAACTGTGTCCTGAAACCCTATATGTAGCTTCTGCCATGTCAGTGATATGAGGCAGATAAACAAGTGACAATAAAATTATACCCCTGGTTTTTATTGATCAAGAGTCCTAAAAATCTAATTTATACTGATTCTCTAATTTTCCAAGGTCAGTGATGGTCTTCTCAGTCAGCATGCATTGTTGACTTTATTTGTATCAAAACTATTACCCACATCTGGAAATAATGGACTTTCTTGTGGCTGATAATTAAGTTGCCACTAAGTTCCTGTGTCCATCTAAACATGATTCTCACCAGTCATTCCATTAACTCTTTAAATGCCAAATTTTGGACTGAGTCAACAGCTTTTCTATGGAACTAGAGGCACGTTGGTGCTTGAATGAAAGGTCTTTATTTTACCAGGAATACGAATCTGAAATCCTAATGAAAAATCAGACTAGTTTCACTTTGGCAGATCGACTTTAGATGTGAATGGCAGTGAAAGAGTTACATTTTACAGCAAACTCCACATTTATTTTTAGAGGAGTCTTGTGGTTGGGAGCATATCAACAAATTACAGAAGGTGTTGATTCCTGTTAGGCTTATATACATTACAAAGTACTTTGATTTCATCTTTCCTGAATAGATATGTGCACAAAGTGTCCAGGAAAGACATTTGTCCATTTTGTTTGGGTTTACTGGTAAAATGGATATAAGGATCCTGGTTGTGATATGATCAGTGAATGAACAATATCATATTCACCGCTCACGTAAACACTCAATTGAAAGTAACAGAATACCCGCACATTATTTTATCACTATCACGTACAAGTTGCGTTCCGGTGTGTCATCTCATTGTTACCTGCATGTCACATGTATGTACATGCGCATGCCTGTACAATGTATTTCTTCATCACTGCATGTCTGGTATTAACAGGCTTGGCCTATTGACCAATTATTTCCAAACCAAGGTTGGGCATGCAGTAATGAAAGCAGTTTGTGTTGGTTCAGGGTGCAGTTGTGTGGTCTACCCCTTTCTTGACAGTGCAGTCAACTAAATGTTACGCTCAATCCAGTAATATGCATTAGAACATGATGCACAAACCACGACATTCAAAGGAAAACAGTTTACACATGCATATGTGATAATGTTAAGTTCCTTGTGAGGTAGAATATGATACAATTAATGCATGCATGTATGAATAAATGGCTTCCCCATTTGGTTCGCTGAATTCCAGTGACTTTACAATAAATGAGAGGTACAACAATGCTTGGCTTACCTTGGAAGCACAGACTGCAGTCATCCTGTGACCTTCTCAATAATCTCAAGGTCACCTTTCATTCAGACTATCATCACTGTTTGCAACATCCAAGTTTTCACTCACACAATTCTGGGGTCATCATTTTTAAAATGAAAAATGTCAGAATCCACTATTACCAAGACATATGCCCATTGGTCAATTTGACCTTTCAAAGGCATTCAAGCTCAAAATTAACCCCATCAAAAGCAACCTCACAAGTACTTTCTTATTACCATATAATTCATTCTAATAGTAGCATGCTGTGCTAATGCAAAGATTCCCTGAAACAGACATGGTTTTTGCAGAGTTTTGTGATGCTGATTTGTCTTAATTAACAATACCACAAGCAATTACACTTGTTATAGAATCCATGTAGCATAAAAAAACAATAAGGAACCCTCTTCTTTCATCAGATGCAGTTAATTTTTTTTTAAAATATAAAAAAATACCAGACGAACTAAAACTAGCTAAAGTTATTCCATTATATAAAAAGGGCGATCCTGAATTATTCACAAATTATCGTCCAATTTCATTACTGTCTTTCTTTTCTAAAATTTTGGAAAAGGTTGCTTACAATCAACCTACTTTATACCTAGAAAAAAAATCAATCTTGTATGATTTTCAATTTGGATTCCGCAAGGGATATAGTACTGAAATGGCAGTTAGTTACCTTGTCAGCAGAGTGTCAGAGGCCTTCGACCGACATAACCATGCAATCAGCATTTTTCTTGATCTGTCTAAGACCTTTGATACTGTGAATCATGAAATTCTTCCATCCAAATTATCTCATTATGGTATACGTGGATCAGCACTCAGTTGGTTCACTAGCTATATATCTAAACGAAAACAATATCTATGTTTCATGAACGAAGAATCAAATTCCCTTGATATAACATGCGGAGTTCCTCAAGGCTCAATATTAGGCCCTCTCCTTTTTTTAATCTACATAAATGACCTAGGAACCTTATCTGAAAATATATTTACTTTCCTCTTCGCAGATGATACTAGTTTATTTTTTACTGGGCGGAATCTAGACATTTTGATTGATAATGTTAATGCTGCCCTAAAGATATGTCTTGATAGGTTTCATTCAAATAAGCTGTCTGTCAACTTAGATAAAACTAACTATATGATATTTGGAACAAAAAGTAAAAATAATTCCTCAATCAAAGTAAATAACATATCTTTGGAACAAATATTCCACTGCAAATTTCTAGGTGTTTGGATTGATAGCAAGTTAAATTGGAAATATCACAAACTGAATATATCTAGTAAGCTTAGTAAAATTATTGGCATCTTCAAAAAAATAAGATGGAAACTTGGAAAAGATATCCTTATTCAGCTTTATTATACACTAGCATACCCATACTTCCTTTATTGTAATGTCATCTGGGCTGCCAATTACCCATCTAATCTAGACAAACTTGCAAAAATTCAAAAGAGACTAGTTAGAATAATCAGCAATTCTGAATTCAATGCACACACTTATCCTATTTTTGTCAACCTTAGACTTTTAAGATTTGACCAACTCAATAGGTATGCTACAGCCTTGTTCATTTTTAAAGCTTTAAACAACATCATGCCTCTAATTCTCCATAATCTATTCCAATTTACCTCTGATATACATTCTTATTCGACTAGGCAATCATCTAATCTTTATGTACCCAGATCCAGAACAAACCTGTGTAATTTCTCTATCAAATATCATGGAGCTCTAGTATGGAACAGCATTCCAAACAACATCAGATGTTCACCTTCTCTTTATGTATTTAAATCAAAACTTAAGGGTTACTTAATTTCTTGCATGTCTTAGATTTGTTATGCTTGAGTGGTATACTGTCTTATAGTTATGTTTAGTGTTACTATCAAGCCATTTTTTACTTAATTATTCTCTGCCAGAAACCTATTATTAAACAGTTATGTAATGCATTTTGTAACAGGAGATTATATAAGCCCACTTGGGTTTCTATCTCCTATGTGGCTGTTGTAAATATTTGATGTACTTTTCGTCATAATAAACTTCAACTTCAACTTCAAATACTGAATTTTTAACAAAACTGCTAAGATTAAAAAGTAGGGGGTGTGCTTCTTTTAGGGCATGTGCTACAATTGGAATGAATACAGTATAGTGTTTAATGGTAGTTTGACCTTTTAAGGTCACTCAGAGTCAAAACTAACCACACAAACTATATGAAAAATAGATACTTTTACATTAGTGTTTAATAGTAACCACGAGCTTATGATCAGCCATTATGGAGATACAAGCCAAAATGTCAGATTTGCTTCTATTTCAATTATAACAAGGCTGGCATGTCATGCTTTTGCTTTATCCACTTCTTCTCTCTTCTCCCAAACTGCAAGTTATATTCTCTTCAAACCTGGTGGGAACTGATGTACCTAAACTAAATCTCCCTGAAGCCTATTTATTACAGACACTGCTGGCATTTCCTTACTTTTAACAGGATATCTTGCTTAGGAATTATCAGTAAGGATACACAAAAATTCATAACAAGAGGATCATGATGATCCTGTGCTCTGCTGACTGGGATCTGCTTTTACAGTAATGGAACACATGTACTGCAGTCTAGATTTGTACAGCTATATACATGTATGTAGAGTGGTAGCAAAGTTTGTCCTTAAAATAAATTTTGCGGAAGGACGGAAGGACGGACGGACAGATGGACGACGGACGCAAACGGATTCTATAAGCTCTGCTGATGGTAACACATGTATTATCAATTGACATACCTTGCTGTTTCAATGGCTGCCGGTGTACAGTGGCAGCACTCACTTACAGTCAGAAAGTCTGATATCGCATAACTTTGTCAAAAATTAACATATCTACATTATTTTCGCAAACTTTCATTGTCCAATGTCCAACAATATTTTGATAAAATTTTAAGCAATTCTGTCTTGCTGTTCTGGAGAAGAAGTCGAAAATAGCCTTAACACGCAAAAATTCATAAACAATAGGAAAAAAAATCGCAGCGTCACCTGGTGGCCAAAATGAGAACTAGTTGATCCCAGGTGACCCTATGTGCAACATCAAAGCAATTGGCCAGGTAGTTCTTGAGATGAAGAATTTTTTTTTTTTAAATTAATTAAAAAAATCATTAAAAATAAAAAAATTACTGTATCATCATCTCCTTCGCAAACTTGGTAGAGGTTCACCTGGGCAACATCCATGTGCAAAATTAAAACATTCCATACAGCGGTTTTTGAGAAGAAGTCAAAAGGGTAAATATATGCACTGTATTGCCATATAAATATATATATATATATATATATACAGCTGCAGCACTTCCTTACAGTTGCGAAGTTTGATATCCCATAACTTTGCCTAAAATTAACATATCCACATTATTTTCGCAAACTTTCATTGTCTACTGTCCAACTATATTCTGATAAAATTTTAAGCAATTCTGTTCAGCCGTTCTGGAGAAGAAGTCGAAAATAGCCTTAACAGGCAATAATTCATAAAAAAATAGGGAAAAAATCACAGTGCCACCTGGTGGCCAAAATAAGAACTAGTTGATCCCAGATGACCCTATGTGCAATATCAAAGCAATTGGCTTTGTAGTTCTTAAGATGAAATTTTACTTTTTTTCAAAAAATAAATTAAAAAATTCATAAAAAATAGGAGAATAATTGCATCATCATCTCCTTCGCAAACTTGGTAGAGGTCCACCTGGGGATCATCCACGTGCAAAATCAAAACATTCTATGTAGCGGTTTTTGAGGAGCAGTCAAAAATATAAAAAGTCTAACGACAGACGGACAGATGGACGGAAGGACAGAAGGACAGAAGGACAGACGGACGACGGACGCAAACGGATTCTATAAGCTCTGCTGACTGAGAAGTCAGCAGAGCTAAAAACAAAGAATAATAATGGAGATTTCTGAGATTTTTTTTTTTTTTGGCTTTTGAAAAAATAATCCAGTAATCACTGGAGCATGACAATTTGAAAAACTTGTAGAGGCACATGCACCCAAGGTATGTCCCAACAAAGTCTGAGTGGATCCGACTCCAGCAGTTGGTAGTTACAAGCAACATGAGTGTCACTGTAGCCTGAAGCACACGAGGCCATCTGCCATATTCAAACAGTGAGGCCCAGATTAGTATCACACTGTGCAGGGTCAAACTGGATGAGTAACATATTTCTGTAGACAACTGAAATGCTACAATTTTGGAAAATTTGCACATTTGCTTCCTAATTGACTTCATCCATAGCATGACAGCCCATAAGGTACATGTACTTTTTCACAATAGTCACAGCTCACACGTCATGAAGGCCCATGCACACTAATCATGCTAGCATATTCGTATTGATCAATGTAATGAAAATTGAAATACTCTGTATACTCAGTAAATAAGAAAAGTGCCACCCAGTAAAAGGTTTTATTGATATAAAATGGGTCAATGAAAATTCCAATCACTTTTCAAGAATAATCCAGCTAACAGTTTTGGAAAAAGTTGATATGAAGATCCATGATCTCAAGGAACTGGGGTTGTGTTGCATTTTAAGGACACATACATCTTCCTGGTAGGATTTAAAACAAAGAAGAAGAAGAAAAAGGAAGTTGATACTTGCCTGATTTTGTCACACTTTAATAAGTTGCTGGCCACTTTCAAAAACAACATGTTGTATGCCCTCCCTTTTAATTTCTAGTTCTGCATCGATACATGTCGAAGGACTGATGTGCCCAGTTGGCCACACATCAACAAACCTACATGGCGGCATGTGAAAGTTGTAGTGGATATGTTGACTCACCTTTTAGAGTGAGGCACCTTCATCATGGGTGTCAGTGACTTCAGCCAGTATGTCAGATATATTGCATGATAAAATATGTTGAAGTTTCTCAGCAAAAGCCCCAATCAGCAAAAACTTCATTTACAGCATCAATCTTCATTTCTGGTTTCAGTGATCCATCTGCAAGATATGATCCACATTTCACAACATTCCATCTGCAACATATGATCCACATTTCACAACATTCCATCTGCAACATATGATCCACATTTCACAACATTCCATCTGCAACATATGATCCATATTTCACAACATTCTTCCCTGTAGTAAAGGTTTCTGCATGTGTTTGAGTTAAATGAAGGTCGACTGGCCAAACTATTGTGCAACGTGCCATTTGCAAAATCCAGACAATGCTGACTGTGTTAACCCTTTCCCCTTGAACTAAGACTGAGTCAACAGCTTTCCTTGGCATGAGTTGGGCACTAAGTGCCCAACTCATGCCCAGGAAAGTTGTTGACTTGGGGCATGTGATCTTGATAGGGCTCATCTATAATTTCCAGTAAAAATTATTTTTCATTACTGTTGAAATTAGTTGAAAACACTGAAGCAGATGACATTTGACCACCAGCTAGTTTTGGCCGGTTTAAGGGGGAAAGGGTAAATGAATCTTCGTGTGGCTGAAGGAGGCAAATTCAAAGGTGTACAGTGGTACCTCTCTCATACGACCAACCCAAATGCAAGCATCACTGGCCTTACAAGATGGGGGGGGGGGGGGAGGGGGAGGTTATAACGTAAATGCCACACTTTCTGCATAAGTTCAAGTTAGCATCATTTGCATTCCTGGAAGCTGAGAAGGAAGACAAAATTTAGTGTTAATCAAATATACACCAACATTCAAAGTCAATGCAGCTCAGGTATTGATTTAAACTCTAAATAGTACCATTACCCTGTGAGACAAAGTATTTATGTATTTGACATTCACCAATATTACATCGAACTTCACCCAGATGAAGGGTAAAGCGTACAACAGCTAACTGAACTATACACTGGAGGACTGCTAATTCTACAGTTATAATTTTCTGACAAGAGCCAGACAAGTCCGCTACCTAGTGATACTGTATAAATTGCAATATGAATTCTTGAGGTATTCAATTTCCCAAAGTTTCCTGAATAAAACCATTTGGGAAAATAAAAACAGGAAATTTTTGACAGTGACTGCTAGTTATGCATTGGGGCTTAAAGGAGCAATATGTTTTCAGATTATGAATCAGGAAAATAAAAACTGCAAAATTTTCATTCTCAACGAAGTTGGGAAATTTTCGACTCAGAATATTTTCACTTGTACCGTACCTTGTATATCTACGCATGAGCAACTTGCACTTTTGTGGCAGCCAGATAAAACTGGCAACACAATGACAAGTTTTACATGTATATGTCCTTAACCTGAGGTAAATGGGCATCCCTGTGCTCATTGGCTTTGTGGAACACCTCATCACACCCAGTTACAACCTATCATACCTCTCAACCTGCACAGTGCTCCAGTCTGCAATATATAGCACAGGGCTTTTTTTTAAATTAATATTTTTAGGAATTTGCAAACCCACACCAGTTTTCTGTCAGTATTTTTCTCTGGTCTTTGTGAATCTGCAAAGGTTACACAAAGCCAGGGAAAAAAAAAAAAAAAAACCTTGTCCACTACTTTACCATGTTTACTCACCATTAACTTGGCAGACTGACTTGGCAGATCAGAAAAAGACCAAAACCACTTACTGAACTTATTACCAATGCATACAACATACAAGATTCCTATTGCCACTTTCAGTAAAAAGGAACAAACATGTAGGTCAAGATGAACTCTCCATAACAGCACTGACAGGACACTTCTGTATTCCAGCCTGTTGCCTGACCCTCTGTTTCTTGTACTATTTGCAAATGACACAATCAGCATGAATGCTATGCAATCTTTATCTTTATTAAGATTTCTAGCAAGGTGAACATCATGGTAGTATTCAACAACTCTTATATGAGCACCATATAGGCACGACCAGGCATGTAAAAGTGACAGTACTACATTAGCCGAAGGACACCGTACTGCACCTTCAGCAATGATCTTCTCATCTAAAACTGTGCAATACTCAATCTACTTGGATAACCCAACCAAACTCACTGATATGTTGCTGGATCTGATTACACCACAGCATGGCAGGAGCTATTATGTCAGGATTTGTCATGTTCATATTATACATTCCTGAGAAGATTAGCCTTCTGCCAAGTTTTTTTCCTCCGGTCCCCCCCCCCCCTCCCCACTCCTCCTTGGATATATTATCATCTCACTCCAAAACCTTAATGGCAGTTACACCATTGGTCTGAGTACTGTCAATGCCCACTGTTAATGGATCTTCAAGGAATGATGAAACTGTCCACAAGGAAGATTTTACCTGCCTGCCATGCACCGGCAAAATACATGTATAGCCACGACAGACAGATTGCTGGACGGAATTCTGAACAGTCCACAATTGGTATAAGGTTTGCTACATTTGTTTTGTATATCCTCACGGTACTGACTTCATTCTTTCACTCATGTTGCCCACTGTCTTTCATGGCTATAAATCTCAATAACAAAGGCAAGGAATTGTGAACTTTTATCAAAATAAGTTTCTCCCCATATAAATAATGTCTATACTATCCTTAGTGAAAGCAAATTAATTAACTACTTCCAGAAGGTCTTTACAGACAATCCTCCAAAGTAGAGACAGTGTTAAACTGCCATAAGAAGTTTTCTTGTCCATTCTGGATTTAAGAAAATTTTGTACCAATTGATGTTTCTGCAGCCTCACAATCCAGTATGAAAACACCCTCTACTTTGCAGAAAACCCTGCACAAGAGCACTCATCAGTTCCTGTTTGAACCTGCAGCATACTGAAAGCTTCATGACATTCTTGACTTCACAGAGAGCAGTATTTCGGACATGTAAACCCATACAAATAGCTAGTTATATGTGTGACATCCTGCAATTAATCCCTACATGGAAAGTGGTAGTGTCTAAGCACAATTGAACCTCTTTGATAGATATGGTGCTGGCTTAGTTTCAATTAACACTTTCCTTCTATCAGGATCCACATTAACTGTTTTGTGCTAAACCAACCTTACTTGAAACTTCATTTGCTTTTGAAATACAGTAAAAACCTGTCTTGAAAGACCATCCCTGGATCTGACCAAATTGTGGTCTCTCAAGGCAGGTGGTCTTTTATCAGAGTTATCAGTAAGATGAAAAGTACTAAAAAAAAGTATTTTGAAAAGGAGCCTTTCAAGGCAGATGGTCTCTCATTCGGGTGGTCTGTCAAGACAGAGACCGTGATACTTTCATGGCTTCACCTTAAGATTTTTATCATGGAATCTATTGAACACAATCCTAAGATTTTTCAGAGGAATGCTTTCCCTAAAAATTAATAGAGGTATAAAGTCAATTGGCCCCCAGAATGTTTGGCTACTGCCGAGTCCATTTTAAATGGCACAGAGTAGGAATCCATTATTGGACACATTGCTTAATTTTCTGAATTTGATGCACAATCTCACAATTTCTTATTTGTTTTCTTCTGATCAATACTGGTGAAGGTGCCCACTCTGAATAAGATAGCTGAACTATTCCCATGTCTAACATGGACTTGAGGTGCTTTTCTTCTGTCTTTGCAAAACTGAATGACACTTCATGCATTCTTGAGCATTAATTACTGGTTCTCATGCAAAGTTTGACCTCTGCCAAACACCCAAGATCAAAATCATGAGCTTGAAAAATAAAAGCTGTTCCATTCCTCTTCGTGACAATGCTCCTTTGATGCATTAATTAAGATTTTACATTTTGGAACTTCTTTGTCACAAGTGGTTTCTTTGTGAGTTTTCTTTTTTCTTTTTTTTTTTTGTGCTGCAGATGAGAATAACATTGGGTATACCTCTATCTGTGGCTTCATTACCCTCATGATCCTTATAGCCCAACAATTCTGTGTTCAGATCTGATTTCTATTTTCTTGTGTAGAAGCTGGATTTCATTTCTGTGTCATCACTAAAATAACCTATGACCACACTATCTAACTCCATGGCAGTGCCGATCAGACAGCAATGTTTGACTAATAAATATACCAGTGATGTATACAATGTTACATGTCACCAACCTTCACCTCCATGACCAATGCTGGCACTAATACATTCTTGGTGCCTTTTAGTAGAGGAATGGTATAAACTCTTCTTTCACATCCCTCAACACATGCATAAGAACAAACTGCACTATTCGCGAGCACCACAACTCAGTCGGGAAGAAAACTGCTCTGCAAACTTGACATACTCCTCTTCTACCTCCCCGTACAATTGCACAGTCATTGTCTGATTCTCAAGTACCAGAGCTATACTTTTCAAATTCACCACATAATATTTTGTTTGCTGCAAAGAAATCTGCACTTAAAATCATGTTGTTACTTATAAGAGCAACATTAATATCCCAATTTTCTTCTCTAACTCCATTGTTATCTTTTTTGCCGTCATTTCCTGCACCTTTCAACAACACCCCTTCACTAATGTTCTTAGGTCAAGTTCAGCTACATGTATATCTCTAGTACACCATGCAAGACTCACTGTGCTACTATTATCTCAGACACCATTTTTCTCCCCAAACTTGGATGGAATCACTAAGTCATAGCCTTTCATGTTTCCATCAAAAATACTTCATGGATCATACATGTAGGACCAAATGAACTTAACAATGTACACCATTTACAATTTGGTCATCATTTATTTCCAGGATTGACTGCTGGCCAATTGTGTCAATTCTTCCTAAGAGGCCTTGTGGGACATGCATTCATAGAATGTCAAAAAACACTGCACTTAAGCCAACAATCCCTACCCGCCCTTGGAGACGTACTGTACATGTCTGTGGACATGTTGGAGATGTACCCAACATGTATATGCAGCCTTTCTATGTCTCCATAATGATACTCAGAACTCGGTTGAATTCCTTTCACATCATCCAGCTATTCAATCTCCTTCAAATTAGTATGTCTTTGGTCCGGTAATGTAAGAGCATCTATAGTCTCTTTTTGCACTCATTCCTGGACTCTTTTTGCAACTGCTTGTACAATAATTGTTTCTTCAAGACTCTTCTTTTGTGAAGTAACTTCTTTGGGAACAGAAGTAAGATATGGCAAGTTTGGTAATATATCATTGATATGAACTATAAATTAACTCTGCTGATTCTCCTGTACACAATTCATGTGATAACTTTGATCTTACAAGCATGATCAAGGAACCTATTTGTTACAAAGGAGCCAATGGAACTCTCATTGACTTGTTTCTAACAAATAGTCCATTATCTTTTCAGGACACTGGCTCTTTTGACTGTGGTCTTAGTGATTTCCACCATCTAATATATACCTCAACACGTGTACAGGTCCCTGCAAGGAAGCCTAAGTACATTACCTTCAGATCTTATACACATTTCAATGAACAGAATTTCTTATCAGACTTAGAAAGGGCTCCCTTGCATGTACCTGACATACTTGACGATGTTGAGGACTCCTATTGGGCTTTTACTCTGTTGATCAAGGTGGTGAATGAGCATGCTCCTATAAAAACCAAATGAGTCAGAGCCCAGCAAGCCCCTTTTGTAAATGCTGAGCTACGGAAAAACATTTTCAAAAAAGGAATGTTAAAAAATGCTTTCTTAAAGGCTTAACATCATGAAAAAGTGCATAAATGGGAACAGTTCCATAAGCAACAAAACAGGTGCACTCATCTGAGACGCAATTCAATCAGACAATATTTCAATGAGCGCTGCACTAGAGAGCCATCAAGTAACAAATTTTGGTCAACCATCAAACCATTTCTCTCAAATAAGGGCTCCAGCGATCATACCATATAATCTGCCAGACTTTGACTCTGACTGCATGGTCCCGCTGGTGGGCCTTCTTCTCTTCACTAGTTTGAATCTCCCTCTTGGGGGGGGGGGGGGGGTTGAACCTTTAACCCCTAGGCTAGCATGCTGGGCATTTTTGGGATCTGGCACAGCCAGCCACTGGGCATTTTTTTGTTTTGTTGCGCAACATGCGACTTGCTGGCATAAAAGGGCCATAACTTATATTTTTGCCATTCATGCAAAATGATCAACATTTTTTTGGTATAACCTTCTCTACATTTCTATTTGGTTTCTTTGTGAATTTAAACAAAAACTCGTACCCTACACCCTAACAAAATGAATATATCGATCTCAATCATGGCCTGGTCCTTCGTTAACGTTACAAACGATTGTTCCTCTTTAATTTTTAATGATTGGTTGTGTGTCATAATTGTCATTTGATTATAGTGGTCAAGTTTGTTGGTTGCTGCAGTAAATAGTCAATAAACGCACTTTACCCCAGTCACTGATAAACTTTCAACATGATTAACACATGTGGCAGCAGTATTTTTACCCAAGCCATGTTTACCTGCTTCTGGCATATTTTACTCTCTTTCCATGAAAAAATTGGACCCTCTGCTCTATTGAACGCAAAGACTGGTAATATGTTATCATTCTGACCAATTTACAGCATTAAATTTTGTTTCTTGCTTTAATAAATTGTCCATTATCCTCTTTTTTGTTCATACAAATGTTGCCAATCCTTCAAGCCAGACTTAACAACACGAGGTAGCAAGTACTCCCGAATGAAACATTGTGCAGAAAAAATGACGCATTTGATTGGATGGTGAACACCATGTGATCGATTCTGGCCCCCTGACTGACCTGGAATATTCAAAAATTGTCTCTGGTAATTTCCGACTAAAATAATGACGTATCTGTTTGAAATAGAAGCAGTTTTGGCAGGGTTTCCCCTAAAATACTTTTGTTTCAGCCAATGGGAGAGCTTGTTCTAAAAATCAACAAGGTTCTCAGCATTCTGACGATGTGAAGAACATGGTGGGTAGAAGAAAAAAAGATCGAGCCCACTACGATGAAATCACCCTATTGTTGCACAGTTTTGCAAAGTTACATCATTCAAATTGTCACAAACAATGGCCTGATCATTTTTTAAAATCATCAAGGAAGGAAAATATTCATTTTAAATGCAAAATTGAAATATCCATCGGCAAGAACTGACATTTCTCTACAATAAAATGTTTGTGCTTGCACGTAAATAAACAACACCGGGAATTTGAGAGGCCTCGTTACAGCCACTTCAAAACTGGAAGTTGTGGATTATGAGTCAACCAATCACACGCTTTCTTTCAAAAAGGCTATCCTATGAATCGAACATAGCAATTTTAAAACTGAAAGTTACCAGTCAAGCCCATGAATATATGAATGATGCTCATGCTGTCAGATAGCCCAACAAGGAACATAAAAAACAAACTAAGACAACACACAAGATAATTCTTGTTAATATTTCTTATTCCCAACACAGAATAGTAATAGCAAATGTCTTAAATCATAAAGCAGACTAGAAAAAAATCAGAAGTGACTTCTCATTCTTCTTATCTTGACTACCTGGTAGATTTGATCAAACAATTCGATCGCCCACACAGTAATTTAATCGACTGGGGGACCGTAAATTTTATGCACTGGAGTTGGCCACTAGCAGCCCACATTTGGGAGCTTCTCACTAGTTGCCCATATCTTTATATGGTCATGACAGTAGTGGAGCTAGCCACTAGCAGCCCACATTTGGGAGTTGTCCACTAGCTGGCCACACCCTTATATGTGGATCTGCCCATTAGTTGCCCATTAGCTGTCCACTAGCTGGCCACATTCCAAAGCATCAACTCTGACACTTGCATACCAAGGTCTGCAGTCTCAAACCTGTAAAGGTCAAAAATGACCGTGCAGCTCTGTAAGTGAACACAACCCAGGGGAAATAACATGTCCATTCCAGTGCATGTGCACTGGTTTGTTTAGTCTGCTTTAGGCACAATCACAGTGTCGATCATTATACTCTCCGTACCTGACATATATATACAGTTTGTGATACCTGCAATAAAGACCACCACTACTTTTTTAAAGACTACTCTATTACAAATTGTGCTGTATGCATGTAATGAAAGTCCACCTGTTTTGTGAAACTATATTCACTGTTGGACCTACAGCTGCCATTAGGTTGTCTCTCAAGACATATGTATATGTATATGTATGTATATACAGTGGTACCTGCTTTATGTGGCCACCCCTTCAGCAAAGAAAACATGGCCACATACAGCAAGTGACCTGTCATTGCAGGTTAATTTACTGACTCCTATGAAACTGACTCCTATGCCCAAGCCACAAAAAGCAATGTGGCTGCATTTCATGGGAATGGTTGCATACAGCAGGTACTAGTGTACAGCCAAATTCTATTCTAAATACACGTTACTTGTACCCCAAGCTAGGAAAGTGAATGCGCTTGTCTGCAGCCAATGTATAAGAAATGACAGCTATGGTACTCACTCAGTATAACCATTTCATAGCCAATGCAAGCATAGGCATATAGATGGATGTATCATCTGCTGTTTTGTCCTTCAAATGCTTCACAAAAGGCTTTTTTGATAACATTTCTCAGACAGTACAAGTGTTTGTCAACATGGCTGCTTATAGTTTCCCTCGTAAGGACAAAGGATGCTGGGAAGTCAGTTGATGATACTTCCTTCCATTGCCCACAAGCTGCCCACTTTGTCCTTTGTGTACTGGCTACAGAAATTACAAAGTAGGAACGGCCCATTAGTTGCCCATTTTACCTTGCAGCTGCCTGCTAGCTGCCCACATTGACCAAGAGTTGGCCACTAGTTGCCCATATTATCTTGGAGCCACCCACTAGCGGCCCACATTTTTCCTGAGTTGCCCATTAGCAGCCCACTTTTTATGTTTAACAGGTTTGTCCTCATAGTTGGCAGCTAGTTGTTGGAGTTGGCCATGGGCAGCCCATAGCCAAATCTGATACATTTTTTGTATGGGGATGGACAGATGGACAGACATGAGTGATCTCTTACCTGTAAGCTTGATGCAACAAATGGTCAGCAAAGCTTAAAAGAGGTGGGCCTCACCATTGTTAATTACCTGGTATTTTTGCTTGAATAATAATGATACACTTCATCTTTATAGTTTTCCTTCCTTTATTTAAAAATTTATCAGAATTTACTGTCTGTATGGGCAATCTGAAGTGGTTCGTCACTGAATTAAAAAAAACATACAACATCTATATAGGCATCGCCACACAACCACTCAATATCTTTTCAAAACCAATCTGCTGCACCAAGTTCACTCTCCAAGTCCTACTGGATATTTACCTCATAAATTTCTCATTTGGAGAGGAGATTGCATTCAAATGCACTCAGCTGTAAACACATAATGAGAAGTACTTGTACCATGCCTGACTCATCAGTTTCTGCCAGGTACAATTCAAACACTCCAATCAGTGGTATTCATAGCAATGGCTATAAATCTATATATCCTTCCATGGCAAAGAGTGTCCTGCAGATCCACTTAATTATGTCCAAATTTGAAGCTTTTACTCCTAAATTTGCCTTATGTCTAATTCCAGTGGCTTCATCATTCCTCTCCAAAGCCAGTACCCTTGAAACTTTGTGTGGTAATATGTGGGCGAGCGCGAGTTATTAGCCCTCAAACCAGCAGACAATTACTCACTGCAGTTGCCTCTTGAGAGAAGCCCTACACAGACAGCAAATAAACCATTGAATAAACTTAATATGCAGTTATGCTGTTACATTCCTGCATGATCAAATTTGTCCATTTGCCATGCAGCTGAATAGGTTCATCAGCTTGTTCGCACATTATCGATGTCAGCAAATAGGCAGCGGTGCCATGACCTGTTTGGATAATATTCAATCAAGGCCACTCTTTGCTGTTGGAGTCAGTGCTGTGCCCACAGATGGTTGAAGTTACTGTACCCACTGTTAAAAGTCATTGTCGGGTTTGACAGCCACCCTCAGCAAATTGCTCACACTGCCTGCCTGGCTTCCATGACATTTAACAGTGGTTTGTTGTTCACTGCAACATGTCATCTTACCAGATTATCCATACAGTGGCACTTGCTACAAAGACCACCTACTGTGACAGACTGCATGTACTTTGAAAAACCACTCTATTAGACACTCGACTATGAATTTCTACTGCTTTACCTGCATTTTGATCCTCTGGTGGCTCACACAGGACTAAGTCCGCAGCTTTTTTGGTAAGGGTTGGGCATAACCTCTGCCAAGGAAAGCTGTTACCTGAGCATGATGCCCCACCCTAGTCTGGGGGTACCTGGATGTGTTTGTAATTTCAAAGCCAGTGGCTAAGCAGATTTAGTGAAGATTTTTTTAAAGGTTGTCCTAAAAAATAAAACAAAATAAAACAAGAGGACTGTGACAGACCTGTGGTCAGCTAGCCCTTGATGCATGGACCGGAGTATCAGCTGTAGAATATTGGAACAATATCAAGATCACCTTTCTTTATGACCATCATCACTGCTTGCAATGTTAAAGTCTTCAGTCACACAGTTCTTGAATCACACTTTTTAAAAGACAAGTGACAGGATCTGCTACTACCAACTACAAACCAATACATCAGTTTGAGCTTGTAAGTTCACTTGAGGTCAAAATGAGCAACACCAAAAGAAACTCCACAGGTACATTGATTAGGTTACCTAGAAAGGAAAAATAAATAAATAGTTACTGTCCTATCACATAAGTACATTTACCTGCTATTTAAAACAAAATGCTGTCTTCAACTGCTTTCTCTTTGTCATTCTTCAGTTGTAAATTATACTACATGTGATCTTTACCTGTACCTCTTTAAACACTGCCAAAGTGCCCAGATGTAGATTTGACCTCAGCTTATATTATGGTTGATCATCTGGTGTCAACTGGTCCACAATTAACATTTTTCAACTTATCAAAAACCATCACAAGGCAGGTTTGGTTTTGTCCATGGCTGGACCTCTACCAAGTTTGCAAAGCAGGTAATAATTTGATATTTTTCTATTTTTTCATGATTAAAAAAACCCAAAAAACTCTTTTTGAAAAAAACCCCACAAGATCTCATCTTCTAAAGAACTACTTCTTGGCCAGTTGCTTTGACATTGCACATTGGAGCACCTGAAGTCATCGACTTTTAATTTTGGCCACCAGGTGGTCCTACTATTCTTTAATGATTTTTAATGTTAAAGTTATTTTTTTCATTTCTGTAAGTTCTTCTCCAGAAAGGCTGTACAAAATTGTTCGACATAGAATAGAAAAAGAATCAATAACTTATGAATTAATGCAAAGAATTACCTCAACCAAGGGCTCATTTTGCCTATTTGATTTTCCAGAAACAGTTCTGAAACTGAAACTGGTTTCAGAAACCATCTGTTCTTTTTTCTATAGAACCTGAACCAGTTTTATGAAACGTGAAACCATCTCTGGGGATGGTTTCCCTGAAGGTAACTGAAACCGGTTTCTGCAACTGCCCATTCTATTATGTACAAGTTTTTGTGTGAAACCAAAATGAATGAAAAACTTTCCTCAAAACTAAACAATGCTCCGATTACCTACAATAAAAAAAGGATCAGTTTTCTTAAAACTAGTTTCAGTTTCATTGAAACTTAACAAAAAGGATACACGGTCAGGTTTTGTAGCAAATATAATGGTTTTTCTACAATAGCACTCATGGTTTCAAAACCAGTTTGAAACCAAACTCCATGAAACTGATTCATGGAGTTTGAAAACTCATTTTATTTTTCAAATGAAACCTACGGAAACTAGTTTTGAATGCTGAAACTGGTTTTAATGAAAATCAAATAGGCCCTAAGTTTGGCGCATAGAACCATCTTATCCAATGGGATTGCATATTACTGACTTAAATCTTTTCTCCACCATCACAGGGGCCAACTTTTTCAGACCTCAGATGGGCTTGTACATGAATGACCTTTATCCTATTTCAAAGTCACAGGGGTCAACTTTGTTAATTGCAGAAGTGTAAGCATAACAACTTAACAATAAAATGAGCTCTTCAAATGAAATTTGTCACATGTATTCCTCCTGTGTGCTGCTTTGGATGATATTGCACAAGTGACCTTGACCTCATTACGTTACATAGATAAATTTTATCAAAGCACATTCAGCAAAGCTGGTACACTGGCTTATAACTTCATATGGGCAAATCCTAGGCCCTAGGTTACTGTTAAACATTAATAGAAAAGTATGCACAGAATTTCATTTGGTGTTGGTTAAACTTGATCTTGAATGACCTTCAAGCTCACTGGAGTCAACTTTTATGGAGTGCTTTCGAAGATAAGGCACATGAGTGACCTTCACCCCATTTGAGGTTCATATAGGCCTATATTATTTTTTCCAAAGCATTTTCAGCAAATCTGACCTATTGGCTAAGGCCTCAGATTGCTACCACCATGCAGCCAGAGCTGTGACGATGACCACCTTGGCTGAGGGATATTAATTGAAGACTCAAGACCCCAATTCTTTTATTTGAGCACAGAAATACAATTGTAATACAAACCATGACATAGAGGCAAGTACTGGTCAGGAGACTCTCATTAAGGCTATTTATAAGGGCTGGGATGATATATCGATACAGTTGTGTTTTTGTGATACTTAGCTTCAAGAATTGTGTATCAAATCATAAAGAAAATATTTAGATAGGTATTGTATCCTAATTTTCTACATGAATATATATATATATATATATTTTTTTTTTTTTTATTCGTACATAATAGTACACATCATAAAGATACAAAGAAAGATGTGAAGAGTAGAAAAAAAAACACTGGTCATTCAACATCGAAATAATGTACACCTTCCAATAACAAAGCTACTTTAACTGGTGCACAGGAAGTCAACTAAGTCATGGCACTCCTTCCATGTTAAAGTAGTCTGACTAACTTCAAAAAGATAAAAAGTACAATGTATTTTCCCTCAAAATGCATATATTTGTATAAATGGTGTATTTATCATTTCCTATCCAAATTACATTTCGAGACACTATCATGACAATTAGGGGTGAAACGATATGCCTCAGTCACAATACGATACGTATCACGATACCGCCTAACGATACGATATGTATCATGATATTTTAATATTCTATTCTGTCTGGAATTTGGGTATATTTATGACATCAAAAATTGCAATCCCATCTTGACTTGAAATGAAATAAAAATATATTAACAAAGAATTTTGTCCTGGTTGTAACTTCTTAATAACTTTGTATTCAATCAATCAATCATAAATGATTATACAAATGTAATGTTGCACTGTGACAACAGTGACATTATGTCAGTCTTAGACTTAGTTCGAAATGACATTATGTCACCTGTTTTTAGCCACTTCCCTGAATTTTATCAATATTTAATTTTCTTTCTATATTTCATATTATTAATTTATCAACCGCCTGGAATTTTACTTGTTGTCTCCTGGATTTTAAGTTTTGCAGGGTTGGCAACACTGGACTCTTGTGTTGCCAAATGGGTAAATGGAATGTTCACAGTGGTACTGTCCTTAGGGTCCTCCCTGTCACGGTTAAAAATTGGCAAAACAGTGTAAAAACAGCGATAAAATTGCATTCGTTTCTGCCCTCCGTAGGCCGTAGGACTTGATTACACAATGCAAGTGTCAATGTTTGGATTCATTGGAAAGTTCAGAACTTCGTCTACGTAAATGCTTTCTTATTGGCTCAATGCGACAGCAATGCGGTTAATTTATGCCAAAAAAAAATATTTTCCAAGGTTTGAAATATTATTCAAACAACGGTTTCTACAGGCTGATGATGACGTAGTCAGATCATCATATGACCTATTTGAATAATTCTGAAGATTAGACACATGGACCAATAAGAGCATGGAGATCACTCAGACTGTGACTTTCTTCCCTGCACTTCCGCCCAAGTCTCAGCAACATACCGTTGGTAAAAGCATGGATGCTGGGCACAATAAAAGCAGGAAATTTGGCTCTTTTGATGTTGCTAAAGTGTAAAAACTTTGATATTTTTATAGCATTAGGACTAAAATAGTTCTTCTGAAACTTTCTGTTACAATTGCAACGCATACGGTATAGAAGGATATTCACTGTACATTTCGTACCGATGATTGATAAAGGTAACGTCGTGTGCCTGGACTCCATTTGCGCAGCGGAACGCCGGAAAGCATTGGCAATTTTTTTTCAAACATATTCGTTTTGCCTTCAATAAAACAACCCTTAATTGTAAATAACTTGAAAAATGAGCAAATAATAAGATTTGAGGCTTTATAAATCAATCTAATATGGTAACAGTCAAAGAAATTACTGCAGAATCAACAGGTGCAATAACAGAGATGTATCAAGGACGACAATTGAGGCGACTGACACTCGAAACCTTAAACTAAGGGTAAAAATTTGCATCGTATCGTATCGTATTTTTGTTCACTGTACCCCATCGCGGATCGTTAGCCCATTCGCACCGATGTATCGTTTCACCCCTAATGACAATACTGCATGAAAAGATGAATTATTCTGCTATTTACTAGTTTATACCTACTACTAGAGGTGCAATTATTGTTATTATATATTTTCTCATGATACACTACGTATCTCAATACAACGGTCACGATGCGATACATTCAGCTGAATAATGGTTCAATATTAAATTTATATATTCTTTTATCACTTACTCTAAATTCATGCTCTCATTTTTTTACATTCATATTTGCTTATGTATATAACATGATAAATGTTTCAAATTTAAAATAATTCAGAAATGTAAAGCTAAAAGGTTGAAATGCCTAAAATGAAATTAACTACAATTTTATATTCTTTAAAAATCTGTGATCCAGATTATGATTAATGTGCAAGTGAAATATCATTACCTTTACTCTCTTTCCTGTCATAATGTTCATGTGGAGCCTATTAAATACAGAGTCTCACTAATTAAAAAAAAAATCAAAAACATATCTTAGCTTTAAATCTTTACTGTTACTGTTTTATAATTAGTATGAACAGTACGATGTCTTATCCTGCTGTTATTTCTTCGTCTACATATTCATTTTGAAATTAAATGAAACCAGGCTTAAAGTAGGCCTACCGAGCCTTGAAACTCTCCAATGCTGTTTTGGTAGACAGCAAAACATGAAATGCAGGACAGATATGATGAGAGTGCTGCCTCCTATTCAGAACAGAGACACAGCTAGTATTTGACCACAAGTGCACATGAATGCATGAAATCACACGTGTGAATTTGGGTTTTACTCTGCACATTTTAAGGATTTTATTACCATGGTTTGGTCATTAGCAGCTTGATATCAACATCTATAAAAATTGTGTGTATTGTGAAAGTGTTTGTTGATATTTAGGGCATTTGATGAATGTTCAAACTTCAATGGCAATGCAGTCACTGCTGCTGGCCGCCATGTTGCCGCTTACTTCTCCCGTCCCAAACTATTTCTTTGCCAGTTGGACTGGGCACCAAAGAATAAAATAAATAAAAACTGACATATATATGGTTTTCATTCTGTTGTTGAACAAATTATGCTGGTATATGGTAATGAGAATATTTGCAACAATACATTTGTACCTGTCTCCATATGTCTTGAAACTGTCATGCTGACAAAACATGTATCATATTTTTGCAATACACAGGCTCACGATTCGATATGCATATCGTGGCTTCTTGTATCACGATGCACTGGTGAATCGTTACATCCCTACCTACTACAGGGTATATTTACCTATTATTGCAATTTGTAACCTATGGTAGTACAGTCAAGTAGCTTGAAATGTGTATCGTGATATGTATTGTATTGTGGAGCAAATATCGAGATATGTATCGTATCGTGAACAGAGTGTATCATCCCCGCCCTACTATTTATAGACGCTAGCATAAGAGCAACCTTGCAATACAATATGATGTGATATACAATATTGTTGTATAGTAGGAGCATCCACACTTTGAATCACTATGCTGATAAATCCCAATACATACACCATGTGCCCCACCCTTTGGCCTGATAAGTCCTTGTGATAATTATCAGGCTAAGGGGCATGGCATCAATCTCACTGACATCAAAACATGCACAAGCAATTTTAATGTTTGGTAATGGCAGGCTTATCTCTGATTGTCAAGTTATCCAGCATGGCTACATATTGTGAAAGTTCTACGTCTTTTTCACATATGTAAAATAAACGGTTATTTTACAAATGTGAAAAAAATTTATACATATGTGAAAAAATAACACATATGTGGAAAAGATTAACATATATGTGAAATAGTTTTAAACATATGTACAATTGTACTTTTATTTCAAACGTGAAATAGTTTTACACATAATCATGTGCATTTTTTAATTACACATGTTTAAAAGAATTTCACATATGTGTAAAGGAAGTTCACATATGTAAATCTTTATCATATATTGAAATAATGATTATTTTACGTATGCAAAATTCTTTTACACATATGTGAAAAAGAATAACACGTGTTAAAGTTTTACAGATATGTGGAATTGTTTTTCACATATGTATAATAAAAGTTTTATTTCACATTTGTAAAACTATTTCATGCATGTATAAAAGAATTTCGCTTATGTGTAAATCTTTTTCACATAGGCCAAATTATAATTCATTTCACATATGTTGGAAGATTCAACATATGTGAAACTCATTTGTACATGAGTTTTACCATGGACGTATGGGTCCATGGTTTTACACATATGCATGGTTATATTTTTATTTCATGAATATATATATATATATATATATATATATATATATATATATATATATATATATATATATATATACATATATATACACACACACATATATATACATACATATATATATATGTAGTACAATTTTACATGAGTGCAAATATTTTTCATATGTGAAAAAAAAGATTATTTAATATATGTAAAAAAGATGTACACATATGAAATTCTTTTACACATGAAATAAAATAGTACATATGAGTAAAAGTTACTGTTTAACATAGGCATATGTGTATACATGTTATATATAATAAAGTTTTATTTCACCTGTGTAAAATTATTTTATGCATGTATAAAAGAATTTCACATATGTATAAATCTATTTACATAGGTCAAATTATAATTTATTTCACATATGTTGCATGCATGTGTGAAATTCATTTGTACATGTGAGTTTTACCATGAACATATGGGTCCATGGTTTTACACACATGTACAGTTATTGAGTTATATTTTCATTTCACGTATATGTTAAAAAATTTCACATAAGTATAAAAGAATTTTACATAAGTACAAATCTTTTTGTATGTGAAAAATGTTTGTTTTACATATGTAAAAAATTTTTTACTTCTTTTACACGTGAAATAATTGTTCATATACGAGTAAAAGTTATTATTGAACATATGCCTATGACAGGCTATTGTATTTGTGTCTTTTTGCCCAGAACCACTTCCTAGTAGTCAATATCCTATTCCGCAGTTCGAACTCTTTACTCTCCATAAGCTATCCTGTCCCTGTCTAACCTGTATATATATGGAATTACTATTGTCTATATTGCACACGTTCCTCTGTAAAATTTTGACATAGGCTGTATCAGCCCAAATAAATTAAAGGGTCTTCAGCGGGTAACTACTCAACATGTTTCGGAGCCTTTTACCCGTACACGTCTCTCTGAGTAGCGGCTCCTTGCCTAAGCTAAATATTCAGCAAAGACAACCCACATAATAATGAATAAATATGAACGTGGCAATTGATGAATTAGCTAAATATGTGAAGTTTTGCTTGTAAATGCAGAGCTTCATATCAAAGAAGAATACCTGTCAAACAAACCATAATTACCAAATTTTCATAGTACAGGTTCAGATAAGAACAATTTGACTTACCCCTGAACCAAAATGTACCCTTTCTAGCTGGACAGCTTTTCCTAGTTAAACCATCCGCCAATGTTTAACTGAAGTGGAAACAAGCTGGGGCATTATATTCAGTCCCAGTGATTGTAAAATAAACAGTTGCAGCTAGACCACCTGTACAAACCAAGGAAAATCCTAACAAGGACTGCAACAATGTACATCCTGTACCAGAGATGTAAAACAAACTCCATGATGACACCTACTCCTCAAACAATTAAGCTCTATTTAACTGCCAACCCTGAGTCAATGTGTCAACTTAATGTGTCAGGTTTGTGACACTTGAGAAAATACTGTCAATTTTGAGTAATTTTTTAATAGTGAGTAAATGTGCATTTAGGCATGTCAGAAAAGAATGGAAGTCATTAGCATTTATGCCAAAAACATGCTATCAAAACATTTTTTCTTAACAGGATTTTAAGTACAATTAGGCAAACATGCAACTGTCGTAGGCCGCTTCTTGCTACCTGTAGCCCCTGGGGGTTTACCTAACAGAAAACATGTAAGCCTAAAATGTCTGATAGTGAATATTAAAACAGAAAGATGCCAAAAGATAAAGTTAAGTAGCAAAACAGACAAGTCTAAAAACTGTAGATTATTGCAGCCAGACTTTCTAATAATCTTTGGATGTTAACAGTAGAATTATAGGGCAAGTCAGAAAAGAATGGAAGTCTTTTGTATTTATGTCAAAAGAATGCAATGAAAATATTAACCAGATATCAAGTACAATTAGGCAAGCTTGTAACTGTCGTAGGCCGCTTCTTGCTACCTGTAGCCCCTGGGGGTTTACCTAACAGAAAACAAGCTAGCCTAAAATGTCCGAAAGGTGAACGTTTAAACATAATGGTGTCAAAAGATGAAATTAAGTAGCAAAACAGGCAAGTCTAAAATCTCTAAAATTATTGAAGCCAAACTTTCTAACCATCTCGGGATATTTACAGCAAAATTTGTAGAAATATTTGATCAAAAGTACACCTTTGAATCCTCTTGACTCAAGTTTATTGTAAATAAATTTGGTTCTTGATGCAAAGTCCTGAAATTTAGAACAAATACGACCAAATCTCAAAATTTGTGACAAAAATGTATTATATCCAATAGTATCGGAAATATTACTGTCCGGGAAAGGATAATTAACTACTTCAAAGTTAAACTCATCTATTTTGTGATAGACTTTAATACAAAACCTGTCATTAGTGACCTGAATATCCAAGTCCAAAAATACATCTCTGAAACCATCTGAATTGTTACCCTCCAAAGGGATATCTTTTGGGTAAATTTCTTTAGCAATTTCATTGAAATTTTGTACATTTACACAAGCAATGTCATCAATATATCTTGCATTGTTTGATAATTTTGTAGCCATTTGAAAGTCCTTTTTCATCAATTTATTCATATACTTAAATTCAAGCCAGGTTAAATATAAATCTGCCAGTAAAGGGGAGCAGTTGCTACCCATTGGAATGCCTTTTATTTGTTGAAAAACCAGTGGTCCGCATTGAACAAAAGTATTATCCAAGAGAAATTTTATAGCATCTATCAAAGTTTCAACAGTGTAAGATTTAATGTTACTTTTTGAATATTTATTGTGTGACCAGTATGCTTTCTTTGTATATGAATTTATATTTATGTATGGTTTACCATTATGTTTAAACATTTTGCTAATTAATTCTGAAAGTGAACTTTTGACTTCATCTATGGGTAGATTTGTGTACAGTGTAGAAAAATCAAAACATTTGATATTTTTTGCCTTTACATCTTTGATTTTAGATACAAACTCGGAAGAATTGTTAATACTCCAAAAACAATTTATTTCACAGTTTCTAGAAATTGCATTACAGTATTTATGAAAATGATTCCTAATTGCAGTCAAACAGGCTATGTGTATAAATATTTAGCACGTGTGCTACTGTTTCACATGTTAAATTATCTTGAATTATTGTACGCCTACGTCATAATGTGAAATTAAATACACATACGAGAAAACGATTTTCACACATATATAGGCTATGATTTATGGAATAAATGCTAAAACGGCTTGTCATGCACAGTCACAGACACCCCGCGAGTTCGTGCGAAAAAGCTGTTACTTGCCTATTACATCGAATCGCGTAAATCTTCCCCTCCCTGCCAAATCCTTTTAGTTTTATCTTTCGTTCATTTACACCAATTTGATCTACTTTTACAAGAAAAAAAAACAAAAAACAAAAAACAAAACAAAAAAAAACAAACCTGGAACAGTGCGGGTTTTGCGTGTGTGTGTTTGTGTGTGTTTGTGTGTGTGTGTATGTAAATTTCTGACCCAGCTAAACAACTACGTCAACAAAATCACATGCTTTGTCATGGAGCGCCAGGTCCAATGAAGTGCAACTTCCAGCTCTGTCCAACACGGGCACTGGGTTACATGCATGAGTGATTACAAATTCACGGGCACGATTTCGGACAACGATAAAAGGGGTAGCCCTATCACAAACCTTGTTGTGGCTGCAGCAGTCCAACTCAGCACGTGTTGAACTTTTAGTTGTATCACCTGTTGCACAATGAAATGCGACATCTGCCGTACACTTCAGACACTAAACGAACCAAACACGGACCGCGGGCACGCAGCACTAATCAACGGACTCAGAGTTTGAGTGAGACACACCGTTCTCCGGGGCCGCTTCCCCAGCTAGATGTTATCGCAATGCCAAGTTTTTGATCAACTGTTGAATGTGATAAACCCTAGCCTCATGTAAGAAAGGGACATTTAGTTTCCCAGAGGCTAGGGTAAATATGTGTAGGCCCATTCTATTTTGAGGGTGCTTGTAAAGATCCTATCACAAAACAATTATAATATGTATAAAAACTGCCACAAACTATACATTTTTGGAAAACTAATTCCTTTTCTCCCACTATCCTGTGTGTTTGTTGTCCTATGTTTATACAGCAATCATACCAAGTAGGCCCTACCGTCCTCTTTTACAAAGAACCTTGAAGAAACTTGGATTAAACTTTTTTGGTTTTCCAATGTAAAGACATTAAATTTGTGGCAAACTGTTTGTAACAATGTAAACGGGAAAAGGGGGGTCTCATTTTGTGCGATTTATGTTTTGTTATGGTGCTTTTCACGAATTGAAGTTGGATCCATGACACTCACTCAATATATCAGAGGGACCAGACTTTGACTCATTCTCCTGACAAAACTACACTTGTTATTGTAAATCTGAGACACGCAACGAAATAACACTTAGTCATTGATGTCAAATACAGAGCATAATTGCTCTGTGATCAGCATCCAACTAATACTTATAATCATTTGTGTCAAATGCAAGCATGATCTTTCTATGACCATATATATGCATCCCATCTTCTCAGTACATCCATGCAGGCGTAGGTTAATCTAAGTATCACGAAAAGTTCTTTGAATATGCTTACTTCGCAAAACACACACACACACACACACACACACACACACACACACACACACACACACACACACACACACAAAAGAAAGAGAGAGAGAAAGAAAGAAAGAAAGAAAGAAAGAAAGAAAGAAAGAAAGAAAGAAAGAAAGAAAGAAAGAAAGAAAGAAAACGGCTTGCCAAGTGAAAACAAAATGATTCAAATGTGGGGCCTATTACCACAAGATGATTACCAGTTTTTTTCCCTATCTTGACCATTTTCTCTCCTTTTTTCAAAGACAGAATTTAGTCGAGACAATGGCCTCAGCTGCCTCAACGCAATTTACGGCCCTGTTCTTTTATGAAGAGGGGGTGGCAACTTTGAAAATTATCCAAATTAGGGTCTTTGAAAATTTAAGTGTAAGGTATCTTCAAAACTATCATAGGCCTATAGGTACAGATGCCGTTCCATCTTCAGTTTGGGTATGTGCTGTAGGCACATCCAGTGAATCACAAACAAAAGCTGTAGAATTTCAATTCACGCTAATTGGGGGCGCTTAAAAATTTTAAATGTTGAATATCTTCAAAAGTATAATAAGTAGAGGTACCATTCCAACTTCAGTTTATAGATTTGTGTCTATAAGCACATCCAATGAACAACAAATAAAAGTTGTAGAATTTTAATTCATGCTAACTACGGCACTTGAAAAGTTAAAATGTTGAATAAACTATTATACTTAGAGACACCATTCCAAGTTTAATTCATAGGTTAGTACCATAGGCGCATCCAACGAATCACAAGCAAAAGTTTATGCTAATTCAGTTCACTTGAGAAGTTTTTAAAAATGTTGAACATAATTATCCAAACGTATTATTCATAAGTTTGTGCTGTAGGCGCATCCAGTGAAACACAAACAAAAGTTCTAGAATTTGAATTTATACCTTTTAAGGGGACTTGAAAATTTTAAATGTTGAATGTCTGTCTTCAAAACTATTGTGCATCGATGTGCTCTGCCGACTTGACATCCTAGGTTTGTCCATCATCAATTCTGTCCAGAGACTAAACACTCAGACTAAAGCTACAATTTCTGAACAGTGTGTGGCCCTATTAGCAAATTAGGAGCAACAATAGCAGACTTGTACATGTTTGTGATATATCAAACATGTAGGCCTAACACTAACAGGCCATGCATGATCTGTCAGGTGATGTTCATAACACCACTCCATGGACAGGTGGGCCTAGAGGTCATTACATGCATAAGAGTTGTTATATTTCCATATCATCTTCAGATAAACTTGCAAAAGCAAGACAGCGTAAGAAGAAAGTAATATTGCTCATGCCATGGTTCCAGTCAAGCATCAAGTTCAG
>OZ026615.1:38157707-38245207 GCA_964020975.1 Hermodice carunculata | reverse complement strand
AATTCTTACACTTTGTTTGCTTTCAGAAAAGTATATAAATTTACAACATTTTTTCAGTGAATATTCAACAAGTGCCTATTTTTCTATAAACCGAAGACAGGGGGTACTCACAACTGCTGGAACAGCTCCTCTAAATCTGTGCGTGGACATATTTTGTGATAAAGTTCATAGAACTTCTCAAATGTAAAAGCCTCTGGCTCTATCTCTTCATTCTGAAAACACAGCACATGCACAGTTTCTACATGGATAAAGATGAAGTCTTCAGGTTTGGTCATCTACGCAATAGGATGTATTCATATGATCTAGGACCCTGTGCTGCCACCTAGGCTGCAGAAGGGAAGTAGACAGGAAGGAGGGCAGATTCAAGTCTTATGGGGGGGGGGGGTGCGCAATGAGCTTCTTTGATGAAAGTAACAGCTTAAAATGGCAAAAACGTTAAGAAAAGTTATTCTCTAAGTTCTTAAACATACATGATGCTTAACATATTTAGAAAATTTCATTTCTTTGGTAGACAAAGTTTTATTTCTGGATGCTTAAGTGACACAGTTGGTACATGTGCCCTCATTACGATGGAGGCATAGTTCCATTGCCTAGCAACTGAGGGGACCAGAGCAGGTCTGCAGATAGTACAGTTCAATATGAATGCCTTCTATTTATTCTAATGGCAATTAAAGCAAACTTCAGTCAAGTCTTACAATTCTGCAAACTTGGGAGTTCATACTGCGCATGACTAAAAATTTGCAAAGAAAACTAACAGAATAATTTTACAAAAGATTTTTCACAATTTCTTTTCAGTAAGCTGATATAAATGTTAGCATATAACAGTTTACCACTTCACCCATACCAACCAGCCAAGGTTCACCTATGATTTAACATGCTGTCTGCTTCATTCAACTTCTTGATTGTTGTTCTTCAACTTGATGCTCCATGAAACTTTCAGTTAAAGAATAATATGCCGTAACTTAATGCTCATTTCATTTCTAGACTTGAGTCAACAGCTTTCACTATAAATTTCCACTTTGTGCTGAGAATTTCTTTGTTTTACGCTCACCAGGACCGTCATGATTTCTGACATGGCTCCTCGCCAGCACCACATGTAACTTTTTAAGGACAGGAAATACAGCAAAACATTTTTTGAAGGTAAACACCATCTTTACAGGCCCATGGACTGAACTATTGATGGAAACACTTTAAAACTATATATTACTGGAAAGAACATGATTCATAGATTTCAAATATGACTATACTTTCAACTTTCTCAGCTAATTGTTGAATGAACATTGAACTCAATGACAAACAAGTCAAATTTCAGAACCCTCCTTCAAAATGGATACTTTTTTCAGTTTATTCTATCCTCAAATTTTTTTCACAAACACAATCCACATAAGTGAGCCTAAAAACTTAATTGAGTGATTTTTTTATAGCTTGTTTGTTTTTTCAGCCATGTGTTTTCAAACACTGAGGGAGTCCAAAATACGGAAACATCAAGTTTCCCTTGTCATAACTGCCAAACAAACTGATGAAAAAAAATCCTTGTAAATTTTTGTGCACAGCTGGTGTGCATAATTTCTGAAAGAAAAAAAATGAAGATTGAATAAATCCAAAAGGAGAAATATCTGCAAAGACGGGCTCCAAAAGCTGATATCCTCCTCATGTATCTGGATATTTATTTAACAGTTTGTCAGATTTTCTACATTATAATCGTATCTAAAATCAATGAATGGGGCCCTTTCAAGTAATGTACAGCTTCAACATGTTCCCAGTGGTAGCTTTCAGTCTATATGCCTTGAAAAGTGGGGGTTACCGAAAAATTGTTTCAGTGTATCTTGTGGGCTAACAGAACCTCCTAACCACACTCAACTGTAATAAAGTCAAATCTGCAGCTCATTGAGTGCTACATTCACCTAACTTGTTTTGAATTGAATCCATACATACTGCACTTTGCATGTTGTACACACATAATGAAGTAAATCATAACCAAGCTACAAAACAGTATGTTTTCCTCTTTCTTGTTGCCATGCCAACATGACAACACACCAGCTGAAGTGGCTTGTTGTCAATATATAATGGCAGATCAAAAATGAGTACCCTATCTTTTTAAAGTACTTATTTATTCCTTACCTTTCCACTGGGAAAGCCCAAGTCCTTTAAACACTGCATAATCATCTTTTCTGTTTTCCCTGATGCAAATGTGCGGGTGATACTGAAAATAGAGATGAGGAATGATACAATGTCCATATTAAAGGTATTAAGAGATCAATTAAGCATGCATATACATGCAAAGAATAGTAAAACTCTACTCAATTAAAATCATGTAAATATTTATGCAGTTTCCTCAAATAAAGCAAAAACAATACCTAGATTTTCATACACTTGATACATCCTGAAAGTTATATGGGGCTCCCTTCAAAGCTGTGGACTGTATCGCGCTCACATGCAAAATCTTACGGACAGAGGTCAAGATGGATGGAAAGACGAACACAGACAAACATGAGTGATGCAGTAAGCTCTGCGACCCATGGTCAGCAGAGCTAAAAATCTATCAGATCTTTTTACCTTGGGTACTTGTCTACTCTGTTGATTGACAAGGTGGTGCTATGATAATTTTTCCAGATCTTTTTGTGAATTTTTGTGCAGTTTTTTCACAAAACAAAATGCGTCTTTTCTAAAATATTGCAGCCTTTTTCATACAGGAACACTTTTTTTTCAAAAATCCATGCAAAGACTGGTGTAAAAAAATTACTGCACCTTCAGTGTTCTCATGTATCAATGACCACAGCCCCAATTTGTGGCAGGTGTGGATGTTTTTAATATTCAGTGAAATCAGAGTCTTCTTGCTAGTCATATAAGTATTTGGTGCTTTCAAAGTCAAGCAGTTCTCCCAGCTTTTTTTTAAACAACTGATGCCTTGGGTACAGAAAAAATACTTCACCTGTACCTTTTGTTTAAAAAAAAAATCCCTTCCAAAAAATTATTCCTTTTGTTTCACAGATCACTTTAATAGCACATGTTAGACAACAATCTCTTTTTCTGTACACTAAGCTTGAAGTTCAAAAGAGCGGGCAATCTGTCATTTCAGGTGGAAATTTCCAAAGTGACACTCAATGTACATACCTGCGCACTGGAATCTTGCCACTTGGGTTAACCGCAAAGCAGAGCTTCATCCAGCTACAAATACCAAGTAAACCTTTTATGAATTTCCACCTACATTGGGAAAAAACCTTCAGTATAATTCTACATTGTTGAGACAGTCTCTTAATTCTGGTGATCAAGCCATTGATGGCAAATACAGAGCAAAAAAGTGTCCAAAACTTGGAAACAAGTGGTGAATTTTGGAAACAAAAATATATCTGCTTCAGAATCCAACCAGACACCAGAAACATGAATACAATGTACATAGTTCCAATTGGGGACATAACATTCAGCAGTTTTGACTATTAAATGATCTGTGCATATGGTCTGGACATAGAGTCACAAGGAAATTTAGTACATGTGCTGCCTCTATTATCAATATTATGGTCTGACAACTCTTTTCTTTCTTTCTTTTTTTTTTTTTTCAGAAAGGCTGTACGAGACATTATTTTGATTCATTTGTTCAAACCAGCAGACAACAACAGGAGTGTTATGGTTGTCTTTCTTTTTTCTTCCAAAAATCCATGGGCTCCATTTTGTCTTATGGATTTAACAGCTCTTTTGTGCCTCGTTTCACTTCCAGATTGTCACAATTTTTGCTCCAGGGTCTTCATACTTACTGCTTTTTGAGACAAGTCATGGGGCAAACATTGTTTGCTTTTGAGTTGTGCGTGATTTTCCTTAATCCATCAATCCAGTCCTGAAGACAGAAAATGAAGAAAACATCAAGAGACCCATGGCCTTGTGGTCTGCTGTACAGTGGGGGAAATCTGTTAAACTCTGACAGTCCCAGTAACCTTGAAAACGTATTTCAATTGCATCCATATTAAAGCAGATTTTAACTCTTTCAGTGCCAAATTTTGGACTGAGTCAACAGTTTTTTTCGGCGCGCATTGAGCACAATGCGCCAAATGCGTGGCGAGAAAAGCTGTTGACCTGGGGTATTCTCTCTGGAACTATAGTCATACTGGTACTGAATGAAATGTCTTTTTATGAGCAATGAGAATCTGGGATCCTTATGATAATTGAGACTAGTTTGACTTAAATAGATCGATTTTAGTTCTGATTGGCACTGAAAGAGTTAATTCTAGATATAGTGATTATTTCCTACGAATTAAGCAGGCATAGCACAGTTACTTCTGCTATTCAATGTTGGGGTATATTATTACACTGTCTGGTGATGTTCAAAGAAAACAAAGCTAAAGATCATTCACATTACATAAATAACAAAATGTGAGCCTTAAACCAATACACATTTAGTGAAAATTTGGTAGAGCAAACATGATTTATTGATAAATTCTACATTTAATGTGTCTTCCACCTTTTTAACAAATTCTCCATAAATACCAGCCATCCATACTTCATATGCCATAGCTGTTTCTGTCCATAATACATCTGTTACTTTAAAAGGACCCATACCTATATATTCACAAGTCAATGCATAAGGCCAATCATTACACAGTAACCTCTTTCAACATACAAGCCTCTGTGACACTGAAAATTCAGGTCAAGTTTATCCATATTATATGACTTTAGTTCCAGACATGGGTATATATTTCTTGCAAATTTAGTATGATAAGCTAAATTAATTATTTCTTGAGACAATGAGATTCATAGCTTTCAGTAGGAGGACTGGTTGTGATTTTATCTTGTTATGAAATTGGGTCTGTTCAAAGACCAAGTGATGTAGGTAAGTGTGGGGTTTCCTGATAGATCGACTGAATGATTCGTTTACGGGAGGCCTAGTCATGCAAGCTACGCGTTGACTGGTGTTTTGTAAAAGTATTTTGTGTTTAATTGAACTCATGAAAATGTGGGCTACATTTATAAGGAGGCCCATCAATAAAGGAACATCATATTTGCTTAATTCCTTCAGACATCAGCTTGGGATGTTTGTATTCAAAATACAAACACAATGCTGTCAATCAGCAGAATGACTTTTTCAGGGGTAAATGACACCAAAACAAGTCTTGTGCTGATTCCCTGCTGATGACTCAAAGTTTACATAAAGGCTAATCAAGCCTAAAACATTCTTACAAATTTTAAATGTTATGAATATGATTTGTTCCTAATACAAAATAAATTGTTAATCCATGTTATATGATTTAAAACTCTACAGTTTTTCAGTGAGTGGTATGGAATAGGACTTTGCTCTTTGATTATGAGGCTTGATAGTGTTCAAACAGTACTTATAGGCTTACAGATTTGGGTTTGTTATTAAGGTTTCTCTTTACATTATATATATTATTTCCATAAAACTGTAGGTGGCACCACTGATATTAAATATACATCTATTAGAAATTTTGACTTCCCTCACAACCTTCAAAAAATTCATAAAGATCCATGAAAAATTAGACATGCCAGAATGCTCACATGATTTTCACATCTTGACCTACAAATGACTGAATACCACACACCACTGAAACAGAATTTGATCTTGATTTTCATATACTTGAGAAGTCCTGGACGTCGTAATGGTATTAACTTGAAAAATTGTGGACTGCATCCATGTCTGACTTGGACCACAATTCCATTATGCGGAGTGTCTCTTGTAATTTAGATGAAACGCTGCGAGACTTTGGTCTCCAGAAGGATTAAGTGGAGAAAATCCCCCCAATTTAACCTTGATCCTGGCCATTTTTCTCATATAAGGTCTTTGCACTGCTGCCAGACAAATTGGGGGAAAATGAAGTGGCTCAGTAATTTTGAGATAATAAAGATAAATTTAGTGACGTGCATTTCTGTACACTTGGCACAGCACTTGGCAGGGCATATACTTTTGTACATGAAGCCAATCAACAGGCCAGAAATCTGCCTCCACTGCGTGTCAGAGAGTACACCAGGCAAAATGTTTTAAGCATGATTACTTATGACTTGGGACCACACCGACATTACCACAAGTAATGCCAGATGAGAACTGAATACGAGACAGCAGCTTTGAACCAGATTTACAAGTACACGTACATGTCCTCAGATAACTTTTACTAATTTACATATGAACCTCTGTAGGGTCATAGTAACTCGGACACGTGGATTAATGACTTTAGCTGCAACCCCAACTTAACAGTTGAAAGTTGGAAGATAATCCACTAAAAGTGCTGTACATAGATATCCAGTTTCCGTTTGCACTTTACTTCACATTCAAAATATGCATGCTATACTTCTGAGGTGGCTAGGACTTTGACCTGTGTAAGTCATGACAAACACGTGCAAAAACAAGAGGAAGACTGAAGTACCAAAGTTCATTACCCCACCCCCCAACATGCTCACATCTAACATCTTAGTTGTCTAATCAGTTCATCTAACCCTACACTAGGTCCATTGGTGCTACATCTCAGAAATCTTGTCCACATACTTTTCAACATCAACATAAACTGCATGTTAACGTGTGATTTATTCAATAGTTCAAACGTGATTGACAAATAAGACGTGCGATCTAAATAGTTCATAGTTGACATGTCATATACAGTAAATTGCTGTAATTTTGTGCCCAACAATTTTTGCCTTTAGCTTGAGTTTTGACAAGTTCACCAACCCCTCAAATCTTGACTATCAAAGAACTTTTGCATGTCAAAGGAAATCATGCAGAGTGCCCAAAAGAACCCAGTGTGCAAGTGAGTCTTGTAAGCCACTCACCCAAGAGACAGTTCAATCTTTTTTACACATCAGCTGTGCCCAGCCACACACTAACTTGGACAAAAATAACAGGTCTTTACCCTTGCTGTTTTCTCATCCGGCGCAACCAGATTGTTATATGAGATGGTGACGAGATCAAGTCCTGAGCAGATCGTGACGGTCCGTGATTCTAGGCTGCCGCTGCCTCGCCCATCCAACTCCCATGCCAGCCGTGAGTCCTGCAAGCACAGGAATATAATGCACTTTCCATCACAAAAACAGGACATTAAAAAATTATGTTATAAGCACTTAAAAAGCTCCCTTTTTTCTTCATGTTAATTTCATCCTGAACTAATTACTTAATCACTTAGATTCTGCCACATTCACCCCCCCCCCCATGTTACTTTCATCCTGAGCCAAATGTATAATCGGTGAGATTCTCCCAATATTCACCACTCCAAATTACCATGATTACTTTCATCCTGAATAAAATGTATACAATCAGTGAAATTCTGCCATATTCACCACTCATGTTAACATGATCAAAGAACACCAAGCTTACAGTTGATCTTGTTTGGAAAGACTATATTAGCAGCAGTCCCTCTGACCACCCCTTGGGCAGGTCTATAAGTGGTCATATAAAATAGGGGGTTCTCATTGGAGGTAAAATAACACGGAAAAAGATAGACTTAGGGAACTGGTGAATACGGTCTTTAAAAAAGCAAGTGGTCTTTCAATGGGAGTCATCTCTGAAAAGAGGGACTACTGTATTTATCATACTTGACAATCCCTGGTGCAAAGGGTTTTCCCCACAGTTTTAATTAATTTATTTATTTCCATCAATGGAGTATATGTTAAAACAAACAAAAAAACACACATAAAAAAAAGCTAGAAAGACCTTCACTGAAGCAAAAGTAGATTTCGCCAGGTAGTGGGGTTAGTGCTTACACCAAGGTGCAAGGTAAGTTTTTCCCAGAGTGTGGGAATTGAACGTGGATTTTATTTTCTTCACACGAAGTGCTGTGAATGCAATTCTGTCCGGACATATGCCTTTATGTCACATATTTGTGTAAAGTGGTGGTGGTGTTTGTATATTAAAGTGAGTTTGATTTGGTTACTTCTTATGTGCTCATGCTAGCACTCCTTGGTACTGGGGACACGGGGAATCCGTCCGGACTTGTGTCATGCACTTGTGGTACTACTGTATGTATTTACAGTTACACTCAGGGACAGTGTGTATACTTGTACTATGTTTTGCGGTAGACCAGTTGAGGGTAAGACGTCCTGGGATTTTGGAAAGTGAAACATTATTTACTAGGATATGGGAAATGAAAAATTGCTGGGAACTGGGAATTCATGAAATGATTTCCTGGGAATTAGGGCCTGCCCCCCCCCCCCCCCATGCACCCCCTCTTTTAAACAGGCAACAGTTCGACAAAATCTGTCATCATGTCGATTGTTAAAAAGATATACAAGTATGTGGTCTTGGATGCAACACATTAGCAGAAATTATACTTTCATTGGCATGTGAGTCACAAAAAGTGTTTGTTTGATATACTTATCAAGTTTTTGAGGGGACAAAGTGTTATTTCCATAAGGCGTAATTGAGCTTTTTTTCATTGGTAGGGATTGGGGATTCACCACAGTTTTATTTCACGTGATATTGAATCAGCTAAAATTACTTCATGTGAATCGTGACTGGGATGAAGCTTATCTCTTTAGTGCAATGTGACTAAGGCAAATAATTTTTTGTGTCAAAACATGATCTCATCACCCACCAAAAAAATGTATGAGCCCTGGAAGCATTGTAGTGATGGAAACCAGACTAACGGTTTCAGAGCATGCGCATACAATGTCAATAATTTCAAATGTGTAACGTTGTGAGATTTTCAATAGTATAAACACAATCACAATAAATATGAATTGGAAATGACGTGTCTTGGTGAAAGTTATGAATGAACGTACATTAAAACGAGTGGCACACATTTACCGAAAGTAAGCAAAAGAAACCATTGAATTGTCTTGTAAGGGTAGAAATGGTGACAATGTTGAACCATGCAACAGGTAACAATGGAGGTAGCACCCTGGGCAAATAATAACAAAGCAAGTAAACATGTATATGTAAAGAGAAAGAAAGTGATATACACATTAACTAAAACAAATTTTACGGGTAGACAGCACGGGATAACAGGGATCAGGGATAGGTGGGCTCTGGTTTCCCTGGTTTAGTGGAATGGGTGGGTGATGATTGATGGAAGATGGCACCCATGTCAAAGTGTGCAATCACAAAATTTGAAAATTGACAGCAATAAACATGACAAATAGGCAGATATGTAAGTGAAACTTGAAGTTGGGATTGGCAGACATGGTAATATGTAAATATAAAATTAGGGTATAGCAATTAGCAAGATAAGAAGATAAACCTTATGTAGGGCAAGTTGCTCCTACAATTTAATTTTTTTAACTCGAGTGAATTTAGTATTTCACTAGGTCATGTGACTTGGTGAAATAATAAATTAAAAAGAAATAAAAACTAAAAACCAATCAACAATAATTTTTTTTCCTGTTGTTGTTCAAAGAAAAAAAAAGACATAGGGTACTCCATAGGGTTGCCTTGCAACAAGATCAGATTTTGGCAGGAAGATTCACTTGCAAGTCCTGTTGTACCGGTACAGATTGATTCTTCCCAGAAAACTACATATGGTAGGCAACTCTACACTGCAGATTGGCATCAGCTGCTGCATCAGTATTTGTTAACCCTCTTGTGATGAAGAGTTTTCATTTCATTCTTCTCAAACACAATCATTCACTGTTTCAGGACTCTAAAGAGCTCCCACGATTCTAGATTCAAAGTTAACTCTCTTAATCCTTTTCCCCTTTGACTAAGACTGAGTCAACAGCTTTCCAAGTGCCTATTCCTAGTGCCCTAACCCACACCATGGGAAGCTGTTGACCTGGGACATGTTATCTTGACAGGTCCCATCTGCAATTCTCATTCAAACTGTTTTTCACTTCTGATGAAATAAGTCAAAAACATTGAAGCAGACGACATTTGACCACCAACCAGTTTTCGCCAGTTCAAGAGGAAAAGGTTAAAAAGACCATTCATTCATTCAAGTTCAAGCATGCCAACAGTTCCAGTGAGGTGTGGGTGGTACAGCTCAACAGTTTTCCTTCTTTTGCCTTGGATAAACACGCATTTTCTCTGGATTGTTCCTACATTTCTAACCCCAATGCACATTTTTTTCAAAACCATATTTTAATCATATTTGGTCGCTGGTTCAGGATGTAGTATTTGGAATATGAGAACCTGGATTACAGTGACCTAGTTTTCCTGCTCCAGTCATTTTAATTGATATATTGGATAAAATCAATCAGTTTTGATCAGCTGATTGAAGATATGATTCATATTTATATATTTTTGACTGTATGGGTATTTAGATAGATCACACTGACCTGCCTTCAATGTTTAAAGAATCAAACTGTAACATTGATTGGCCCTGAACTGCACTCCATAGAACCTATGTCTTTACCTATAACGTGAAGCTAGAAAGTGGAGGCTTCCCCAAACTTTTCTGCTTATCAGTCATTTTGGCAATATTTCAAAGTCCTTTCAACTTTAACATGCAACTTACATATCATTGCTGTCTGGGAATATTGTTATCTATATGATTAATGGCTTTTCAGAAAAACTAAATGTACACTTGCCTGGGACCAGGCTCTTATGAGAATTCTATGGGTGTTTGTCCCCCCCCCCCTCCCCCAGGAGGCGGGGGGGGGGGGGGAGAGAGAGAGAGAGAGAGAGAGAGAGAGAGAGAGAGAGAGAGAGAGAGAGAGAGAGAGAGAGAAAGAGAGAGAGAGAGAGAGGGGGGGTACTCTCTGTTGCTTATGGTGTATGAGTGATTGCTAGTGATGAGGTGACTGTCAACAGCCTTGGGTCACAAAGTGGCCAGACCCTGATGCTTACAAATTACACAGTTTGGCATCCTACTGGCAGTCAATAATGAAAGGGTCACTAGACAGCCCTGCAGTGATGAGGTGGACATGACTTCATCTTGGGAGGGGGGGGGGGGGAGGAGGGGAGTCCATGCCGTTGATACTTGCTTGGAAAGGCTGTCCTAAAGGATGATGCTAAGTTTTAACAGACACATGCTTGCTCACGCAGCCTTGTGCTAGGATAAATATGGCCAAAATACCAACTACAGCATCACTACAGTGGCCCCTTGTTTATAAGCCCCTTGCCCCAGGAAAGGCCACCCTGTCTATATGGCCACCTCTCCATGCAGCAAGGCTGCCACTTTCACTTTCTTCTTCCCTTCTGGAGACACCACCCCACCTGTAAAGCCACATCTGTGGTGCACTAAGGGTAGCCATATAAGAAGAGGGGACTCCTGTGCCAATATTAATGTACAATGCACTCTTTTGCAAATTAGGCAACATGTAACAAGACATCCCTTCAATGCGAAGCGTTGACTGAAGGGTCTGCCATTTGCTCAAATTAGGTAATGGTGACACCAAAATCTAATCAGTTCATCTTGCCAAGTAAGATAAGCATATTGCCAAATTTGAGCAAAATACATGGAGGCATTCTGTAGATATCGCAGTAACGCGAATGTGCACATCCGGACAGACGGACATCTGGACGGATGGACAACCCATACACATAAAGGGATAATAATTAAGGGTCTGCCCCCATGGGGCAGATCCTTTATTATTCTTATCAAACTTTACTTAGAACATAATACATGGAGGCATTCTGCAGATAATATGGTAACAAGCCCTAATGAACATCTAATTAAGCTGCCATTTGCTCAAATTAGGTCACAGTGATACCAAAATCTAATCATTCATATTGTCATGTATGATAATTATCCTTCAAAATGTGAACAAAACACATGAAATCATTCTAGAGATACTGTGTTAATGAGCCCTAACGAACATGTAATTAGGCTGTCATTTGCTCACATTAGGTCATGATGACACCAAAATCTAATCAGATCATCTTGGCATACAAGATAATCATACTATAAAATTTGAGCAAGATACATGGAAGCATTCTGGAGATATTGCAGTAACGAGCCCTAATGAACATATAATTAGGCGGCCATTGGTTCAAGTTAGGTCATGGTGACACCATAGTCTAATTCATTCATCTGGGCATGCTAGATAACAATACTGCCAAATTTGAGCAAAATATGATTTGTTCATCCCTAGGGTGGTTCCTTAAAGACAGGTTTCACTATAGAGACTTTTAAACTCAGTATTTGATCACAGCAAATACTATGCACATCACATGAACACCGATTTTCCTTCCGGCTTCAGATGTGTCTTCATGGGTCTGTCACTTGGCTTTAGTCATTACCAGCTGAGTATCAGGTGATATCAGAGTAGTATGTTTTGTGTACAAGTTTTCGTCCCGAACACAGCTTTCAGATATGTGACAAATTACCCATGTGGTCTCAGTTCATGCTGTTCTCAAGTCCCTGTTTTAGCTCAGCTTTCCCAAGTGCTTCTTACTCTTCACACAACATGGGCTCAATTGTTTATCTAGAAAGGATATTGACATACACACTCATATTCAATGTTGAACTATTGTCCAATATTTTGGACACATTCATATGTGCAAGTAATGTCTAGACTAGGCCTCTGAGATTGTGATAAAATGTTATGTGCTACTTGTTGTACACAGGTCAGTAGCAAAGGACTATAGCGTATCACAGCACAGCTATACAACCAGTGGCCTAGCAATCACTGAGTAAAAGCAAAGTAGTCTCCAGCTTGCTACCAGTCAGGAATGCTGGTACAGTGCTACCTGTCTTGAGAGACCCCTCCAATGAGAGACCGCATATCTTTTTAAGACTGCTCTCTCAGAACACTGTGCTATCTTTTCCATGTTATTATACCTCTAATGAAAGACCACCTAATTTAAGAGACCATATTTTTACCTGTCCTAGAGGTGGTCTCTCAAGACAGGGACCACTGTACCTCAAGTAGTGCCAGGGCATAACATCAGGCAAGTACACTCATGGTATCATGTCAGGTGAGTGGCCTCAGGGCAGAACATCAGGCAAGTACACTCAGGGTATAATGTCAGGTGAATGGCCTCAGGGCATAATGTCAGGTAAGAAGTAGTCTCGGGTATAATGTCAAGGGAGTAAGTATAATGTCAAGTGAATAACCTCAGGTCATAATACGAAAGGATCAAGTAACATAGGGCATGGTGTAAAGTGAGTAGCCTCAAGGCATACAGTAACGTCTGGCAAGTAGCCTCAGGGCATAATATCAAGGGAGTAAGTGACCTTGGGCATGATGTTAAATGAGTAGCCTCAGGGCATAATGTTAAGTGAATAGCCTCAGGGAATAATGCCAAAGGAGTAAGTAGCCTCACGGCATAATATCAAGGGAGTAAGTGACCTTGGGCATGATGTTAAATGAGTAGCCTCAGGGCATAATGTCAAGTGAATAGCCTCAGGGAATAATGCCAAAGGAGTAAGTAGCCTCACAGCATAATATCAAGGGAGTCAGTGACCTTGGGCATGATGTTAAATGAGTAGCCTCAGGGCATGTCAAGTGAATAGCCTCAGGGAATAATGCCAAAGGAGTAAGTAGCCTTAGGGCATAATATCAAGGAAGTGACCTTGGGCATGATGTTAAATAAGTAGCCTCAGGGCATAATGTTTAGTGAATAGCCTCAGGGAATGATATAAGGGGAGTAAGTGACCTTGGGCATGATGTTAAATGAGTAGCCCAGGGCATAATGTCAAGTGAATAGCCCTCAGGGCATAATGTCAAAGGAGTAAGTAATCTGACCGCATAATGTCAAGGAAGTAGCCTCAGGCCATAATGTCAGTGGATTCATTGAAAGGTCATGGGAGCAAACATGGAGTAACTGCACAACAGACTGGAAGATCGACAGTTTGGAAGTAAATTGGGAGCAGGCTGTATAAGCAGGACTTCATACCAAGGTACAGTAGAGGGAGTTTTGGTATGAAACTGTAGGGGTCAGTTGTGATATGGGACTATAGGGATCAGTTATGAAATGGAACTAGAAGCCATTTTTTTGTGTGTGAAAACATAATGCATTCCCAGAGCAGGCGCCTCTCACCAGAGGCCACCCCTTTAAGAGGGCCACCATTCTTTATTGTTTAGAAGGTATAAGCCAATATGTGAAAATTGCTGAGTCAGCAGAAAAATGCAGCAAGGATTTGACCTTGACCTTTGACTTCAAGGTTATATATCATAATACAGTAGTACCTGCAATGGCCGACCACCGAGGTGGCCGGTCACCTGGTGTTACCGGAACTTTTTGCAATGGTAAATGACCTGTAGTGACCAGCCACCTGCCAAACGCTGTCAGCGGTCAGTAAAAGTGAAGTTTTTGCGGTCTGTGGCCAGTCAAAATCAAGCTTTTTGCAGTCAGCAGTCAGTCAAAACCAAGCTTTTTCTGGTCAGCTGTCAGTCAAAACCAAGCTTTCTGCTGTCGGTTGTCAATCAAAACCAAGCTTTCTGTGGTCAGCGATCATTACAAAAAACAAAATAATTCAATAGTAACAGTGGTTAACAGCCAATCTAATAATTATCGGTCACTTTAAATGGAATCAAAGCAATTCAACGATACTGGCATGCAGACGTCCGGTCAAATTTCTATGCTGGAAGCATAAATTTACCTAACCGGTCAAATTTCTATGCTGGAAGCATAAATTTACCTAACTTTGAAATGGCTATAAAATCATATATGAACCACGGTATTATCACTCACCGTCTGGCATATGTTCTTAAAAGGTCTTATGATTAATATAAGGAGGAATTTGTGTGTTATCATGCTTCAAAATGTTAATTTTATTGCTTTAACTTTGCACATGTTTACTCGCAACAGCCAGGATGCGTCCATGTTGACTTAGTTGCGTGATGCATCATGGGAGTTCTTTCCTTTCTTCTCTTCCGATCGCATCTATGCAAATTACCAATGTTCAATGTTCGTAAACACGACAAAGTGGTTTTGTGAAGTGATCGCAATGAAGCATGCACATATTTTCAGGTACAAATAATGATGGAATCTGTTGATTTATATCGCCAAAGCAGCTGGTTGTCACCCTTTTCACAGTGGTTTAAATTTAAACCACTAGCAACCAAACTGAATGCACTGATCATCGTGATTTTTTTTTTAATTTTGCAATGACAATGCCGCAAGGGCATTTCCCTGTATTGCAGTGGTCAGGTATCGACAAATGTACTACATCCCAAAAAAATTTTATTACCATTTCCCTTTGCCTCATCCTCTATAGAGTTACCACAACAATTGTCCCCAGAAGTGTTTGTGTCAGACCTGTTTACTTCTACGATTTCTCCGTGGTTTCTACGGTCTTGGAATGCAAAATACACTCCATGGATCAGCCGTCAATTTCTACGCCTACAGTTGCGGGTGAAATTTTTTATGTAATTTTCATAACACTGTAATTTTGGGCCAGCATTTTCCATAGAAGCATGGTGTTGTTCAATCAGCCTGAGCACTGAGGATTTAACAAGCCCCGTGCCAGGCCAGCCAGTGACGATGCTTCAGAAGTTATTGCAACTTATTGACAGCTGAGCGGATTAGTGCTCCCTTTGAAGTCCAGTCAAACACAGGCCTGGGTTGGCCACATTTGCATACCTATAGTGACCGGTCACCTGCTGTATGTGGTCACTTTTACTTGGCAGAAGGGGTGACCGCATACAGCAGATACTACTGTATCGGAGAGTTTTCCCAGACCCATAGATTATCTCTACTAAATTATGAGGCAATAGGTCAAGCCGGGACAGAAATATAAGGAAAATAATGTGATAAAAAATTGCAGGAGTCAATTGTGATATGGAACTGTAGGGGTCACTTGTGATACGGGACTGGAGAAAGTCAGTTATGATATGGGACTACGGGAGTTGCTTGTGCTACTGGACTGTGGGAGTAAGTTGTGACAATAGGACTGTAGACATCACTTGTGATATGGGATCAGAGTCATCTGTGATATGGGACTGAGAGAGTGATTTGTGATATTAGACTGGAGACAGTCAGTCGTGATACAGGACTGCAGAGCCTCAGTTGTGATATAGGACTGTGGGAGCTGCTTGTGCTACAGGACTGTAGGAGTCATATGATATGGGAGCGGAGAGGGTAACTTGTGATATGGGACTGCAGGCAGTCAGGTGTGATATGTCTATAATAATCATGCATAGCCTGTTCCACATCAGTATGAGTATCAGCACAGAGAACTTCATATCAGTACAAGTGATAGCGAGTACTGATATGAAAGTACATAGTGCTGATACGAGTACTGATGTGGAACAGGCAGAATGCATTATTATGTTTAACATAGTCATATATGTATACTCAGTAGACCTACTGATTATAAATAAACACACAACATATTCAAATATTGTCATATATTTATTGATGCTTCTATTCTATGTGAGTGTATCACAGGCATCACTGCCACGTGGGTCTCTATCATGGAAAAGAAGATCATTATTTCTCACTAGGTAGCACCACAAACTGTACTGATATGACATGCCGAATTTCATATTGTACAGCAAAACTGTACAATACGGCAGCACATGAGATATGATGCTCATTGAATGTCACATATTGTGTGTACAGAATTTGCCACATCTTTACTGATATGACATCTCAGGAGTATGATAAGGGACTACATATATATGTGCGAGTCAGTTGTGATCTGGGACTCTCAAAGTCAGTTGTGATCTGGGACTCTCAAAGTTAGTTGTGATATGGGACTTAAGAGTCAGTTGCAGCACAGACATTCTGTAGTCAGTTGTTGTCAGGGTAGACACAGTTGGTTTGCTTGGCCGGCAGTCAAGACAGCATACAGTTGTCACTTCAGACCAGGTCAGTTGTAACATGGGCAGTATAGAAGCCAGTGGTTACTCGCGAGTGGAGAGACACACAACTAGGGGAGATAGAATTAAGCACAGCACAGGGCAGCTCACTGTCAACTTGTACATGCCTGGCTTGGTCATCTTCAACAAATGTGTTAAAAGGGACCATGGCTTTACTCTTCATTTAGTGAAAATGTTACAAGTATAGGACAGTCTGGTGGGATGTGTTGGTGCACCAGACACAATGCCTAAATTCCTAGCACTATACTTTTATGTCCAACTTTGTCTGTATGACTACCATGTCGACACAGGCCATTTCTTGCATGGACTGAAGAAGGAAAGAGTCTGTACACAATCAGCAGAATTTCACACGATTGGATGAACCAGCAAAAATTTTAAAAACATGTGTGGATTTCTAAGGTCTATGTCACTCATGTAGGACTTTTCCAATGTTTTAATGAAATGAGCAAAAAAAAATACTGACTTTGTTTTCTGCTCCACTGACAGAATTCTACCCTCAAATCTTGACCACTGTCATTGACATGCGAGAATTGTTTGTGCACATGTGTGACAGAAGCACACATTAATTTACATGTGTTCTCTTTGGCATGGCTTTATTGGTCTCATTGGCTCATTGATGTTCACAGAACAGTACATATGTTTATGTCTACATCTGCTCACATCATTCTGAGAAACGTTGAATATCGCAACTTCATGCAGGAAGTAAACATTCATGCAAGTCTCCAGCCTGATGATGGCACGTTCTGAATGAGACCATGTGGGTTAATAATATTGTATTGTATTGTTTTATTGTTCATATTATGAAACAGTACCTCACAAAGATACATTAGAGGTAAAGGCTATATGAGACAAAACACTGTACCATAAAAGTCCATGAAACAATGCAAGATTATTCTATTATGAAACAATCAATTGTACATTCCGGAGAGAACCATTGCCCTTTCTGCGGTGGAGAAGCCACTTATCCCAACACTGCTGCTGAATGCCTCACACTGGGGCTAACGATGCTGGCAGTCTTCAAATACAGGTACATTTTTTTCCGAAATAGTCTCTCAAACATCATGAATGGGGCAGTCTTAAAAGATAATTGGTCTTTCATAAGAGGTGGTTTTTCAGGGCTGGTGCAACTGTAGCACATGAGTACATCGCAGAATCTGATGTGCATATGAGGTCATACAATGTACCATTTTTTTCCTGACTTCCACTTCATGCTCCTCAGTTACCACGGTCCCTCCAAGACAATTAAAGGTCAAGGTAGGGAATCACATTCTTTGTTTTGTTCACCACTGGCCTCCCCCGGTTTTTCTTTTTCATTTTCCTGAATATTTGTCCATTTGTTTTGACCAGTTTGACTCGTGGGGACAGAAGCAGCACAGTTACTCGCACTTACAGTCTTACACACAGGACTTCCGAACTTTAACATCTGCATGTATTTTGTTATGTGCTACACTTCTGCATGTACTTATCTGGCAATGTGAGGCAATGCCTAAACACGACCAACAACTGCCAAGTATGTCTGCCAGTTTGCTTTTGTCCAAATTACCTCACATCATGACAACAGTCACAATGGACCATACCAGAATAGTCTGAAGGGCACGTCGTTTACCCTCCAAGTGTTTTATCCTGGCTGGCAGCAGAGCAATCTTGCTCAAAATGCCTTCACTTCCAGTCAGGCATGCAGCCAGATGCTGACAATATCTGCAGCATCACTCACGCAAGCTAATATGTCCACACTGAAGCAGGCTAATTTATCTGCGGCATTGTGAAACCCCCTATACTGTTACTGACATTATTAGATAGATAGTGTTGATGGCTGGCAATACAGATGCCAGGGTCTTCTTCTCATTTCACTCTACTAAGCTTCATTTATGGCAGGGGTAGACGACATGTGTGCATCAAAGGTACCATTATGCGGGGCATGAATATAATCAGCACAATTTCATCATGAAAATTCTCGTGTGACGACTACACTTGTGATGACATCATTACACACTTTAACTGTCGCTGACAGTGTCCCCTGGTACAGATGAAAGTACTGGTGTCCACCATAAAGACGGACAACATCAGCCTAGTCACATCAATATTTGAGCATCCCTGGTGCCTAAACCCCCCCCCCCACAATGTCTCAGTTTGAGCATCCATAAACAGGACACAACAGAATCACATTATCTGCTACATTTTTCATTTGTCTTATGCCTTGCTAAGTAATCAATATCATAGTGCAGCTGAGTCTCATTGAAACACCCTTTAAATACATAACAAGGGGCCCATGGGCCTAATGCTCTGCAGACATATAATTTGATGACCATTACCAAAATCATGTCCTGAAATGCATTCCCTCCATGATCCGGAGAAATAAGTCAAGGTCAGCCATATGATGCAACATCAAACTTCCACGTGGACGCACATAATTTGTGGTACATTTGGTACCATTCCCCTTGCTCTTTATCAACATGTTGAATTTAGTGTCCTTTTCTCAAGTGTTTAATGACCATGACAAATTATTAATATACTGTGCCAAGTACAGGGCAAGAATTTTTTTTTAAAAAGCACTCGTCGGCAGGACAAGTGAATTTTAAAATCCACTTGTCCGAATATAACCTGGTGCAACAAAAATAGAAATGTTCTTTTTCATTGATCCATACATAAAGGCCTGGACAAACCATTTACCCTAATTTGGCACTCATTGTCGCTTGCAAATCGGCAAAAATCTGTCAATTTTTACCACAATCGACTATGACTGTAAACAGTAAAACTGGCAAAAATATCAAAAATACAAATTGAAAAGTAAACTACTTGCATAGGGTGACCCACGATGAAAAATACTGTGTAATTTCTGGAAGTCACTGTTTCAGACAAATTTAATACAGATTAATAGTTGTATTGGTTTAAGCATCGTCTTTCTTCTTGCCGCTGATGGGATGCACATCGACGCCATCGTTTGCATAGTACCATGAATGCTATCCGTACATCGTTGTCAATTTGTGTATACAGTATCGGCAAATTCCTAGTAATAAATGGTGTTCTAAATTCAAATTCAAACGAAGAATCTAAAATTAGAATTCCGTCTCCTTGTAATGCACATCGAGTGTGCGGTTACCATCCTTCCAACCACTGTCTACAAACAGCTGCATTGGCCATGTGGTCTCACGAACAACACATCACTTGATTGGTCAATTGAGTCACATGCAAAAATCAGCCAATCACACCTCGTGTTACATTGTGTTCATTATGGCTTCCACTCTGTGAACGTGTGTGAACCTTCCAAAATTGGGAACACACAAATGGGAAGCTTTTTTTTTTTTTGTATTGCAGCATGCGAAAATAAAGATTCCAGTGTTTATAGCAACAATTATGTGGAATCCCAGGCAAATACAAGAAGGTAGGGGGATAGAGAAAAATGCCGAATGTGTGACGGATCAGTCAGCATGATGCTCCGTTCACGGTAGATTACTCCACGCGGTCACTTGCGTGTGACTGGCAGATGTGTGTTTTGTTTGGCCGGGAAGTCAACTCGCAGCACCTTTACATGATCTTTCCAAAACTTTTAGAACCCACTGATAAATGGCCTTTGATACTAATTTGCTCAAGAATTGGCAATGCAAGTTTTAAAATTTTTTGATGTTCCTTTGTCATCGTTCGGTCAGATCAGATTCAGAGTACTGACAGTGAGGTGCTGTAACCTTGCTCCAAGAACGGGCGAAAGCCAATACGCCCCAATGCATTACTGCTGGTATCTTTGATCTCGTCGTCGTATGTACGCAACGGTCAAAATACCTGCTTGTTTTGACAGAAATCAAGTAGGCAGTCAAGTCCTGTTGAATACAACTGCTGACCACGTAATTGTTTAAACCTGGATTGTTTACTTTAGGCCAGGGGATTATCATCACCTATTGCGCATTGGCGTCCCCACGCACATGCCTGCATTGGTGTGAATGTTCTGTGGACCAGGTAATTGCCAACATATGGAGAGTTGCGAAGGCTCTGACTCTTCATCATCAATGTTGCCGTGCATGCAAACAGACGTAATTTCAGTCCAATTAAAAAAGAAATAAATTGCTTGTCCACAGGACAAGTTGAATTTGAAAGTCACTTGTCTGAGAAGAGCTTTAGCTTGTCCCGGAACGTCGGATCATAGGAATTTTCGCGCCCTGCAAGTAACTGCAATAGGGAGGCTGAATGGGTTCAGGTTCGACCGGGTCTGACCTTTCAAAATAGGTCAAAGTCACACAACTTGTTACAAAGTTAGCCATTGCCCTAATGCATAATTGGTTTAAGTTTCACAGTTCTATTTTAATTTATCATGTCATGGGCATCATAATAAATTCATTTCTGATATGCATTCCCTCCATGACCTTGAGAAGGAAGGTCAAGGTCACCCATATTATACAATGTTGAACTTTTATATGATACATTTGGTATTGTAAGGCTTCTAATTTATGAACATGTAAAACTTAGTGTCCTTTACTATACTTTTAATGACCTCAAAAATAGATCAAGGTCACCTAAAATTTTTAAAAATCTGATCCCTGGCCTAAAGCATATTTTGCGTATATTTAAAACTTCCATCACAATCCATAATCAAAATAATGAATGTAATGTACAATGTACTTTTAATACCGATGATGCTGGTTTTGGCTTTATACCACCAGTGGTACCACCATGATTCCACACATTATTAACTTTTGTATCTATAATATTCCTGTCTACAAGTTCAGGCATGATGACCATAACAAAAAATCATTTCCTGACATACATTTCCTCTGTGACCTTGAGTAAAATAGTTCAAGGTCATCCATATTATGCAATATAAAACTTCTACATATGATTATCTGCGGTGCAATTGGTTATCACAAGCTTTATTCTGTCTGAATATACTGATTTTAATGTATTTTCATCACATTTTGGTCTATAACTTCAATAATACTGCAGCTAATGGCACTGAATTTCAACATGTATCTTTTATAAAGCCTGACTGACATTGCCACCAAGTTCATGATAATTCATCAAAAACTTTTTTTTAAAAAAGGCATTCTAAAACTTTTCACATCTTGCCCCATATATTATATAATTAAATGTAGGCGGCACCACCAGTATCAGACTTGACCAAGATTTCCACACACTTTATAATTCCTGAAAGCTATAAATGAAAACTGTGGACTGTATCACATCAAGCAGAAGTTCACATATGTACTGACTAATGGATGGACAGACGTAAGTGACTGCAAAAGCTCAGCAGAGCTTAAAACCGGAGATCCAAATGCTGTAGAAATTGAGTATTTAAGCAAGTGTTTTACATGGCCATACCACTTTTTGACACAAATATTAGAACTAAAGATCGATCCATTGACTATTTGGGTGAAATTTGACATGATGAATTCCATTAAACTGAGTCCACTGTCCACTGAAAGGACATCCCCCCCCCCCCCAAACCTAAAGAAGGTGTTTCCTAAAGCATTAAGGACACCTAAGACACCAAAACCCTTTGCATGGCCGATTTTGAGATTTTAACGGTTTTTACAAGATGAACGTGCTTTCTATTAGTTGTCAGAATTTCAAGCTTTTAACTAAAGTGAAAATAAGAGAAAAATGCCAAAAACCACACAGGCATGTGGACATCCAACATCCATGTGTCATTCTTTTGGTTTTCAGCCACCAAACGGAACAATGCCACCCGTCAATCATACTTAACAGCCTGTCACGTGGCTGCAGGTAGCAACAGCTCATAGCAAAAGGAGAGTGGTATCAGGGCGGCAATGCGAAATAAGGCGCCAAGCCGAAAGTATGTTTGTGTGGCACGGAAAAGATGCAAACATGCTAACATATCATAGCCTTAGGTGTTTGCTTTATAGTTATCTTGCTCGTTTTGCGTTCTGATGAAGGGAGACTTTAAATGTTCAAGAGGAGCGGGAATCGTCAGACGATGTCCCTTCAAACTTCAAAGGCCGTGCCGCAATTACCCCAGTGGTCCTTCACACCAAAGACAGGCGAGGAAAAAACTGGCACCTTAATCAACAATACCCACGTACATAATAATATTTTATCGAAACCCAGGGAAAAGGAAATAAAAGTACAAATAAACACATCGAAATAAGCATAAACGTGAACAGCAGAGAAAACACACAAAATAGTGTTACAAAACTCAGGTTGGAAAGAGAAAATTAATAGAGAAATGAAACTCATGCATTGAGAAAATAACTACAAAATAATGACGAGCTAACTAAGTAAATTGTACAGACAAGTCTAACAAGCTAATTACATAAAGTATACAGATAGGAGTAAATACAATAAAATACTATCCCTAAAAACGGGTTGAAGAGGTAGGGGGAGGAAGACCAAACCCGCCATCCGTGCACTGACCACTAGCGGCCGTAGGCCCCCCCACCGAAGCAAGGCAACACAATCACTTTCGTTGCCAGGCTTGAGGTCACGGGGCCCAAAGGGACGCCTCCATGACGTCACACTTTGAAACCAGACTGTCGCTGTCGCCGTTTGACAGATCGCTGAATAATGTTTTCCGTACTTCAAAGGCTCTCTAATTCATGTGATTGGCCAAGAATTGATTGACAACCTCCCCAAATGTTAAGGGACGATGTTTACTACGTTTTGTACAAATATCAGCTCAACTTGAGCAAATAGTATTGTTTAAGAGGCAAAAGATCAACATCGAAGGCCTTTGAAGCTTGTTTTCTCAGAAAGAATAATAGGACGAGAACCCCACCTTAGAATGGTTATTCCAACAAAACGGCTGGGCGAAATTTAATCCGGTTAACGGCTTTTGACTCTGCAATGTCTGAACTGCAAAAAGTATTCAGCGATTTTCTTATTTTTGCTTCGTTCTTTTTCTATGAAATGAAGAAAATGAACATCCTGAAAAATCAAAGGGAAAATTGAAACGTCAAACTTTGGGGATGGATAACAGAAAAACGAAACCAAACATAAAAAATCGCAGGATTGCTTTTTGTTGCCAATATGTCAGGATTAAGATGCGAGTGTAATTATGATTTTATCACAAATAATTAGTGACTTATATCAACATTTATGGGGTGAATGCTTTGCGGTCAACTTTCAATTGTTTATTCAACAATTAAAATCACAGACACCCAAATACGGGACATATAAATTCTTTGGAGTATGACGAGTACACACATATATTATATGTTATCCTAACGCAAATACATTTTGAGCTAGGATTGACTAAAGTGGGATTTATTTTTGGTGTCTTACCTGTCCTTAAAAAAAGCGATATCCACTAGCTTTATTTATTGTAAATGGTCATGCCTGGAAAGTTGTTCTGGCAGCTAAAAGATCTAAACAAGACACATTTTCTCACTGTACCCACTCTACTCATGCAGTAGAAATAATAAAAAACTTTGTCTGCTGTGGAGACAAAGGTCATTCAAACACAACACACTACAATAGCCACAAAGCTGAGGTGGCATTGTGAAGTCCCAGCATGGTGGCTCTTCCAATTTTTTTTTTTTTTTCTTCTTCTTTTTTTGGATATATCCCTGTCCATAACATCTGTCCACACCCGATATTGTAATATCAAATCCTGCAGGTCAGTTTCTGATCAGTCCAAAAATCAATGAATTTTACGCACAAAAAAGTTGGCATGGTCATATTCTAGTATTGCACACAACTTCACATGCATACGTTGTTGTACAACTGAACTTTTCACCATACAATCACATTAAAGGACTTGTTCATGACATTTAGCTCTATTGTGATTCTTTATTTCCGGATTTCCTGGAATTCTAGCCATTTCCTATTATCTGTGCCAACTGCATAAAGAGGATCCTGTAGGAAACATCCAATACATGAAATCTGATTGAAGAACACTAATGCAACCATATTTTATATCATAAACTAGATTTAAGGTTTGGCATCACAGATTTGGCTCTGCAGCCATCAAGATGGGGATTTGTCTGTGGCTTCCGTTAACTCATGTCATGCTATGCTACTTCAGGCCTTGGTCAGTGGATTTTGTATTGCCTGGCAAGTACATAGCTGCTTACATAACCTGCCAGGCAATACACAAACCAATGGATTCAGACTGTGTCTTTGTGGTAATTAAATTAAAGTTTGTTGTATGAGGGATTTGAACATGCAATGTTCATTTTTTCAATCAATGAAAATTTACATGAAAATAAAGGACTGAAATCAGGATATGGAAGAGCTAAAAGGACGACTAATATCAGGATATGGAATGCAGTAAAAGGAGGACTAATATCAGGATATGGAATGTGGCAAATGGATGACTGATATGAGGATGCAGAATGTAGTAAATGGAGCACTGACATCAGGATATGGATTGTGATAAACAGAGGACTGATATCAGGATACAGAATGTGATGAATGACCACTTAGGAATCACTTTTCTTCCACACAACAGGGTATTATGGGTTATATTCCTCACAAGCATTAACCATTTCAGTGCCAAGTTTGAGTGTGTCTCAACAGAACAGCTTTCCTCAGCACCCTTGAGTTTAAAATCCTCAAGGCACATTGAAGAAACCTGTTGACCTAGACCATACTTTTGGTTCTGTGAAAATACAGGTATGCTTGTACTGGAATTGCAGGTGGATACTTACAGGTTATCTCATGGCTAAATCAGTATCCTACCCGGTACAGTTCCCCTGAGAGCCTGTATCCTCCAGAGACCCGAAGGGTCGAGGGAGGATACAGCTGGAGGGGGAACTGTACAGGGTAGGAGCCTGCTTTAGCCATGGGATGATCTTTGTATCCTAAATGTATCTGCCATAATTAGACGAAAAAGGCAAATGCAGCTTTTCCTGGGATTATGTAAAATGCTACATACCTATTCAGTAGCCAAAACATACAATTTCTGTTTCATAATTTTGTTTGAGGAAAGCCCACCTCCCCTTCAGGAAGAAATAGGCCTAAACTACTCTCCTGTCAGGACAGGCATCTTGTGCCGCAGGCACCCTTGCAACATTTGACGTCATGGCGCAAAACATCATTAGAGTCGCTGTTGCTAGTGTAACATTTTCCATGTATTCTAATTGGACAGTTTCAGTATCCTCCCTAATTTTGGTATCAGTATGTCCCTTGAAAGACACTGGATGCTACAGGACTAAAAATGCAGTATGAGGGCTGTTTTAATGTCTACATTTAGAGGTTATCTCAGGGCTAATCAGTATCCTACCTGGTACAGTTCCCCTGAGAGTGTGCAACCATAGGCCTAAACTACTGTCCTATCAGGTTATGTATCTTGTGCTGCAGTCACCTTTGCAACGTGAGTGACGTCATGGCGCATAACGTCATTCGAGTCGCTGTTTTGCACAAATATAGAACTTCCCAAGGGAAATACCGTCTCCCCATTGAAAGAACATTGAAAGTCAGTATATCAGTAGTTTAGGTCTATTTCTTCCTGAACGGGAGGTGGACTTTTCTCACACAAAACTATGAAGCAGAAATTGCATTTTTTGGCTACTGAATTAGTACATAGCTGCTTACATAATCCCAGGAAAAGCTGCATTTGCCTTTTTCGTCTAATTATGGCAGATATATTGAGGACACTGATTTAGCCATGAGATAACCTCTAATTACTCGGGGGATATATAATGCAATGTGAACAAGCACTGATTTACTTCTTTGTAATAACCATCTTGGTTCAAAGTTCAGTTATATAGATCCAGATGTTTACACATAAACCTCTATGCATGTGGAAAGTTGCCAAGTCATTATTTTATTAACCACCTAAAATAATGGTAAGGAATATCAAACAGACATGTAAAACCAGGCAAGACCAGTGACGGGGAACCAAAACGAGGACAAAAAGAGAGACCAGTTTCGTGTGGAGTGATACTCATCAGTGGCAGTTAGGATCATCGTGTCCCGCTGCTTATATACGCAGGGGTAACATTGCGAGCTGATGCCAGGTAAACGTCATGGTGGTTGTACGTCATAACACAAACTGAGGCTACCAGTCAACTGTCAGATTTGACAAGTTGAGGTGAGATCTCGGAAAACGACATCCGGAGAATAAGAACTGAATTATGGTTGCTATGCACAGAGTGAGCTCTGTGTACAAGGCCTGTGTTTTAGCCTTTAAAGGGAAATGGCTTTCCGTATTTCAGTGGGAATAAGGCATGTATCAAACTGATAGCACATAGAGCTTTATGGTGTTCCTAAAGTCAACTTTGAGGAAAGGTTGACAAAGAAATTATGTAGTGTTAAATAAACTCAGAGCTAAAAAATTTACCATGATACTTGCCAAGCGAGTCTATCTAACCATAACATTGAGGCCTAACAGTTCTGTAGTGTTCAACTGGTGTATCCAGTGTCATTCTCTTTCCAGTCTGAGTGATAGTGTGCACGACAAAAATGAAGAAGAATGTGAAACAAAGGCAGTGAAGTGGAAAAAGCAGAAAGTGAAAGGGGGAAAAAAAAGAAAGAAATGAAACTTAAAATATGAATTCCTGCAACAGAAGCATTTTTTCTGTGCAGTATCTGCTATGAAGCTAAGAGTTCATCATCAAATTCCTGCCATTGAGTCAGTAAGTCTGCAGTTTGTAAAGTATGAACACAGGGTGGCTGTCTGGACTCAATGTGCAAAAACCCAATTCCTATGGAAAACAATACGACTGTATAAGACACCCTTTGAGAGCAGACGGTTTTCTTCCTTACCATCACTCTGTTCAAAACCTATCCTTTACAAGCTCTCTGTTACAGGATATATTGGTTACTGGACAATGACTTTGACAATGGATCCTTTGCTACACACAGAGATTAGGTACACACACAAGTGTACACAGAACAGAAGTATGATTTCACTGCAAGCTTTCAGCTTTTGTATACAATCTTGATTCTTATTGGTCAGTTATATTGCCTGTGCAGTTTTATGTATAACTCCAACAGGGTTCATCATGTACCTGGCCACAGGTAAAAACTTATTTGATTGGTTAAGAACAAATAATCCTTTGTTTAATGTTAAATGAAGCATAGTATGTATCTGGAAACAAGATCTGGATATAACCGTGCAGTTTGGTTTAGATTCCAACCATTGAAGTCATCAATCTGATGTCTCCTGGAGTTGCATTCAATTCAGCTAAGTGCCTCTCTCTTCACGAGTGAGTGCCATTCCGCAAAAATCTTTGCACTTTGTCTATTACAATACAAGTGCACTACACAATGTGAACAAGTCCTGATTTCCTGAGTTTTATGCTCTTGGAAAGTGTGCATCACACTTTCTATCACCAACTCCTGACAAACTGAACGGTTAAGGGTCCAACCATTCCAAGCCTCCGTGGGGCTCATTACTTGAAAGTGCTGCTGTTTTGAACTAAGACGTGTCACTGGCATATCTTTTTGTATTGAGGTTGACAGGTATTCTGGTAGCAGGCTTCAGTGACACTCTCCGCGAAATGAGCTGCTAGTCTCTTTTGTCTCATGTGACTCACCTTGGGTAAGTTTCCTTGCCTGATATCACTGATCTGGGACGCCTCAATCACCTGGCCTTCCTGAAATCACAATAACAAACAAAACTTTTATTTATACTAAGTATGAATTGGTGATGAACATTAATTAGACTCCAAACAAAATGCGTTCCATATTCCACTTGCAAAACTTGAAACAAAACCCATCGTTTTGAAATGTTTTACGAAAACAACAAACAAAACACTTATTTACACTAAGTATGAATGGGTGATGAACATTTATTAGACTCCAAACAAAATGTGTTCCATATTCCACTTGCAACAAAACCCATCTGACATTTTAAATGTTTTACCAAAACATCAGCAACTGATTAATTATCATTATACAGTCATGAAAATCATTATGTTAAGTAAGATGTCATCACGTGCACTCCATCAAAGTACCATCTCAGTTTACAGAATTCTCAGTGGAGTTACCCAGTGACATTGGGAAATTATGTCATCATGACTAAAATGCAGTCTTAACCTTGCCCTTGTGGAGGAGCCATCATCATATGCAATATTACACAGTCCTACTTCTAGTGGCTCTTATATCACTGAAATAAAGTCACTGGCATATGATCATGCTAATTAGATCAAAGTCACCTGGATGTATTCTTATCCCAGCCCCAACAAAATGACCATAATCATCAACATCATTCCAACCAGAACGCCTCGCAATTGAAAATATTTTACTTGAAATAGTAGTCACGAAAATGGTTCCTGAATGCACCTTTCACTCCCGTTAATCTGCTGTGGGATGTACACGGCACAGAACTGTCTGCCCAGTTGGCCACACGCTTCTCTTTACCCACCCATATGTCTGAATATACCTGTAGCATATATCAGTCACAACTATCTTAAGACACCCCCCTGCCCCAGGTAACAATATGATGACCCCTGATGACCTTGACAATAGGTCAAGGTTGCTCAACGTCAAACTTGACCTAGCTTTCAATGAGATATGCTTCTACAGTACAAATTACATGAGAATGAGAATCGCTCAATTTATTCAAAAGTTATTGCATCCCAAGGGTAACTGACGGAAGGAAGGATGGGTGCACACAGACACAATGACAATGATACCCCATTGGCTGAAAGGCTGAGGAGGCAATACCAGAAGAATTTTTACAGGGTGTAGTGATAAGCAATCATTTTGAGTGACATTAAGTAATTCCAATCAAATACTGGAAAGGTTTGCATGCTTTGCTGGCTGAGAAACAAAACAGAAAATACGAAGCGCTACCAGACGGGTATTGCTCACACATACATTGCAGTAAAAGACAAGTTCTCCGTACATGTAATGGTCTTATTTTAAGCCTTGCATTGGACCCATTTATTTTTTGCCATAGATGCTTATGATTGTCTCAGGCATTTTTATACATTCTGAATGAATCCTGTGAATTATGGTGGTTCTTGTACATAAAAGTGCCTAACAGTAAACCATATCATCAACTCCCTCGTGATCGCACCACCAAACAGCCCGCTCAAAATTTGGATCAACAGATGGACTGGGGAGACCAATGCTCCCGAGTCATTTTGCATTTGCATGTTTCCAACAATTACAGCAGGGTGACCAAGTGATGACAGGGACTGTGGTGTAAATCAAGACAGACAGCAAAACCTAGGGTCAGATATCTAGTCAAAACTCAACATCAACATTTTGTGATAACGTCATTTGTCAGAAAGTGTGGGTGCGTGCTCATTGAGGCATGTGCACTTACTGGAACGAATATGGCATATTAAACAGCGTTTCTGTTAACGCATACATGTATGCATAAATTATGCACTTGATCAATCAATACTTGGTTGCACTGGAGAACACAGTCATACACTTTTGGAATGCAAGGAATAAAATTGGGAAATTTCTATGATCTGAAATATATGGCTTCCAGTATTCCTCCCACCCCCACCTCCATCTCAAACTTTTTTTATTTTTGGACAAATTAATCTAAAGCATCAACTTGAAAGTTTATCGCCAGTGATCCTTGTTAATTTTAGGTCGAAAAATGACAATATTTGTCAACAGATGCTCTAGTTTCTGTATCAAATGCCAAAACAAAAGCATCTGTACAGTGGATAAGTGCTGTTATTGTTTGCACACACATCCACCCCCCCCCCCCCCGAACTGCTTATAATAGAGATCCAGCCTAAGGGAGTGTTGACTCTGAGCAAGAAAGCAGATCTGTGCACTCTCTGACCATGAGACTACCAAAGCCATCACATGCTTTCAGCCATACACTTCGCCGAGGTGTCAGAACTTAATCAGTGTTGACCATGTTGCTTCTACGTTTCTTAGTGCAGTAATACATTTACCCATTATAAAAGTAGTGCTCATAATGTTTCACACACATGTACGCTACTTGGCATGACTGGATCTTCTCAGGAATTATTTTTTCTTTGTCTCTCTCTCTCTCTCTCTCAAGAGGACCCTCTTGCAAACCCTCAGGGGCCTCAAGACTGAAGTCAAATGGTCCCTGAGATTCTGAAATAAATCCTAGTGGAAACACTGCTATTTAAAGTTTTACCTCAACAGACCTTGGGTTATCTTAAAAATCTGCATTTAGCATTGAAGTTCTCAGATTATCTTAAAAAAACTATGTGCAGCAAAGTTATTCTGTGACATCTGGAATTAAACTGAGGTCACTCTCAAGGGCAAGTTAGGACCTACAGCCCCAATACATGTCTCTCTGTACATGCAACATATACTGGCCAAGTGGGTTGAACAAAGATCTTTGCAAATCACACAAAAAAAAAAAAATTGGCTAAATTGTGAAAAAATGCACATGATTGCTGTGCCATCTGGTGAACCAGTTTGGCAGATACCCACCCAAGGTAAATCACCACCAAGTATAAAAAGAATTACGCGTTGGTTTAGAGTAGTAAACAAGAAAGCTGTGTGAACAGACCATCCTCAGCTGACCTTGACATTTAACCGATAATAAGTCACAGTCTAGTTTAAGGGATGAGAAATTTGGAGAGGAAGTAAAAATGTAAGTTTCCATTGCAATCCCCATTGCCTTATATGGTAGTCAATAGGAATGCATGAATAAATAGACAGGTAACCAAATGGAACAATTCGTTAAAAATCAGGGATCACCACCTTGTGAAAAAATTTTGTTTAGTCCTCCCACAAGCACCATTTCCAAGTTTCAAAACAATATAAGACGGGGATTTGCAGAAGTAAAAAAATAGGAAAAAAAATACCAAAAAAATACTGTAAAAAAAAAAAAATCTTAAAATTGCAGTGCCACTTAGTGAACAAATTAATATCTGATGGTCCCCAGAAGTGTCCCATGCAATTGGCTGAGCACTTTCGGAGACAAAGATTTTAGATTTTGCCAAAAACTTGAACAAAAAAATTCATAAAGAATCTAAAAATCAATGGAGCATGACTATTTGAACAACCTTGGTGGAGACCCACCCAACGTACATCCCCACCAAATTTGAATTGGAGCTAACGGATGGTTTTTGAGCAGCAGTACAACTGTAATTGTGAACAGATGGCAGAGGGACAGATGGGATGGATGGACAATGGATCACCTCCCATCTGACAAGTCAACTAAGCTAAAAAAAAAAAAAAAAAAAAAACAAGAGGCCCATGGTTCTAATGCTCTGCTGACATATAATTAAATTTGATGACCATCACCAAAAATTCATTTCCTGAAATGCATCCCTTCCATGACCCAGACAAATTCAGTCAGGTCATCCATATGATGTAACATCAAACAAGAACACATATTTGTGGTCCATTTGGTATTTTTTCACTTATTTTTGTCAACATATTGAATTTAGTGTCCTTTGCCATAATGATCTTGAAAAATAGGTCAAGGTCACACAACATACATGTATTACAAAATGTGACCATTACCCTAATGCCTATCTAGTGTAAACTTTGCAGTTCCATCCCAATTTATTATGTCATGGATATCATAATCAAATAATATGCAGCATAAAACTTCTACATTTGATACACATTTGTGGTACATTTTGTATCATTAGCCTTATTCTTTCTCAACACAATTAATTTTAATGTGTTTTAAACACGTTTTGGTCCATATTCCCCCCCCCCCCCCCCCCCGAATTTCAGTGCATTTTTGTCTATTGCCTGATCAACATTCCTACAAAGTTTTGAAATAATCCCTAAAAAAAAAAAAAAATTCTCAAAACTTTAATATTTTTTTGCCCAAATGTTATATAATACTATAGGTGGTGCCACTAATATCCAACTCAGCCCAGATTTTCATACCCTTTTTAAGTTATATGGGGTTAATATGAAAATTGTTGACCGTATCACATTCACAAACAAAACTTTACAGATGAACGGAAGGATGGAGGGTTGGACAGAAGGACAAAGATGAGTGATTGCATAAGCTCTGCAACCTATGGCCAGCAGAATTAAAAAAATTAACCCATGCTTTACTAACTTAAAGTGCAAGAATTTCTTCCTTGGTCATATAAAAATCTCACAAATTTCACCGCATTCATCCAATTTCAAAATGTTAATTTTTGTGCACACATCAGGTTTTAGAACCACCTCTCATTTGGAGAGAAAGGTACATTCGTATGGAGTCAATTCAGAAGTGGTAAAAGACAGGCTTCCCTGCAGTGAATAAAAGAACATGGTCTATATTTACAACACCTCACCACACAACAACGTCTTCATTTATTCATCAGTAATTTTTCACTGTGTTCAGTCATCCACTAAGGTCTCTCAGGTCAGAGAACTAAGACTTCCATCTACCCAGACCCCAACTGATCATGTCTGTTCATTTCTCTCCGGATATGACCCTTCATATATGGACAAGAACCACAGCCTCAGATCCAATTAATCTCAGCCAGTTGCCACAGAAACCACACATCCACCTCACAATGCTAATTGTGGGTTTGCCTGTTGTGGTCAAACTGCTGTTTCCATGGAAATTTCACAGCCCTTATTTTCTTGAAATGACAACTGCATGCTCCTACAATCCACTGTGAAACAAGAGGACTGTCACAATCCCATGCTCAGCTGATGTTTCAACAAGACTGCAGCTCATCAGAAAGAGCACATTTCCCAGTGTACATATGTACAAACAGCAAAGTAATAGTCTGAAATATTTGCATATAATCATTTTTATAAACAAAATTTCAGAGGATTATATGTCCAATAAACTGAAAGCTCAAACCATGGAAACAGTAAAGCGCTTGCTTTAGAGATCATGCTGGGTAATATGAATGAATTAAATACAGATGTACAGATCATAGACTTGAAGTGTAAGCAATGTATCATTCGCCCCAGGTTCAAATTGAATCTGTGATAGAACAATGAGAATGTTGTGTCCACCCTTCAAAGCTGGATCATGCAGTGACTATAAACACAGTTTCACTCTTTCCCACTTCACGTTGCCTGAAGGTGCCCAGATGTATTTATTTTCTGCTTCAGTGCTTTTACTTAAATTCCATGTGAACAGAAACCACTTTTGCTGAAAGCTGCAGGTAAGGCAGATCGTGATGACATGCCCCAGGGCAACAGAAATCTCTTTGGTGTGGGATGTTCACCTGGCACCCAACCCCACCCAGAGGAAGCACTTGACTCTGCCTCATTCTGGCCAAGAAAGGGTCAACACTTGCTTCCATGTGATTTTCTCTACAGAGTCCAGCAATGCCAGGCACACAGTTGCCACTGTATCTCTTTCAACTTTGAACCTTTCCCACGCTAACAATGATTGGTAGGTGACTTGCTGATTTCATACAATTGAAGTTACCAGGCACAAAGATTGTTATTCAGATCTCAAAAAACATCTTGCCATCTAATTTACTTAAAACCAGTGGTCTGTCTGTGTGTATGTGTTCTGGGTTTTTTTTGTTTTTTTTTCTTTTTTTCTTAAAGCCTCCCATATGGGGAAGACTTATACTGCTTGTACCATATACTTCTACTACATTTGGCTGGATGTTATGCAAATGACCAATGCCATTGAAGTTGCCTATCCTAAGGGGGTCTAAAACCACCTTTCCATTTTTTTTTTTTTTTCAAACTTTTGCAATCTTGATTTTGTCATAGCTCGGACCCTATTTGGATCTCCACACCGAAATTTAGCCTTAACTATTTTCTAAAAATGCGTGACCTGGTAACTACTTTTTGCATCACTTTGATGCAGATTTCCTACAATAGGAGAAATCACAATTACCTATCATCTGTGTATTGAGCTGAATACACAATCCAATACACAGAATTCTTCAGGGCTAGCGATGTGTATTCCCATTGGATTGCATGTTAAACTAGGTGTAAAAGCAGTGCTTGCAAGACTGTGGGGACCGCCGTATACAAACGTGGTATAGTTAAGGCAGCAACTACATGTATTGCTGCATGCTAGAAGTTTACCCCTCTAATAAGGTCACATTTCCAGTGCATTTGGGGTGGCCTCAGTAGAAGGAGAATTACTTCAGCAGAATAGTGTCTTACCTAAGGAAATGTCAATGAAAACTTGGGCATGGTCACTACAGTATGCTGCTACTGTATACACTGAAGAAACTGAAATTTTATTGGTAGTCCAAATATGGTCAAGGAGTGATCCTGAGTGGCTGTGTGACCTTGAGAAATGGGTCAAGGTCACTCATGTTCAAACTTAACCTTGGCCCTATGGAGGGCTATAATCATGTGCAAAATCTACAAATCAAAAAGTTAATAAATTATTGTGCGGACACTGAATTTTACAAAAGTGGCTGTGTGACATTGGGTATTGGGTCAAGGTCATTCATGTTTGAACTTCATCTTGGTCTGATATAAAACTATATAATGATGTGCAATATGAAAGTCCTAGCTCAAAAACTTCTCAAGTTATCATGCAGAAATCACGCTGACACCATATTCACTAATATGGCTCTGTGCCCTTCTGAATTGGGTCAAGTTCACCTATCTTTGAACTTGACTTAGCCCTTACAGGGGGCTATAATCTTGTGCAATATCAAAGCCTTACCTCAGAAGCTCCTCAAGTTATCATGGACACCAAATTAACTAATGTGGCTGTAACCTTGGAAATTGGGTCAAGGTCACCCAACTTTCAACTTGACCTAGCCCTTAAAGAGGACAATTATCCTGTGCAATATGAAAGCCCTAGCTCAAAAACTTCTCAAGTTATTATGTGGACACCAAATCCCCTAATGGGGTTCTGTGACCTTGGGAATTGGATCAAGGTCACCCATCTTTGACATATCCTAGCCCTTATAGAGGACTAAAATCCTGTGCCATGTGAAAGTCTCAAATTAAAAGACTACTTTTAAATCTGCAAGAATAAAATTTATATGAACATTTCAGGTATGTACAAAACATTATCACACAAATTTTGCTGTTTCTGCACTGAGTGGTTTAGAAGTTATTAAGCTGTAAATTACAATGAAAAGTAATGGGAATACACAACTCTAGCCCTGAATGACGGACATGCCCACCACAGGAGAGCAGTAGAAGCTTCTGTTCTTGCTCTCCTCTATTCAGGCCACACTGTCACTCTTGGACTTTTTAATTTAACTCAAAAACTTACAATCTGATCTGGTGGAACTAACTTACAGGGAAAGCTTGGTGCCCTCGAGCAGCACATTATGGTAATAGAAGGTCAAGGTCATATGGCCACTTGAAGAAAAATTCTGCAATTTTTTAAATTGTGAATTTAACACATGGAACCTCTGAAACCATAAAGCCTACTGAGGTGTCTTTGCATCACAAAGTGTGACTTTCACTGAAGTTGTGCACTTGACATTTGATTAGTATCCAATCAGTCAGCCATGTTAAAAACATTTGTTTTTTTTCCCCCCCAAAAAAACTAGAAAAGTTACAAACCGATTTGAGTGATGTTTAGTTCTATTGATAGCCAGATTCTGGGCACACAAAAACCTGATTCAGACTTACTGAATAAAGTTGAGGTCATCATATGGCCTTTGAAAAAATGTATGGGGGGGGGGGGTAGCAAAAAAAATTATACACATGAAATCTCAGAGATGGCTAAGGCATGTCACTTGTCAGTCTAGCAGGATTACACTTGTGCAGTCAAGTTTTTGCACCTGACGTTTGATCTGTCACTTTGACCTATATTTTCAAGATCACATTTACCTTTTTCATTTTTGACAGTCATAACTCCAGCTGCCAATAATGTTTGGAATACTATGGGCTAATGCTTGAACCTCTTCTAATACCCTTTTATTTGAGTTACTGTATTCAAGTGACCTTGACCTAATTAACCTATTTACAGAGCACATTTGCCCAATGTTATATTTGTTGCACAGCTCAATTCAAGGCTTTACTATGCAAAGTTATATATCACTTCTCAAGTTCAAGGTCAGTTGGCTACCTGAAGATTCAGAGTATTTCATTAGCCATACCTTTGATGCATTTTTTGTTCAACTTTCTCAAACACTTCCCGCACACACTAAAAACCATGAAATATAAATCCATCTTTATTTTCATCCTTGAGACTTGGACTCCAATGTGCAATCCAAACCATACCTTTACACAGCACCAATCCTGTGAATTTGTTTAATTTCAATGTTCTTAGTTTTGCTTAAATTGCTGATGATCTAAAACCGTGAAATTAAGAACACACTGAAAAAAGTTTTTACTGTGACATTGACTGGAAGTAAAATTAAAATAGTGAATTTAAAGTCTCAGTGAAAGGTCCAAAATGTTAAAACCGTGAAAATAAATGCCATTGAAAACAGATGTATTCACAGTATTTCAAACTCCTTGCTCAAACAGATCTTACGTCATTACCTCAAAAATGCCTCCAAATAGGACCATTAGCTCTCAAGTTATCATATGGAAATGAACCAAATTGAAGTTATCCTGTGACATTGCAAGTTAGGTCAATATCACTCATACTTGTCAAAGCAGGAACTGTAAGTCCCAAGTTACTGTGTGCAATCTCGAAGAAGCTGTCTGATTAGATTTTGAGATGATCAGTCCAGATTTAGATTTTTTTTTATCCATGATACTTGGTTCTTTTTCTGTGACACTCGAACCAGAAATGTTAAAGTACACCAATGAATGACAACTGTGCACAAAATTTTTCATTTTTTTGGGAGTTAAACTATTGTTATTTACTCAATTTTATGATTATAGCAAGCAAACATACGTGAATACATGATGAAACATGTTAAGAATTCTTTGCATAATTACTTGCGTCACATGACTAGTGGTGACCATCTTGAATTTCTAGTTTGATTACATAAATTCTTCTCAATCAACTTTACATTGATTTTTCCACCACTGAAATACCATGTGCATGTATTCTTGGCGTTTCCTACCCAGTAAATACCTATCTTTTGAACATAGTGCCTTGAGGAAAGCTTAAAACCTACTGGTGTCTGTGCAGCAAAAAAAGGTGATTTACCCATAATTCACATGAAATTGAATAATTCAAGCCTGTAATGATGTAAGTAGAACAGTATTTCCACACAATGATTGAATTTAAACCTTTTACTTGAGTTGCTAAATCCAATTTTGCTCAAATTTATCACACATGACCACCAATGTCACTATTAAATGCCAGTGTGATCATGATTATCAGTTCTCTGCTCAGCACTACTAGATCATACATTCTAGCATGTCCGAGATGGTGTCCCTTAAGCAGTTAACACTGAGCCAAGTCTTCAGTGGATCAGACACTAGGCTAACACTATCCATCAGCCAAAGAGACAGAAGATGAAAAATTTGTAATTTGGCTGGTAAAATTTTATAAACTTTAGCCACATTGGCTACTTTTATTTCAAAATTTCTTGAACTACTGACATAAATAATAATTCATGATATCTGAAATTAGATTATTTAGAATTGTTAAGAATACGAGACACAATTTTGTTTGTGATTTAGACTCAGGCAAACAGTATTTGGCTAAGGACTTTGGAACTGCTGTAGCCCAATAACCCATGTGCGAGTATAAGAGAATAATGGTTTAATTGGCCTGTTAATAACTGAATACACAAGTCACGCCCCAGTGGTCTTTCCTGATGTCCTGCAAGGGTGTGGGTATTTTACAAAGAAATACACTGGGAAGATGTACATTTTCCAAAAAAACTGCCCACAGATGACAGGGATACATTTTGTATGAAAAAATGTTGAAAAGAAAGTTTTTCATTCACACTTATTGCTTTACATACTTTAATTCTGAAATGCTCAGTCAATGGTGGAATATAAATTTTATTCAAATTTATCAAAGTTTGCCAGACTTTCTATTGTTCTACGTATTCACTCATGCATTTCACACACATACACTATTGCTTACAGCCATGAAATTCCTGGTTAGATTCATGGATTTTGCCAAGATGTCAGTGATACTGATAGAAATACATGAAGCTAGGTCACTTGTTCAATATTGAAAAATAAGGCAATTTTTTTATTGAGTAATTTTTTATCAATGTTGATATGAATATCATTGTGCATACTAATTTATTCAGCTTTTACACATTTATGCCACTTGTAAGCTCAGATTTTCCTGAAAACTAATTATCATGCAGTATGCTTAAAATGATATCAACGTCGCTAAAAGGTCAGATAACTTGCAGAATTTACCGTCCAAAACATAAAAAGATACAAATAATGTTTATAAATTACAAGCTATAAAGTTCTATTATGAATTTTTAAATAATCAGCTTCCTGCGTACTTTTCAAAATTTCAGCTAATGTGAACGAACCAAGTCCATGACCGTGATACGAGAAGACAACAATTTTCCATCATGCATACACAAAATGTATTTGCCAAAAAACATCAAAGACATGAAGTTATTTGTATTGTAAATGCAATGCCTGTAGTTAATATAGAATAAGTACACACTCATAATTTTTTTCAGCTTCCCTTATTTTATAAAGAAAACATTTATTTGGAATTATCAAGGAACATGTACAATCCAGAATTGTTATATTTGCAGATCAAAATTGAATTTTACCAGTAAAACCTTGAAAAATGTTTTTATCCCCTGTAAATTAAGATTAATCTCTGGCACTCATGATCACTAGTATTGTTACTCTTTTATATAAGTATGTAGGGTGGCATACATGATACCAGTCTGATAAAAACCTTAATGTGTGTCTCCCTGACCAAGATAATTTTCATTTGTAACTTCAAGCTTTAAATTTGCTAATTTGACTTGATTATTTTGTGTTTTTTTCCTCAAATTGTTTCATTTATGTATTTATCTGGCTGAATTAAGTAATTCCTGAATGCTTACTTGTGATATATTTTAAGCGAAAAAGGATTTCTAGCTCGCATGTGGATCATACTCCTAATGGGGCATCATTTGTTTTCTCCCCTCCACAGCAAAGATCTCCTTAGGAAAGACCAGTGCTTGGGCAGGGTTTTACCAATGACCACCACCATTTGGATGCCTGCACTCGGCACAATGTCTACTGTTTGTCCACAGATTCACGAGTTTTTTTATGTCAGTGGTGCACTTCAATATTCTCCAAATACACCCTACCTGTGAACTTCTGGCAAGGTCGAGCAATTTGACCTTTGCAGCACCCAACACTTGCAGAACTCCCACACAAATGAAATTACGCATATGATGTGTCTGGTTCCATTTTCAACCATTAGCAAACAGCATTGGGGCTTAAATTTGTACTCATTCCTAATACAATCCTCCACCAGAAGGAAAACCTAGTTTAAACATACATCATTTACAGTTAGTCCCTCCTTTGGGTGGCCAGCCCCGGGGAAGGCCAAGCAGATGGTCGCACACAGGAGATGGTCCTTCAATACTGGTTTAAATAACAGTGAAACAACAGCACTAAGGACCTGATAAATGTGGTCTTAAAAGACAGATGGTCTCTCAGTTGAGCCATCTCTCCGAGGCATGGCTGCCAACTGTAACTGCACACAGTACAGTGGAATAAAGAAACTACAAACGTTCAACATGCACTTGCTATGTGTGACCAGTTCCAAATTGTACCTACCTTTTTTCGATTGATTTTTACCTGCCCTCCCCCTGGCTTAAGTGTCTAACATGTGCAATACCCAGCAAATTATGATCCCAACAATCCAATTAAACTTGTTAAATGACAATTACGCTATATTTTAACAAAGAGATTATAAGATGCTAAAAATAGCTATGAAGTACAGTGTATAGTGAAAACAAGACACCTATGGGCCTATCATCTGCTGACACACAATCTGTTCACCATCACCATTTCATTTCCTAAAATGTATTCCCTCCAGGACCCTGAAAAATTAGTCAAGATTAGCCATTTGATGCAACATCAAACTTCCACATGATCACATATCTGTAGTACATCTGGTATCATTCCCCTTATTCTTTTATCAACATATTGAGTTTAGTTTCTTTTTCTTCAGTGCTTAATGACCTTGAAAAATAGGTCAAGGTCATACAATATATTACAAATTTTAACCATTGTCCTGATGCATATTTGGTTTAAGTTCTGCAATTCCATCTCAATCTATCATGTCATAGGCATCACAATAAAATCATTTTCTGATATGCATTCTCTCCATGACCTTGGAAAAAGTCAAGGTCACCCTTATTGCACAATATCAAACTTCTCTATATGATACACATTTGTGATACATTTGGTATTGTCAGCCTTCTTATTTTTCAAGATGTAAAATGTACTATCCATCACTGTATCCTTAATGATCTTGAAAAATAGGTCAAGGTCACCTAAAATTTTTAAAAATTTGATCACTGGCCTCAGGCATATTTGGGATAAGTTTATAAGTTCTGTCTAAATTTAAATCAAAACAAGTAGCCACTGACGCTAGCCATATCCCCTGCCCACAGTAATCATGGTGGTAAATACACATGATGTACTTTGGTATATTATAGTTGGTAAAATGCGAAAGGTTTCTGTCGGTGGCCATATGGAAATAAATACAGAGAGCCTTTGAATGCATTATGTGTCCCCCTTTTAACAAGTAGCCACTGAACCCCCCCCCCCCCCTATGAGGGTGAACCAGTGCAGAAGGGGTTTGTTTTATATTCACATCTTCCTTAACACGTAGGACTTAAAACAAAGATGGCTGAAATGAGAAAGAAACAAGTTTACTTGAAAAGGATCCTGGAGTTCTTGGTTATCTGCAGAAAAAAAGAAATACAAAGAAATTAATATATTAATGAAGTAAAGTAATTAGTCAAAAAATTTCTGCCTATGCACACCTCCTACCTCTGGTCTACCAACGCTGAAAATCTTAAAGGGTTACCACTTTTAGTTGCAAAGTTATGCTTCACACAAAATTGTATTGTATCTTGAGCTTGCTTAATGAACTTTATTAATTAATTAATCAATGAAAGTAATTAGCCACGCAAAACAGTGCCTATGCACACCTACTACCTAAGGTCTATTAGCCATAAAAATTTCAAACGGTTGGTATTAATAGTTTAGAAAATATGGCCTGGACAAATCTTAAGCTTGCTTAACGAACTTTGTTAATTAATCAATTAATGAAAGTAATTAGCTACAAAAAACAATACCTATGTACACCTACTACCTAAGGTCTAGTAACCACAAAAAATTCAAAGGGATAGGATTAATAGTTTAGAAGATATGGCCCTGACAAAATTTGTCTTCCTTAACAAACTTTGTTAATTAATTAATTAATGGAAGTTATTAGCCACACAAAACAATGCCTATGCACACCTACTATCGAAGGTCTACCCACCATAAAAAAATCAAAGGGCTGGCATCAATAATTTAGAAGATATGGCCCAGACAAAATTTGTATTGTATCTTGAGCTTGCTTAAAGAACTTTGTTAATTAATTAATTAATGCAAGTAATTAGCCACAGAAAAACAATGCCTATGCACACCCACTACCTAAGGTCTACCCACCATAAAAAATTCAAAGGGCTAGCATTAATAGTTTAGAAGATATAGCCCGGACAAAATTTGTCTTGCTAAACAAACTTTGTTAATTAATTAATTAATTAATTAATTAATTAATTAATTAATTAATGCAAGTAATTAGCCCCACAAAACAATGCCCATGCACACCTACTATCTAAGGTCTACCCACAATAGAAAATCAAAGGGCTGGCATCAATAATTTAGAAGATATGGCCCGGACCAAATTTGTATTGTATCTTGAGCTTGCTTAATGAACTTTGTTAATTAATTATTAATGGAAGCAATTAGCCACAGAAAACAATGCCTACGCACACCTAATACCTAAGGTCTACCCACCATAAAAAATTGGAAGAGGTAGCATTAATAATGTAGAAGATATGGGCCGGACAAAATTTGTTTCGGACGAACGGAAGAACGGACGACCACACGGACGGTGCCCATTACCATATCCCCTCCCCCACTTCGTGGGTGGCGGATAATAAAGAATTAAATACCTATGATGCCAGTTACACTCAACACCACCAGTGGCACCAACATGAGTCTGTACATCATATACTTTTTTTGCCTGTACAGTATTCCTGTTCTGGTACACTGGTCATCCAATAACATGATTAAAAACTCTGCAGACCCACAGATCAGCTGTACAATAAAAAATAAGGATTACCCTATAATATTAAGAATTGCCCTGTGACCTTGACCACTGGACCATGACTATTTGAACAAACCTGGCAGAGACTGACCCAAAGTACATCCACACCAAGTTTGAAGTGAATCTGGCTGACGGTTTTGAAGATGAAGTCATGATTCACAGCAATCCCTATTCACTACATAGTAATCAACAGGAATGTATGCAGTTTGACCTTTCAAGGTCACCCACGTTTAAAATAAACCATACAAACTGAAAGCCCATAAGTACTTTCCTACTACCATTAATAGTAAACTTGGGCCTACAATGCACCATTAAGAAGGTACAAGCCAAAATGTGAAAATTGCTGAGTCATCAAAAAATGCAACAAAGATTTCACCTTGACCTTTGACCTCAAGGTTATATATTATTATATGGGACAAATTTCCCAGACCCATAGATTATCTGTACCAAATTAAGAGGCAACAGGTCAAGAGGGGACTAAACACTATATGTATCCCCCCCCCCCCCCCCGGGGGGATGCATAATAGTGAATTTTATATACTTTTTACACCTCTAATGCTAGTTCCATTTCATACTACCAGTGATGCCACCATGACAACACACTTCATAGACTTCTGTCTGCACAATATTCCTGTAATGATATTTTGATACATGTGGACAAGTTAGACACAATGACCATTAGAAAAAATAATTTCCTGAAATGTATTTCTCTGTAACCTTCAGAAAGTTGGTCAAGGTCATCCATATTATGCAACATAAAATTTCTACCTGAAGCACATTTGTAGTACATTTGGTCTCATTAAGTCATTGTGCCAACACAAACATATTGTTTTCCTTCCTTCCTTCCTTCCTTCCTTCCTTCCTTCCTTCCTTCCTTCCTTCCTTCCTTCCTTCCCTCCCTCCCTCCCTCTCTTCCTTCCTTCTTTCTTTCTTTCTTTCTTTACTGGCAAATTTGTCCGTCATTTCATTTGAAAAGCATTATATGTAGAAACTCCAAACTTGGCACAATTATACTTCTACAGATGAAGTTTTGCCTTTTTATAATGGAGGTCATGCTTTTCAAAATTATGCAAATGAGGGCTAATTAAAGTTTTAAATCTTCAATATCTTATATACTATAGTAGATGTGGTTCTGAGTGTATAGGAGTTCAATCATAGCAAGGCAAAGGTCATCTCAAATGTCAAGGTCATGTCAAGGTCAAAGGTTAATTTTAGGTCAAAAAAATTTTAAAGGTCAAGGTTCACTTCAGGTAGAGGTCATCTCAAGGTCAAAGGTCACTTTCAATGGCTTTCTTCTAACCATAACTTGGTCAATTTTTATCCAATTTTGATCACGTTGTGCTCAAATTGTATCTGTTGTAACATTGCCCATTTTTAAAACTTACATGTGACCTCTACAGGTCGAAGGTCAAAGGTCCACATCATTTGGACCTTTGAAAGTTTCATTGAGCCATAAGTTGGCCAATTTCCATCCAATTCTAATCATGTTGGGCTCAAATTATAGGTTTTACAACACTGCACATTTTTTGTGAGAGCATGTAACCTCTAAAGGGCAAAGGTCAAGGTCATTTGGCCCTTTGCAAGTTTCATCTTGTCATAACTTGGTCAATTTTCATCTGATTTGGTTCATTATGGGCTTAAATTGTGGGTATCATAACACTGTGCATTTTTGCAACTTACATGTGACCTCTAAAAGTCAACGGTCAAGGTCATTTGGACTTTGAAATTTTTATCCAACCATAAGCTTAATGGAATGTGAATTACCAAAGGACAAAAGTTGTAGCATTTAATATTTACAACTTTTGAAGGCACAGACAGATTTGCTTTAAAGCAAATTTTCTTTTCTAGTTAGCCTTATTCTTTCTAGACAATGAATTTTACATATTTTCCACACCTTTTGGTTCATATCTTCCATAATACTGTACGTGGTGCCATAAAATTTCAATATATTTTCATCTTTTTGCCTGATTGACATTCCTACTAAGTTTCAAGATGATTTGTGAAAAACTATACAAAACAGTATTCTCAAACTTTCCGTACTTTCACCAAATATTACATTATACTATAGGCAGCACTAGCAATATGCAACTTGACCTACATTTTCATACATTTGATATGCCCTGAAAGTTATATGGAGCTAACATGAAAACTGTTGACTTATCATGTTCGCAAGCAAAAGTTTACAGATGGGCAGATGACAGACATGAGTGAGCACATAAGCTCTGCAAGCTGTGGTCAGCATAGCTAAAAATGAAAACAAAACAAAAAAAAACAAAAAAAAAAAACACCAACAGGAGTTAGTGATTTTGCAAGACAAAAATCAAATGTCTCCCACTGGAACATTTTGTCTTTAAAGGAGAAAGCTGATAATATTTTGGCACTGAAACCAATTAATATAAGTAATCCTGTGACCATGAGAATTTGGACACAGTGACCCAAATATATTCTTAACATAGGTCTCACCTAAATACATATTCCTACCAAGTTTCACAACGTTTAATGCAGTTGTTCAAGGCTTACAACAAGGAATGCAAAAGTGTTGAACAACAAGGAGAAAAAGCAGGCGTGGAGGAAATGGGCACCAAAACAATGTCTTCTCTCCAGTTCCACTGACAGACATAATTCGGACCCGTTCTGTTGCTGATACAACTCTTCAGGAACTGTTCGAGTGATACTGGTGCCAAGTGTTTGTACCAATGGGTTCAAGAAATAAAATTGACAAAGACAGATACACATGTACATCAATGAGCCTTCTTTCGTGATCAACTGTGCGCAGCATGGCAGCTTTCCATCACCTATGCATCTTTTACGAACAATAATTGCTTGACATCTGATCTCTGTCATCCTACGTATCCATGTATATACCTGTGCATACAAACTGCCTCCCCAGACAGCTGTTAGTATCTCCATATATGTCTCTTATCTTTCAGTACATGTGGCACAAATCAACAGGTCTGTCCTAAGAGACATTTTACAAGGTCCCACTGTGTGGATATTCCATCTGTCATGAAAAAACAAGTAAAGGTTGATTATTTCCAACAGATGCGTATCTGTGTGCTGGGAACACAAAGTGCATTTTTATTCGTTTAAGAAACTAACATCTCATTTATGACAAACAGCCCACATGTTATCATAGTCTCTCATGTGTAATGGAATGTCACATTTTGGTTTAAAGCACCGTACATCTGTTAAAATATTATCCTATCTGTTACAACTAAAACAGACAGTTGGCCAATTTGATAAGCTAAAAACAATATTGTCCACCCCTACTTTATTTGTGGGGGGGGGGGGGTCGTATATTAAAACACTGTACTGTTTGCATAATTCAGATTGTACAAAATTTGTATAAGCCAGTGCTCATGCCAAAATTTGATGCATTGTAAGAGGGGGTTGCATGGTATAACTCCTGTGGCTCATACTGAATATAACCTTGCCCGTCAACGCTCAGTGCAACAAATGTTCCTTTTAATTGATTTAACCACAGTACACCATCAGTTAAACTCTGAATAGTTCCAAAAAAAAAAAAAAAGTACAGCATCTGCTTATCAAATATTACCATCTTGCCTTTATATGCAATCATTCCCCCCAAAGCTGTGCTGCATATACAATGACGTTGGTACTGTTTCAGTACTTATTTTTCATTGGCACACATTGTGCCAATATTGGTTGGATTTTCAAATTACCGCTATTGATGAGCCTACATGTACATGCTACGATTGTTGGCAACATTTAATTTCACAAAAAATTGATAAAATCAACACATTCATATGGCAGGAGAAACTGACTGTTATGATAGTTGGGAACTCCAATGGTTGAGGGATATTTTGTACCTAGGCATGTCCCATTTAAACCTTTCCCTCCTCAATTAACTCTTTCCATACCAAGTTTTGGACTGATTCAACAGCTTTCCTCAGCACACTTTGGGTGCACTGGACTCAAAAGTCATCAAGAAAAGCTGTTGACATGGACTATTATATTCTCTGGAGCTATAGGCATGCTGGTACTTGAGTGAAAGGTATTTTTACAACGAATATGAATCTAGCATCCTTTTATAATTGAGAGCAGATCATCTTAAGTGGTTTGACTTTAGTTTCAATTGGCACTGAGACTGCTAAGACTAAGTCAAGAGCATGCCTTGGTATGGAAAAGTGCCCAACCCATAGCAAGGAAAGTTGTCGACCTGGGACAAATGATCTTAATAGGTCTCATATACATTTTTCATCCGAATTATTTTTCATTACTCTTGAAATTAGTCAAAATCACTGAGGCAGATGACATTCACTGGTTTGCTGTTTGACTTATTTTCGGCAGGAAAGGGTTACAGTTATACATGAATCTCGACATGGCCAGCTTAACCCTTAAAATGCTGATTTAAGAGTCCCAAGGAAAGCTATTGACTAAGACTACTTTTTGCTTTAGAGTAGGCTTGCTGGTATTTGAACGAAAGGTATCTTCATGAGGAATTTGAATCTTTTAACCATATATGTTTTATGCTAATAAGAAAACGACTATAGCCATTATTAGCACTTTAAGGATTAATGTGCAGGCAACTTCATATTTTGCAAAATCAATACTTATTTTACACTTGTCACATATTTGGTTTGAACATTTTTCATCAACATCAATTTCTTTTTCAAAGGATATATACTGTAATTCCCTTGCAATGAACAGGTGGGTTTAATTTTTATTATTTTATTTTTCTTACTAACCACAGCAGCCAGCTATTGTCCTTCATTCTACATTTTTCAATAACATAACGCTGATCAAGCCAACCAATGCAACATCCTTAAATTTTCTCTCACTGGAAGGTGATGCTGTACTGTCACAAGACATACAGCTGGGTCAAAGCGACCTAACTTGATTTCTAATTTATGCTTTGTCTTTCTTAAGACCCCTTCTTACTTAATTCGTTATAAAACAAAAAGGCTAATGAATATTATAAAAATAAATGAGGGGCGATCCTAGCATCCAGCTAGAACAGGCCAGGCCATGAAGCAGACTGGAGAGGAGTCAAGAAAGGGTCTTTAAATTTTTGCATAGTTCCGGTCGCATCCATTGGGCGGTGCTACGGTGCAGGTTGAAAATCACACCGGCCAGGCAACAGCCACCCAAAACACGCAGGTACACTTTGATGACGTGTTGCAGCAGGTCTATGGCCAGGCAACAGTGTGGGAGGACCATGAACTGCACTGCCAGCTGTGGTACAAAAGTAAGGGGGACATCCAACAGAGGAACCAAGTCGAAATTCATGTTGCATTGAACATTTTACCAACTCAGTCGGGCGACAGGCGATCAGGGAATGGGTACTCTTTGATGATACATACAGCCAAATGTTAGCAAGGACAGTGAATTTGGAAGCTTATCTGCTGGGACTACATAATAGATCCATTACATCACGCTGCATGTAGAATACAATAGTGTAAAACAGATAATTATGTTCTTTTAATATTTACTGCCAATATACTCTAACACATAAAGTTTACTTGCATACTCTATGATCTACTTAGCAGAAGCTATTACAATTCCAATTCCAATGGACAAGCTTCTTATTATGGGCCTACTGGGCGGCAACTTAAATTTGTTACTCGGTTGCATATTGCCAAAGCTTCAGTGCTACTGTTCACAGCAACGTTCTGACAGTAGGCCTACCTTGCTTGGCCATTGCCCTATCATGCTGCAACCCGTCTATGGGTCAGCAGGAGCTAAAAAAATGCACCAGTGGACATAGAGTAAATCTGATACAAGCACACTGGTATTTTAGCCAATTCTGGGATCTCCTGCTCAGGACCCCGGGTCAAAGTTCCCTCACTCTTCAAGTCTGTAAACACACTTTTGTCTACATTCCAAGGGGAACCCCCTTGTGACATCATAAAGCACAACACATGGAGGCACATGACATTCCACACCACATCACCAGACAGATGGACTGTATTTTAAACATGCAGGATATCAGCCAGCATTGATGCATACCTAGTTTACTTTGCCAGCATCAAAAGTTACACCCTAGTATAACTAGAAGCCGATCAGTGACCGCAAAATCCCTCGGCCAGGACGGATGGACGCATAGGTGGCAACTATACCCCTCCAGTAGGTCAGGTTGCCTCTGTTTAACCTAATGACAAAGCTTTAGTGCAACTGCAAATAGCAGAGATATCATGGCAAGGCCATTTTTCTTCAATGCAGCACTGTGACCTAAATATGTGACCCAGTGACCTAGTTTCAATTGGCACATGAGACATCCTTAGGACCAGCTGTCATAAATAATTGATGAAGCTACATTCAATATTTTTTTACATATTGTGTTAAGGGCGTTTTTTTTCCTTCAATGTAATACTGTTACCTAAGTATGTGACCTAGTGACCTACTTTTCGATAGGCACCTGAAGCACCTCAATGGCCTTCTGTGATAAAAATTTGGTCTCTGTAAAGTGAGTATTTCTGGAGATATGGCATGGCGAGGCCATTTTTCTTCAATGCAGCACTGTCACCTAGATATGTGACCCAGTGACCTAGTTTTTACTAGGTGTCTGAGGCATCCTAAGGACCAACTGTCTTAAATAATTGGTGCAGCTGCAATGAGTAATTTAATATTTGAAGATATCATGGTATGGCCATTTTTCTTCAATGCAGCATTGTGACCTAAATATGTGACCATGTGACCTAGTTTTCAATAGGCATGTGGGGCATCCTTAGGTCCAACTGTCACAAATAATTGATGAAGTTTCATTCGTTCTTTTAGATATTGTGTTAACGCCTTTTTTTTTTGCAATGTCCAGGCCTTTATGTATGGATTGATGAAAAAGAGTATTACTATGTTTGTCGCACCGGGTTATATTCGGACAAGTGGATTTTGCATACGGACAAGTGGATTTTAAAATTCACTTGTCCTGCCGACAAGTGTTTTTTTTTTAAATTTTCGTGCCCTGATTACTGTGATCTAAATATGACACCTAGTGACCTACTTTTCAATAGGCACCTCAATAACCTCCTGGATAAAAATTTGGTCTCTGTAAAGTGAGTAATTTTGAAGATACGGCATTAACAAGGCATGGACGGACGGACATGTAGGTGACGACAATACCCCAGGGTACAAACCGGGTGCATTTTGTAGTCTGACTAGTCAGTATATGTATATTGTGATATATCTCAAATATATTTATGTATAATTTGACTATTTCTGTATCTTGATGCAATGTATGTATTCTGATTTGAATAAAAAGATTCCTGATTCCTGATTCCTGATTCCTGACTGTTCCTGATGATGCCCCACAGCACAGGAAACCGGTCGAACTAAATTTCCACTGTTTTATTCAGTCTGGTATCAAGCCCTTGCCAGGTCTTTCCACGATAAATTTGATAATACACAAGTCTCACTAAGCTGTTGGTATCATAGGACATATTGGGCAGCCAAGTATTTTGATCTATTATTGTTCCAACATTGGCATTATAGTTTTATGTTCAATGAACTTTATGGTAAATAAATGACAGATTATCATATGGTCTTACTTTCCAATTGCTGATCATCGATCCTGCATTAATTTACAACATCACTGTAAATTGCATTATTTTCACCTGTATAAATTTTCACAGTTTTTGTATTTTTGACATTTCACTGTTATTTTTTTATTTCCCTGTTTTGGACATAATTGTTATTTAAACAATGTTAAAATACTATTTCACTGTGTGTTTATTTTCACGGTTTGGTGCCATCAGCGAAATAAGCAAAAATAAAAGTACAGGGTGTACAGTTTAATTTAAGCACTTTACAGCAATAAATTTGATTAATAGACCTGTTACAATATAGTAATTATGCTAAATATACAACATGCAGAATGAAAATGATTTTCAGTTTGAGGTAGGAAACCCCATGTGATTTTATTTCCCACGATTCCCTCATAGCTGAGAAGGCACTTCCTACAAAGACACTAATAAAACAAGAACGACATACATTGTAAAGAGAACATAACCAGAAGAGAATATCATCTGTGGCATAAAACAATGATCCACAGTGTATTATTTGAAATGTTTCTTAATACAAAACCAGGTAAGTGCCTTAACAAGTATCTTAATAATATAACAGAATTTCAAACCGAATTTGGTACCATTTATCATTTTCCATCCAAGTGAGATAACTATTGAACATTTTTCAGTTCTGCGAGGAAGTATAGGAAAGGCTTCCATTTTACTGGTATTATACCATTCAAAAGTTGAAACCTCAGAAAATGAGATTTATGAATAGTGAAGAAAATACATGTTATTTAACCCAAAACCTGAGTAAGACTGTCAACATGAGTCTAAGCCCTAAAATTTCAAAATCCGTAATTTATAAAACAGAGGATTAGCATGTAAATTATAATCTGAGACTGCAATAATTTGTAAAAATTTTTTTTTTTAAAGTTTATGTTTCCTATAATACTCAGATATGTGATAACCCAAGTCAGGTAGCATAGTAATAAAGAATGTACGTTGCATGGCAAAGCATATACAGTGAAACCTGTTTTGAGAGACCACTGTGATGAAAGACCACATGCCTTTTCAGACCATGGTTACCATGTCCCTTTTACCATTTTTCCCATGTTATTGCACCTCTGTTGAGACCACCTGTCTTATGTGACCACTTTTCAGCCTGCCCTAGGGACGGTCTCTCAAAACAGGTTTTACTGTATAGTTAATGTATATTAATACCAAATTTGTCTTAAGTTCTCTGACTTGCTTCTCTCCGTTTTTTAGTCGAGATTTTTATCTAACCATGCACCTAAAAATATAATATATAGCTTTATTTGTTACAACTTTTTTTCTTTATTTCCAATTGAAATTGACTTTATGATTTTGATTACTGCTTGGCCAAAATCATGTAATTTGTTTAACGCAAATTTACTGATATTTAAGATGTATGAAATATAAAATGACATCTTTAAGGGTACTGCTTCAATTTATACTTCCATGTATAACAATATCATTATCAATAAATGTAAGCTTCTATGGTCTGCAAATTTCATACATACACACAACTATCTTGGGATCTAAAGCCTAAGTCATTAACACATAAAAAATTTAAAACACCAATCCTAGAGTAGACCCTTGAGGAAAATCATGATAGTTTATGGACAAAGCAGCTTTATTTTCATTCAGCATATCTAGGTAACGTAAACAGAGTTCTTCGTAACACAAATGTAACAGGTAACTGTTAAATCAATTGAAAGCAATTTATCAAATTCCATTAAGAATCTTTTTTCTTTTTTTTTTTTTTGGATGTGATAATTGACTTACTCAGTATGACAGGCCTTGGAGAAGTGGATGATATTAATACCTGCATGTTCCCCCCTCTCCAGGACTGCTCATATTTTAACAAGAATAGCTTACAGCATATCTGGGATTGGGTAATCCACATTTGTTATGTAATCTAAACTGGAGGTCGTATAATAAAACAAATTTATCTCTGTGTATTATATCCATATATGTTGACAGACAGACAGACAGACAGACAGACAGACAGAGACAGACAGACGAAAGAAAGAAAGAAAGAAAGAAAGAAAGAAAGAAAGAAAGAAAGAAAGAAAGAAAGAAAGAAAGAAAGAAAGAAAGAAAGAAATCTGTAATCATTATTCAATTCATCAACTTTTTAAGACATCTGATTATTTTAAGCAGCTTTCTCTGTTTAGGGGAGACATCTGTGGACAATGATTAAAAAAAACAATACGGGTGGACAGACAATTTTCAGTTCACATTAACTCTATATCTTTTCTATGCATATCATGTCACTCTAGCCCGGACTCTTATGATGTCATCAATATGCTGCTCTATGAAAGGACCGAAATACGAAGGGTTGGGGTAATTGCCTGGAAAGAACAAATCAGGATTTCCTGGGGTTTCAGGTGTTTTATCAGAAAGAGACTTATCCCACACTGTCATTATAATATCTCTGACAATTCAAGACTTCCATTTGTTTCCTCACATGGTTGAGCATGAGCGGAGTTCTTGATTCACGACAATACTGTACTTGATGATTCTTCAAATCCTACTTGCTTGGCTTTGTGCCATGTAAATGAAAGTAAACAGAAAAACAGATCAAAGTGAGAAAGGTTGTGAATTAATGACCCCACCTACTCTCACCTTTGAAACATAGTGAAATTATGGTGTGCCTGGTGACACTTCTTGTTTCTCAACATGTGCACAGGTAAGACAATGCCAATCATGACAACCCTGTTTGGGTTTTTTAATGCCCTGGGCACTTACCAAATTTAATTGAATTGAGTTCCAATTAAAGACTTAAATTTGGAACGTTTTAGATGCAAGAACTGGTAAATCATCATTTTATATACAGTGGTACCTGCTGTATGTGGCCACTCCTTCTGCCAAGAAAAAGTGGCCACATACAGCAGGTGGCCTGTCACTGCAGGTAGCTTTACAAAGAAACTGATTCTTGTGTCCCAGCAAGGTAAACACAAAAAGCAGTGAAGCAGTGAAGCAGTGTGGCTGCTCACGGGAGTGGTTGCCTACAGCAGGTACCACTGTATATATATACATCATGTTTGTGTCGATTTTAGTACCATAAAAGGCTTTGATATACACCATATAGGCCTGGGCAAAACACAGGAAGGGTGCAATATGCACGGTGTCATAGTACTCTTCTGGGAGTACCGATAAAAGGAAAAGTTCTATAACAAGACCGGAAATGATGTATGGCCAGTTCAAAATGCAGCGTCTGCAGACACCTAGGCTACATGCAGTTTGCAGTATTTACTACAGCAAGAACATCTGAACTTAATCGACACAAACATGATTGAAATAAATCATAGCATGCTTGTTGGTGACATGAAGTATATGGACTCAGACACGATATCATAAAGTAGAACTTGTTTGCTTTGCTAACTCCTTCTGCTATATGGCATTCAGTGCTCATCCATATATATATTTCATATCGCCAACAAAGTATACAATTATATATATATATATATATATTTATAATTTTCAAATAGTTCAGAACTTTCACGACAGAGAATTGGTGGTGGGGGGAGGGGGTTAAAAGGAATGGTATGGTATTTGAAGACTACTTACAACTTGAGCCCATTGTCTACACAAAATACTTTCTACAGGAGTGGTAAGGTCAGCATTTTTCCACATATCAATCAGCAGAATTAGTTGTAGTGTGTAAATTTATACAGAGAGCAAGGAATGAATGTTTGATTCCAAAAATTTTTACATGTTCTTATTTGAGGTTGAACTTCTTTTTTACATCAGAAATTGGAAGTTCAAATTTCAAATTTTGAGTATGCCACATAAAAATGACCTGCTCAATCATAGCCAACAATGGTAGTCCCACCGTGACTGCTAACATCAAGGGCCGTCCTTTGTACTAAATTGCTGAAAACACAAGTCTAGGTCCAAAATTACTGACATAACCATGTCTTCAAACAAAGCTGCTAACTTGCCGATCCCTTTCTATGAGGGTTTTCATACGAAACCCAAATACCAGAATGGTAATGGTATGGTCAATTTTTGCAAATATTGGTGTGTACTGTTCATATTACAATTGGTCAAAACGGTACCCAACCATTATCACTCACAGTTTGACAAAAATTAGAAATAACACCTATTCTATAGATGGTTTTGCTTTTGATATTCCTTCACAAACGTCATGGTAACGGAATTAAAAGCTAGTATGAACACACCAATATGTCAACCTCATCTGTGCTATTTATTAAATAGTGCATGTGCTGATTTGCCTTTAAATAGCACTCTGCTTGTAAGCAAATCTTCATGTTTTAACCCACGTGTGGCCACAGCATAACAGACAATACAGAATTTTAATTTTGGGCCAGATGTTAAGGCGGAAAAAGCATTCCCCAAAAGCCTGCAGGTTAACCCTTTCCCCCTTGAATTAATACTGAATCAACAGCTTTCCTTGGCATGGGTTGGGCCCAACCCATGCCAAGGAAAGCTGTTAACCTGGGGCATGTGATCTTGATAAGTCTAATGTACATTTCTCAGTCAAATTGTTTTTCATAACTGTTGAAATCAGCTGAAAACACTGAAGCAAACAACATTTGACCGTTTTGGCCGGCTTAGGGGGGAAAGGGTTAACTGTCATCAGCCTACACTCAACCTCACCCACAATAATGGCAGGTTGCATGTGATCTCAAGAAACCTTGGCATTAATAGAGATATTAGCTAAAGAGAACATACAACTACAACTTAAAACCTGTACGTGCAAAGACTAGGGCCATGTACAGAGACAGACAATTGGCTTATAACAAAGGGATATGAAAGGTCGTTGACCCAGTCGTGCTTGAAATCAAACGGTAATTGTCTTGAACTCAAATAGCTTAAAAAGCAGATTAGCAGAAGGTTGCTGATCCCATGGCGATGCTCGTCTTCATTTCCTGAAGATGCTAAAGTTGCAACGGCATTGTGGCACCTTCATATTATTTGCAAAACAATTACCATTTGGTGCATCATTATCACCACTAACATGAATTCCCAGAATGGGAAAGGTACCATTTCACACTCATGTACCAATTTCCAAAAATATTCCAGTGTGTGCAAGTGCAAATAAATAAATATATAGCCCCCCCCCCCCCCCCCCGTAATATTACAAGCTGGCTGTAATATGTATACCTCCTATGTATACACCACTATCTAGACTGATGAATCTGGTCATATTGGGTAGTTTGCTGTACAGTAGTTGGTCCTCAGAGCCTCCAACCCTCCCAACTTGGGCCGGGAGATCTGCCACCTTCTCATCACAAGAATCAATCAAACTTTACAACCTCCTGCTTGATCGACAGTGCTCCCCATAGTAAGTGAATGGGGCTCCTGCTTAGAGCAGCTGTTGTCATAATTATCTTCTGTTTGCTGGGTTCTGCAGGTTGGAGTCTAATCTGTGTCATTCTCAGTATAATGTTAACACAAATGCAGTCAACAAGTGGCCCACAGGAACCGTAACCTGGGCGGGGGAGGGGGTAAGTAAATGACACACTGTCTGCATGAAGGGGTGGCCTTTGGTGAGAAGGGCCTTATAAGAGGGCGAGCACTATATTATAATAGCCCTGTCAGCGATGTCATTGAGGCAACTTCAAGCCTCAGTCTGAATAACAACTGTGTCGGGGGGGGGGGGGGGGTGTCAATGTAGGTCTTGAGTGATGATAAAATATACAGAATACTCTGCAGAATCTCTTGAGTATTACTAGACCTCAATGTATATTTTATGTTTGGAACGAGCGGGACTCGAACCTGCAACCTTTGGCACCAGTTGTGTAGCTGAAATGGGAAACGCACATATCCATTCGACCAAATCCCTATTCTGAAAAAAAGAATGGTTCAATGGAGGTAGTTATGTGCGAGTGCCATATCAACACGGTTCTGCAGTGTAAGTACTGGGTCGGCATTTATTTCCAGAATCGGGGACTTAAATCCACCAGCATTAAGGAAATGCCGAAAATATATATTTTATGTTCGGAACAAGCGGGACTCAAACCTGCAACCTTTGACACCAGTCGCCTTATATGGCACTAAACACATACAGTGGTCGCCCTCTTACATGGCTCCCTGACAACAGGACACCCTCTCTTGATGTATGTAGGACTGTGACCTCAGAATTGAGGTCAAGGTCGACCTTCATATAGAAACATTACCATGTGCAACATCAAGATCCTCATTCAAAATAGATCTCAAGTTATCAAGTGAACAGTAAATTTTATGTCAGTTGTCCTATGACCTTAAGAATGAAGTCAAGGTCAAAAAATCACTGCAGTACGACCACCAGCACAAAATAAGTAGACACTTATCAAAGGTACATGTCTATCAAGTTTAACAAAAATCTGCAAAAATTTATAATCATTAAAAGCAATTCTCATGTAATTCTTTTTTAAAGACCCCCCCCCCAGTCAAAATAAAAAATCACAGGAGCGTGACCATTTGAACACTCACTTGGTAGAGACCTATCAAAGGTACATTGCCACCAAGTTTGAGGTCAATCTGGTTGACTGTTTTAGAGAAAAAGTCAAAAATGTGAATTAGAATTAGACTGCCCATTGACTTGCATAATAGTAAAAGGTGCATTTACCGTTAAGTACCCCAATTTAAAAAATCATAAAAAAATCAGAGATCCACAGCAGTACCACCTAGTGAACAACTTTGTTTGACCCTTCCACAAGGAACATATTCACCAAGTTTCAGCTTAATCTGAGTGACTGTTCAAAGGAGTTGAAAATAGCAAATAAAAATAAAAAATTTAGAAAAATTTAGAAAAATTTTGCAGTGCCTCCTGGTGAACAAATTAGGAACTAGGGGTCCCTTAGACTGGACCTGTGTGATATCAAAGCAATTGGGTGTGGTTTCAGAGAAGAAGATTTTTTAAGGTTTGCCCCAAAAGAGAACCAAAAAATTCATGAAAAATCCAAACATCACTGCAGTACGACCATTTGAAAAAACTTGGTAGAAACCCATCCAAGGTACATTTCCACCAGGTTTGAGGTGAATCTGGCCAGCAGTTTTGGAGAAAAAGTAAAAAATATGAATTGTGGACGCTGACAGACAACAGATGCCTAACCACCACATAGCCAGTACAACAGAATTACACATGGGACATTAAGTGTAATGTAGTTTTACATGATTGTATCACCTTGACCCAGACACCTGACCCAGTGACCTGGTTTTGTTTCATGACACACCTTAGGTCAAGATATATGTGTGTCTGTGAAGTTTCAGGAAATTAAGTTAAAAAGTAAAGGAATTATAGCCCTGACACTATTTTACAAGGATATATCACTGTGACCCAGACACTTGACCTAGTGACCTACTTTTGCCACATGACACACCCTTATGTTCAGATGTACTTGTGTGTTAAGTTTCATTAATTTAAATGGAAGGACAAGGGGATTATAGCCCAGACACAAATAGCAGACAGACACACAGATGCACAGACAGAAAAAGGGATTACTATATGCCCCTCCTCTGGTACAAGGGGAGCACAAACAGTGAAACAGATGACATTTGACCCCTAGCTGATTTTTGCAAGTTTTACGGAATACAGGTTTGAATATAAGCACTGTAACATGAAACACAGCTGCCTCAGGCAGTTGGCGAATCCCAACCTCAAGGTTTGCTCTCCTTTAAAAATATCTTTTTTCCTCCCAGCCCATCTGCAGCTAAAACGCCATTTAACATATCTGATCTTGACCTCATCTTACACTGACGTAATTGAAAATTTCAACACTTGGTGGAAGCAATGGTTATATGTAGCAAGGACATGCCACATGTATAAACGGTCCCTGTTTTTATGGCCATAGTTGACGTCACGCAGGCCATAAATCAATGCAATCACACGGAAGAGCAAAGGAAGTCCGATGAAAGAATCACATTCATAACCCAGCATCAGATGGAGCCTTCTGCGAAAACAACACCTATCTGTCTTTGCTTGGTTCCTCAGTTGTCATATTGTTTTCTTTTATTCAGCACCATGATCCATCGTACATTGTGCACGCCCACGCCCCTCCCTTCTCTCCCACTCAGCATCAGTTTGACCCTTGTACCACTCACCCTCAAATCCCCACGTCTGGAATTATTTCATTTACTATTTTCTACACCAGTCTTCAAGGTTACTCTCTACGTCATTCTTCAAGGTTAATCTAAAAGAATTAATTTGTACAGTGAATCATGTCAATGGCCATATATTCTGTGCCTCATTCATTCAATCATTTTGATAAATTCACGAAATTTCCATAATGTCATGTAAAAATGCACTGAGAGCTTTTCAGACAAAACTGGTGCCGGGAATCACAGTGGTGATGAAATCCCAGACCCTGCCCCCACAACCCTGGATTAATCCCTGCCCTTGAATCAATCTATAATACACAGGCAGGTGAAGATTCCATTAGGAAGACTGCAAATAAATATCACATGAGGTGCTTCAGCACACACCTGTTAAACTACCCCCATCCCCCACCCCACCCCCACACTCCACATCTAAGATATCATTAATACTGTCTTGCTCTTTCTGGGCGCAGTAAATGTCACTGACATTGTAAACACAGCTACACCAAGCCACTCATGTTCCTGGTACCCTCAGTCAATGCACTTCACATCTGCTGATTGTGTTTTGTGTTGACACGACACAAATATGTATGTTTTATGTATGTCCTGTTCCATTTATCTTATCTTTGCAAAGGTGAGAAGGCAATTAGAAGCTCTTCCTGACATTAGGACTGTAGCGCACGCGCAGGTGCTAATGTCACAAAGTGCTTCTAAATGCCTTCTTGCCTACTTAGAAGGCAAATAGGCATCACAGCATTGACCTATGGAATGTATGCTAAATACCCTTGAATAGTTATGCAATATTATGATAAGCGTCATGCTGCACATGCCAGACCCATGTGGTTTGTCAGGATTCCGAGATGGCACAAGACGTTCCTGATATAGCTTTGGAAAACTTTATAGAAATTCCAGAGGACCTGCCCCAATTAGTATTCAAGAACTCTTCTTTGCCGAAAATATAACTTCGGAGCAAAGGCAAGAAAAGGGGGACCATTACAAGGAAGTGGTGATACCCGAAATATTAAAACAACAAGTAGCCGCTGATGCTAGCCATATCCCCCGCCCACAGTTATCATGGACAGATGGACGGACGGACGGACACACGGACGGTGCCCATTACCATATCCCCTCTAAGGTCTACCCACCATAAAAAAAATCAAAGGGCTGGCATCAATAATTTAGGAGATATGGCCCGGACAAAATTTGTATTGTATCTTGAGCTTGCTTAATGAACTTTGTTAATTAATTAATTAATGGAAGTAATTAGCCACAGAAAACAATGCGTATGCACACCTACTACCTAAGGTCTACACACCATAAAAAATTCAAAGGGCTAGCGTTAATAGTTTAGAAGATATGGCCCGGACAAAATTTGTCTTGCTTAACGAACTTTGTTAAATAATTAATTAACGCAAGTAATTAGCCACACAAAAAAATGCCTATGCACACCTACTACCTATGGTCTATCCACCACAAAAAATTCAAAGGGCTAGCATTAATAGTTTAGAAGATATGGCCCGGACAAAATTTGTCTTGCTTAACGAACTTTGTTAAATAATTAATTAATGCAAGTAATTAGCCACACAAAACAATGCCTATGCACAGCTACTACCTAAGGTCTACCCACCATAAAAAAATTGAAGAGGTAGCATTAATATAGGGAAGATATGTGCCGGACAAAATTTGTTTCTGTATATTTACATATCGTGGTGACCCAAATATTTGACCTAGTGACCTAGTTTTGCTTTATGACACTTTCTTAGACTAAGCTTCACATTTGTGTAACATTTCATGACTCTAAGTAAAAGACAAAAAAGTTAAGGCCCGGACAAGATTTTTCATACATATGTATTCTGTGACCCAGATGTTTGACCTAGTGACCTACTTTTGGCACACCATACACCTCTATCCTAGGAAGTACAAACACATTAAATTTGGTAGCTGTGGGTGTTATGGTGTTGGAAATATGGCCCGGAGAAGCTTCGGACGGACGGACGGACGGACGGACAGACGGACGGACGGACGAGGTGCAAACCTATAGTCCCCCACCAAGTGGGCGGGGGACTAAAAAGTGGCAGATGCGATTCCAAAAAGAACACGGGAGAACAAGCGGGCCATCCGGGTGTGGCATGTGTGATGGCGCAATGCACACAGACCTTGGGGGGTAATGGGTGTCACAAAAATTGCACACTGAATGTGTTCCGTCGAACAGGAGGTGAGGCTTTATGTACTTCAGCGTACATGTGTATTGTGAAATCAAGTGGAGAACAAAAATGTGATTGGTGTCGACATCCACAAGATCATATTCTGGATACACAGTCCTGTTCCCTGCAACACTTGTCCGGGTGAGATCGTTTTTTGGCTTACATGCGTAATTATAACTGGTGTTCTTCGGACTCTGCCAATGGGCGGTGTCAAATTCTATTGATAATTGCGCTCATAAGCGTGTCTTGAAGAAGCGCTCTTAGCAGGCTAAGAGTGGGGAACGGGGCATCCTGATTGGTCTATTTATATGTATGTCACAGATTTGCCTTCTAATACTGTTTTAAAAGCATTTCCTAGAAGACATCATCTGCACTCCCTGCATATATAAATACAAACAAGTAAGTTTATAATTAGGTGGTAATTGTTCAATTTACATTTCTTAAATGGTAGAGGGCATTGTAATAATCAACCATGAACTTCCTCTTGTTATACATTTGGTTTATGGAATCCATGGTAATGCAAGTGTCACTATGGCTTCCCCATCACCTCACATAATAATACTGAGGAGGAGTGGGAGAGGGGGAGGAGGAGGAGGAGGAGGAGGAGGAGGAGGAGGAGGAGGAGGAGGAGGAGGAGGAGGAGGAGGACACTAGTAAACAATATAAGATTCAGTTCAAATATTTTTTTATCTTTATCCGGAAATGAAATTAACAAAATGTATCCTGCAACCTTGATAACTGGGTCAAGGTCACCGTCTGCCATCCGCAGCAAACCTCTGCAGAAGATTGGGTGAGAGTCAACAAAAAGCACTCCCAACCAGGCTTGTGGTGCATTTTTATTGTGTGCTAAATGAAAGCCTTTGACAAATGATTATTCCACTTAAAAACAAAAATTCACCACACACTGACACCTGTCTTTGAAGACCCCTCCCCCCCCCCCTCCCCAGTGCTGAACAATTTGTGGTCTCTTAAAACAGGTGCGCTGTCATAAGAGGTATAAACAGAATAAAGAATATTAATTAAAGTATGTGTACCATGAAACAGTGATTTTTCTTTTCTTTATTTTCATTTTTTTTTAAATGACAGTCGATATTTCAATGGAAGTCTCTGAAGTCAGGGACCTCTGTAGATGTATTCACAGTCCATCACACGATTAGAGCTGTATCATCCCCTGTATCAAGACCCCAGCCTCTGTGTCATCTCAAGACTAAACACCTGGTAATGATACTGGGGATGAGGGTGCTGATACAGACAATGATACAGCCCTAACCATGTGATAACCTATTTATTACCACTGTTACTCATACTCACACTCTAAGTATAGGTTAGACGCCGTGTAGAGTTTTCCAATTGAATTAGAAGACGAGCGCGCAGCGCGAGTCTTCTAATTCAATTGGAAAACTCTACGAGGCGTCTGACATACTTATACTCCAAAAGATGGGTATTATAAAAGTATTTCCTACTTGAAACAAAGTTAAAAGACTTGATTTCGAAGAGAAAAGCGACAAGTAAGAGTACATAATGTAACGACCTTTGACACTTGACCTGTCACGCTCCCTGACCCTATTCAATGCTGGTCAACAATAGACACGCTGGAATAAATATTATGTAAAATCCTTAAAGCATCGTCTCAGCTGTTTAGCGTAATGGACAGCACGCTCAGCCGTAAATCACAGAATTCGTGGTTCGAACCCTGCCAGGGACAAAATATTTTTTTCATTAAAAAGTGTAGACAAAAATTGTCGAAGTTCCATTGCAAAGTCCCGTCATGAGGTCACTTGCACTTCAGCGGATCTAATTCAATTAGACTCCTAGGAAGAGAGGAGCTCTATGAAAATTAGACTCCGCTGAAAACAATAGAAATTGGGCGCTGAGGAGTATAATAAATGAATGAAATGTGCTACCATTATACATGTAGGCCAGCACACTCATCACTGTTTTTTGGAGGAAAATCAACAGTGATGCTTATATGATATCATCCTACTCCCTTTGTCTGCAGCCACTTGGAGTGTTGATGGCTGTTATAAATCCCACACAGGATTGCCCATCAGCTTGTCGCTGATTGGTCACAAGTTAATGCATGAGCAGGGACTGCTCTGACCATTAGCCAATTAGCCAAATGCTAATGTTTCTTAAATTTGGCTAAATAAACTTGCAAATGGCTAAAAAGACCAAATTTTGGTAAATTATGCCTGTATTTTCAATTTTGGACACAGATTATTGATGTTTTGATTTGTCCTTGCATGAGCAAAGCAAAAATGCAGCTCATTGGCTATACGAGAAAAAAAGCAAGGTGTGATGTGACACCACGGTAAGGCAACTTTCTATCAACGCTGCGCGAAATAACTGTGTTCTATGGCACAACTGTTCAGGCATTTGTACCACAGGACTAGAGCTTGTTCCCACATGGGAAATTTGTCTGATATCTGTATGAGCAACTTGAGTAATAATAAATATCTATTTTTGCTATTTCAAAGTCCCCACTGATTCTTCAATGATTAATGTGGAAATTACAGTTCTAAGCATCTGTGCCACTCCTATCAACAGAATATCCCATATTTTGGGCTCAGCTTCCACTAATTCCATTCAAATGTGACAGTGGCTGTACTTTGATGTCTGATGACAGGGATCATTTATTGCATGCAAAAATGACAGGGATCATTTATTGCATGTAAAAATGACAGAGTCTTCAAAAGAACTGATATAGTAGTCATAAAAGCAGTGTAAAATACAAGGCTGTGGTGATACTGGAACCCCCTGCACCTGCAGATTTCCAGAGGCAGGAATAAGAGACTGACAGGAGACATGCCAAAGCTCCTGTCAAGTCGGAGGAAGACTGGTGTCACAGAAAAATATCAACCTACAAAAATCATTTAAGTTGAGGGAGTCTTCTCTGTGCATTTCCCACACATATTGCACTAGAAACCTCAACTATTTTTGTTCATTTTGATTCTTTCAAATCATTTTCTAACTTTTTGCTTCTTGTTTTTCACCCACTTTTGGATCAGATTTGGAAAGTAGAAACTTGGGAGATAATATGATTTTTGAACTTTTACCAGCTTCTGTATGACTCATTTATACAAACATGCTTTTGCTGTAACTTCAATGTCAAATCACCAAAATTAATAACTTTGGGTTCCATGAACAACTCATGCCGAGGGACTCCCTTTTTTATTTTAAGTTAGACTTGACCCTTAAATGTTTATGGTCAAGGTCACATGAGAGTCCAAAAATTATATGTACATGTATACATTTTCTATTTGTTGTGCAACCTTCTAAATGTAGTATACGAAAGAGCACTTTTCACAATGTCCTTAATCAAAGTCACGTTCATAAGCCTATGTTATAAACCCTGCTATTTGATGGCTGACCTTGACCTACCGATGTAAAAGCAAATTTTAATTCATATTTTGAATGATAGTCATCCAAATTTAATTATTCTGAGTTCTACAGATAGCTGGTGCATGGAAACATTTTTTTTCTTTATTCAGCTTTAGCCTCCCAATGTTGCAGATCAAGGTCATGTCACAGAGTTAAGAAGTGCATTTTGCATAATCTTCAAAAAGTAGTTTATCAGATAAGACTTAGTGCTTCGTGAGGTCCTTTGGTCAGAATCATAAGAAGTCGTGCATCCACGATTTGACACACAAACCTGGACCTAGTTTATTCTCTCTGTTGTCTGCATCTGCAAATGTACATTCTTACTCATAAATTGAACAACAATGTTCAAAGTTTCCGTAACTCTGAGTTTTACACAGCATGTCCCTGGGAACATGTTTTTTAGCCAAACCGTACCCCTAGAAATACTGATGGTCAAAGTCACTTGTTGTGATGGCTGGCCTGGTAAAGATTAATTTACTATTTACCCAAGTATATGCATGATAACTTCCGAACTTCCAAAAAGCAATTATGTCATGTAGTGTTCAGTTTCACCACAAGAGGCACTGCTGGTTCTCACGATTGTTCAACGAGCAGTCCAGACCAGAGATCAGTTTGTATCCCTCCAATGTTGGACAGTTCTTGTTATGTGATATGCAGCACTTGGTATAAACCTAACACCTACTCCTTGGGTAAATCACTGGAATGGAACCACAAAACACACCTTTTTTCACTCCCAACAACATGAATACAATACAATAAGAAAATGTGGTGCAGACCAGGCCAACTAACTTGTTATGGAAACACTGATTACTCTCATTTGGGAAATACCTCTACGTACACTGGCCATTGGCAACTCAATAAAGCTTGTTGCTTGAGCTTTTCTATGCAAGTGAAAAGAATATAAATGGCAGTTTTGCTCTTAGGTATGAAGTTCAGGTAATGTCCAACCAGGCAAAATTACTTCACTTCCTGAGCCGATTATCACATATGTACACATTCCTAACATGATAAACTTGTATACTCAAGTGACTGCAAAGCTTTGAAGAATCTGTCTGTCCTAAAGGTGGAACTCAACATTCAGAATTGCTACATAAACATGAGTGTGTTTTGAGCAAAAATTTGCTTGTTCTTTTTTTTTTGGGGGGGGGTGAAACTTTTGATATACATGTATCTTGAAAACCTTGACTTGTTCTTCATTTCTGCCATACACTATTGACTCTTGACTCACTGTGATGAACCTATTGACTCTTGACTCACTGTAATGAACCTATTGACTCTTGACTCACTGTAATGAACCAGTGGTTTCTCATCATCCGAAAATGAATAGCAGGAATTTCTTGCCAGGTTCAACATTATGCAACCTGTGTTCTGAGTTAAATGAGGTACACAGAGCCTCAATTGCCAGGCACTGTCTAAGAGAGAGTATCTTTCTCCCTTTACATGATGGTGTTAACTGTAGATTCAAGGGATCCAAGCAATGAAGCCAAGTCTGCATTCACGCGGGTGGCAGAGCCCCTCTCGCAAGAAGTTTTTTTTGCAAAAATAAGTATTTTCTTTTAGAAGGGGTGTCACAGTCTCTAAATTACAGAACAGAAAGATTTGGAAGAACAACAAAATACCTGGAGATGTCCCACTCATAATGGGAGAGCTAGAGTCTTTGGATTCAAGAACCAAATAGAAACCTGGTCTTCTTTGAACACATGTTCAAAATCTGATTAAAAAAAAATACTTTGTTCATTGACACATTCAAGTAAACTGGGATTTACTGGGTTAATTTAACTCAAATGGACCAGAAAAGTTGATGTGATGTGGAAATATTTTACCATGGTTACTCAGAAAATTAGGCATAAGGCTTGAACCTACCCGTCCATCACTCTTCCAATAGATGAAGAAGCCATATTCATCCACTTTGACCAAACAGCTTGCTTCTGATACACCAGTTTCCTGAAATGCAGATAATGAATACAATTATGAAACACTTTATTGTGGTTATGACTGAGGCACAAAATTTCCAGGAAAACATTTCAACATTTCACGAAAAAGTCTTCTGTCAACATTTATGATATCATATTTCTGTTTCTAGTTTGGGTCCAAGCTTTTAACTGTTGTTAGACGATCAGCTTTCCTAACAGAGCCTGAGGCCTACCTAAGCCCCCTAAACCACTCTCATTTTAGCCTAGAGTATGTCTGCCATTTGACATGTCAGAATGACCTTAAGACCTCTTCAGCCAGCATAATAACATGATGATCCCAGGTAACCTTGAGAATATGTGAAGGTCCCTGAATGTCAAACTGCACCAAGATTTCAATGCGCTCAATGCAGCATGCCAAGGACAAACAAAGCCCTTGCCATATCCCTGAAGGTACCTGCCAATGGATTCTCTCTCTCTCTCTCTCTCTCTCTCTCTCTCTCTCTCTCTCTCTCTCTCTCCCTCCCTCCCTCCCTCCCTCCCTCCCTCCCTCTCTGAATATGTGCAAAGATCAAAGAAATAAAGAAATCCTATGCTTATTATTGAATAGGTACATCAAGATGAGTGACCTAGACACACATGGCATGTACTGCGGTTTTTTTCCTCCTGTTACAACCTGTGAAAATGTATTGACATTATTTTGTTCCACATACAATGGACTTGAAAAGTGTTCCACTTTAGATATTAACCTCATATTGGGGGAAAATGGATATTAATCTTACATTGGCATATACAAACCATTTAAGATGAAAATTGCTGTTTTCACAAAAGGATTTTTAAACAATAACTTTTCAATCTCATATCTCAAAACCAAAACGAGGAATAACAAATTATGGATCATTTTAAAGTTCGTAATCTTTTGAAGACACATGGATGATTTTCCCATGTTTTCAGTGTGTTCTTAATACGCAAAAATCAAAGCCATATCAAAACTTGAGGCTACATTTTTGATGTGTTTAAATAACAATCAGTGCAAAAAGTCTTTTTTAATTTGTTTGTGAGTTTTTGAGCTAGTCTATAATTCAGAGCAATACTAATTTCACAATTTATAGGTTTTCTACACTCAAAGCAAGAGACATCAAGCTAGAGACCACTCAAGATATACCACAGCTGGCTATCCATCCTTGCATCAAGAGTCCTTGCTGTTGCTGTGAATCATGGTGATCATGCAACCTCAGCTTCACATCTTGCTGGACGTGTTTTTTTTTAAAGATGACTCACGTAAAGACACCCCTTTCACAGTCAACATCATTTTGAATCACTAAAAAGAAGAAAGATTGCTAACACCCCATCTTCAGCCGACCTTGATATATTGAACCCAAAATATGTCCAGACCTGATATGAGCTGAGCTGAGTTGAGCTGCAGCTTGAAATAAGCTAAGATGAGCAGAGCTGAGCCTGGCTTAACTTTAACCTGATAGTACATATATATGGTTATAAGTGAGCAAGATAGTCACCCAGTTTTACCCACATCCTGCCAAGGTACATTCCTACCAAATCTGATACATTAGAAAAAATATATATATATATGAAAATACATGTATATTAGGATTCCAATACAAACCATACAACATGTACATGTAGTCTTATTGATCATTACAAGTTTTTTTTTAAATTTGTTAAAAATCAGGAAATAATGTGGTACCAATAACTGTACATCTTGGTGGGGATCCAGTCAAGCTACATTTTTATCAATTTTGAAGAGAACCCAACTTGCAGTTTGCAAGAAGAAATAGGACATTACAAACACACACAAAACAAAACAAAACTTATGCAGAGATGCCAACTGTCCCTAATTATCAGGGACAAATCACTGAAATTAAGCGAAAATTTGACTACTTTACAGTGTATGTCCCTCATTAAATCTGGGTATTTACTGCTATATTCTTTATTGATTATACTGTGTCCCTGATGGTCTTGACCTCTTGTCCCTGAAATGACACTTTGAATGTTGGTATGTATCCCTGTTTATGAATTTTCTTCTTTTGTACCTCAACTAAGGCAAAGATGAAGAGAAGTCTGTATTATCTTTTACTGCTGAAAACACTCTGAGTAGGGGCATATATCTGTGAATACAATTTGCATTTGGAACCCTGAGCAGCGTCCGCACAGACCAAAGAGAACCTCACTCTATTCTGTAGGCCCAGACACCCTAACAAGCTATGGTTTGTATTTATCTCATGTTTTACAGCAAAATTAATACATAATAATTGATTTTAAACCTATACTATATTTATTTATGTTGACAAACTGCCCAGCAATACATTGCAGGGAAAGTAGTGATGGGGCAATGAGTACCCCATCCACTATGTGCTACAAGAGGACACATGCAGGCAGTATTTTCAGCACTAAAAATTAAAATAGGCTTTTTTTTTCTTTCTTTTTTTTTTTTTTTGAATCAAAACCAGTGAGGCTCTCTCCACAGCTTTAGTCTCTACACCACTGGAATGAAAATAGTCCCTCCCAATAAGGAGGAGATCCATTGTTGCCAACAACACATAGCTCATTTGCACATGGGCAATTTGATCCATGAAAGCAGATCACATAGGCAGATCACATGGGTGTTTGTGGGGGCTGCTGGTGCAAAAATAAGATAAATTAAGTTATCACATGAAACGAAAATCCACCGTAATAGCTTGTGACCACAGGTCATCATCATTGATCTGCAATCCCCTGCTAACTCCTACCTGGGAACACAACCACATGCATTGTGAAAACCCCAGTTCAAACATTTCTAACACTTATAGCGCTAACTCCTTGACTGTGTCAACATCTTTCCTCTGTGCCGAGGAAAACTGTTAACCTGAACCATTTACTTTCCCTGAAATGCCTAAATTCAGTCTGGGCATGCTAGCACTTAAAAACCAGAGGCCTTTGAGGAATTTGCAGGTAAAAAAACTCAGAATTATAATTCTGATAATGTGACTGTTTTCAGGACCAGCACTCAAAGAGTTAAATTTCACCTGGAAATGGCAGTTCTATATCAGTGCTCTGCAACCTTGGATACTGGATCAAGGCCTGCAATCCCATTTTAGTTTCTATGTGAAGGACTATTAATCAACAGTAATACATACAAAAGTACTCCTCCTATGACATGATTTGATACTCAATAGAACACAATGACCCTGAACAGTGCTGTCACCCGTATGTACACCACAATTCAGGAGGCACTGACATAAAGTAAACAGTGGCAGACATGAAGCCCTGCTGGGGTATTGGGGAGAAGGCGGGGTGAGGGTGTAGGTGGGGTGGAGATGGTAGGTGGGACGGCATGTTCCATCAACTAAAAATAGGCATTAAGTAGTGCACTTCCCGGCCATCTACATGATTTAGCTAAATACAGTCATCACCAGACAGTCCAATTATGTTTCAAAGACAAAGAGCCTAAAATTTTTGCTTTGATTGAGTTTGTCTGAAAAATGCAAGACTACGACACCGATTCATGAATATATAAGGCAGCTGATCAGGACCTGTAAAATTCAGGACACCCACAGCAATTTCATGACTGCTGGCAAAATGCCAAATATCTCACTTGCAAATGATGAGGCACAATATGATTGTGAAAGGGATGGCAAAGGAAGGTGGCGTCTTCATCAATACCACCTGCTGATGTGACATCCAATCTCATCTTTGAAAAGCGGCAGCTGGCATTTGCCTGTTAACATCTTCCAAGGCACCAGTGTAATTATTGATGGGCTCTGTTCATATAGCAAGCATAACAAATGTACTTTGTGCCATGAAGATTCGGCAAGAAAGTAAATCCAGCAATCCCTAGTGCAAATACTGAGACAGTCTGTGATCTAATATATCGCATAACTCATTTGGACAGGTGTTTCGATTCACATAGAAAAAGCTGCACTTTCATAGATTTGTAAAACGGTCTTTTCAAAGGCGTCATTTTCATGAGCTATACTTCACCTAGACAATAGAATTTACAACAAACCGAGACTAGCTGAGAGCAAGATGAATGAATTTTCCAGACAAAATAACTTTTAAAAAGAGTCCTCTCATTTTTGGTGGACAGACCAATGAAAAAAGTGATTGCTCTGTGTTCCCTCCCTCCACACAGAGCCATTAACAGTTGTTAAACGTTTTGTCCTGACCAGCCTCAACAGCTGAAGAGGGACGCATTTAGATGATTATCTTTCTAAGCTATGTAATACATTTTAAACCCTCTAATACACAATGAAACCTGTTTTGAGAGACCACTGTGAAGAAAGACCACTTGCCTTTTCAGACGATGTTTACCATGGCCCTTTTGCCATCTTTCCCATGTTATTGCTCCTCTATTGAGAGACCACCTGCCTTATGTGACCACTCTTTGGCCTAAAGGTATTGAGCAAACCTGGCTGCACACAATAATCACACAAAACGGAAGGAAAAAACACACTAAGATTCCAGTTACCTGACCTTGTATAAACAAACATCCAAACATAAACAATTCTATAATTCTAAAAGGCATGGTCAACAAATTCCACTTTTTACTCCCAGTCAAAGTTGTACCTAACGACCTAACTAGAGGAACAGCCCCACCAAGCATACTCGTCTGAGATATTCATGTGGCTTAGTTATAATTTGCAAATGTCTAAAAGTTCAGATGTACACCAATTACACGGTGTCCCATACAGGGATGTAGCAGAAGTTTGTACTCCCTCCATGCAAAGCTGCCCATCATTTTGTCTGGGTGCAAACCTAGACATTCTGTTTTTCCAAGAATTCATTTTTTCATTTCCGTCTTTCTTTCTTCTTTACGACAAAATTTGTGCAGAGTTTTTCTCGGAAACTATTATTCCGAAAACCACTAATTTTGCCATGGAAACTGACCTGCCAGGGAAATTGTGCAAATCGTTTGGAATAGTCATGATGTTTAAAGTTATGCAAATTAGGGGCAATTAAAGTTTTAAAAGCTCTATATCTTCAAAAATATTTTAGAGATAAACACAAAGTTCTAATTTACACACGCAGGTTTAAGACAACTGTCAGTTTAATGGGCATGAACAAAAGTTTTAAATTATGCTAACCAGGGGCACTTGAACAAGTTTTATATCTCTAAAAAAAATTATAGCTAGAGGTACCATTCCAACTTCAATTTTGGGAAGTGACATAGCCTCATGCTTTGCTTTGCTGCTCTTTTCTAGTTCCTCTTTGTAATGGTTAGAAAGGCATGCAAAAGCTACACTTGTAACAAAAGATGACTGACACCCAGACAAGACAGACATTTTTTTCTTTGATGTCTTCCACCCTCATTTTTGGTTCATAAACTAGCAACTTGCAAGTAAGCTGTCTGGAAGACCTGGGCCGGTACCAGTGTACCTGACAATTTGGACTCCTGAACCAAATGGGGCCTAGGGCCCAAATATTCACCAGAATGTTGCCCCCTGGGACCAAACTATTCCTGAATACCTAGGCCCTTTATATATGTATATGTATATAAATATATGTATATGTATATGTATATGTATATATATATATATATATATATATATATATATATATATATATATATATATATATATATATATATATATGCATATATGTATATATGTATGCATATATATATATATATATATATATATATATATATATGCATATATGTATATATATGTATGCATATATATATATATATATATATATATATATATATATATATATATATATATATATATATATATATATACACATATACATATAGAGAAAGAGAGAGATTATAGCAAGGTTTGTTGTTGATGCGAAGAGTATCAATGAGCACTGGGTACTATATATGCAGAACGAGTGAGTGAAGCGAATGAGTTCTGCAATATGGCACCCAGTGCGAGTTGATAGTTTTTCGCGTCAACAACAAACCATGCTATAATCTGTTTCTCTCATGTTTGCGTCCTTCAATAAGTTGCACCACACCAGATGCCAAATGTTCCAGCAGAGATTCAGCAGTCTGGCTGACAGCAGATGACGCCATTGTTACCTGGGAAGCAGTTCATAATAGTATATCATATATTGCTACTTCCAGTTACAGGTCCTCTTCTGGTTATACGTAATCTACTGAACAGAAGGCCTATTATAGCACTTTCTAATGACTTGATTATACGGTGCACAGTGGTCTGGCCTACATGATATTTATACACATGCTTTATAGCACTAAAATCGACCCAAACGCGAGATAAATATAAATATAAATATATATTGGGGGGGGGGGGCCTGAAGGGGTTATCTATACCTTGTAACAGGACAAAACTGCCTATACCAGCACACTGGGACCTCCTCTTACCCCCTTCATTCATTGTGTGACCTTTACTTCACCAGAGGTTGGGAAATCAGTGTTATAAGCTTAGCATTGCCCTCTGGCATTCCCCAAATAGAGCAACCTATACCACTGCAGTATTTTTCTGCAACAATTTTAGCTAATCTTGGTCACAGATTTGCATGTAACAGTGGTCCTAATTAATAAGATAAGTGTAAGGGGGGGGGGGGGAAATCAATACATGTAGTATAAACTTTGAATTACCACTGAAACATATAAAAGCAACAACTAGAGAAGAGATGATATTAGAAATCATTTCAATATGATTCCATATACACATATAACATAAGCTGGCTTTGCGATCAATTATTCAGGTGGGAACCAAGTGTTTGCAGGGGTGACCAAAATGTTCTTTGATGCCATGCATCTCCACAAAAATTTGCCATGGTGTTTGTTCTGGCAATGTAAGTTTGGCTAAGCAACTTTTCTCTCCCTGTATTTGGCCACACCAGGTGTTAATAACAAACAGAAGAAAGTTGTTAACTTTGCCTGACCAGTAATATCAAAATTGTTGACTTATTCCTGTCATTAGAATCAAGACTTTATTGACTCAGTCCAGTCTCACTGCCATATACATATATTCCATTCACTCCCTTTATGGCAAACATTACGCAGCTTCTCATTTTTTTTTCTGCAGGGTGGTTATTTGATCAATAACCCAGTTGGCTGACAGTAGATTGCTTTTCTTTCAAATATTGAAGAAAGCCCTTTGTAATATTCATATCATTAACCCATTACATACAGTAATGTTTGAAAATGTGACGCAATCACGGAAATTGTATGCGCACAATCAACTGGAATTATAGGAATTGTACACCTGACCCTTTCTCCCTGAATCAGGACTAAGTCAACAGCTTTTCTAAGTGTGGGTAAGTGATCAGCCCAGGCCAAGGAAAGCTGTTGACCTGGGTCATGTTATCTCGTTAGGCCTTATCTAATCTATAATTCATATTCAAACCATTTTTCATCACTGTTGAAATATGTCAAAAAAAACGTTGAAGCAGAAGACATTTAACCACCAGCCAGACTCAGCGGGTTTCAGGCAAGAATAGGTTAAATTATCTCACATTATTATGACCCCCCCTAAAAGGACAGAGGAAACCTAAGCACCAGTATCTTGGATTTATTACATTTCTACATGCATCTCTGTGTGGTTTTGCCTCACCCATTTGACAATCGAGTCAATGAAATACACTGAATTTTCCCTGAATCTGAGCAAAATTTTAAAGGCCTTGTAATTTCCCTGATCTGTGGGAACCCTGATGGAAGTGTTTGCTCACATTCCTTACATACACAAGAAGGATTGCTGTGAGGAAGACAGGACCGAGGCTCTCTGACAATGTGATCACAGTACATGTGATAGACGTCCCAAAGCATTCTGCAGGTTTATTCATGCTATCTTGAGAACAAAATTAGGTGAATAAATAGTCCAGGGTGACTACCTGGAGACGTGGACAATTTATTATTGCAATAGCCACCTAAAAACAAAACAACAGGATCAGGAACTGATCCTGTGCTCACTTGACCCAGCATGCTTTGAACGAGTGTTTATTCATGTTTGTGTACATGTGTTTAAGAGCCTCAGAGAGAACTATTGATTTGCATAGTAATTAATCTATGGGTATATCTGCACTTATTGATCATAACAAAAAATTAAAAATTCATTTAAAAATCAGAAATCGATAGAAACATCACCTCATGAAGACATTTGTTTAAGCCTCTCAAAAGGAACATTTATATCGCGTTGCAGCACATTGTAACTGAAGGTTTTGGAGAAGTAAAAAACAAAACAAAAAATCATATTTTTTTCAAAACAATCTAGCATCACCATGTGAACATGCTAAGGTCTAGGGGTATCAAGAAGTGTCCCCATGCAATTTTGAAGCAAGTGATTGAGTGGTTTCTTCATGGAAGATTTTTTAAGATTTTGCCCAAAAGCAAACAATTTATTCATAAAAAATTCAAAAAATTAATGGAGTATGACCATTTGAACAAACTTTATAAAGACCCAAAAGGGGAACATTGGCAGCAAGTTTGACGTGAATCTGGCCAGTGTTTTCAGAGAAGCCATCAAAAATGTAAATTGTGAATGAATGACAATGGATAATGGAGCAATTGACTTGGTGGTTTCCGAAAAATTTGTTAAGATTTGGTCAAAAAATGAACAAAATAATTTGTAAAAAATCTAAAAATCACTGGAGTGCGACCATTTGAACAAACTTGACAGACATCCACTTCAGGTACATTCCCACCAAGTTTGAAGTGAATCTCACCAGTGGTTTCAGAGATGTTGAAAATGTAAATTGTGAACAGATGACAGGTGGACAGACAGAGTATGGATTGACAGTAAAAAAAAAAAAGTAAAAGCTCAGGTGACTGACAGAGTCATACATCTATACATACATTTATGATCATAAATATATGCAAAGTCTCCGCTTAAAGACCTCCAGAGCTCTCACCTTGAAGTTACATAAACAAAAGTGGTCCTGCAGCACTGAAGATCACGTAAAAGTCACTAAGGCTCAGTTTCAAGCCAGCCTTTACAGCCGACCTTCTTCAACACTATGAGAATCTTTATGGTTTTATATGAAAGGGTTCATAAGTGCTCATCCTGACACAAAATTCACTGAAGCTACATTGTGAGCTCAGGAATTATATCATGCCAACTCATATGCTCTCTGAATATTGTAATGCTTCAAGGGCATAGTGCATCTAGTCATCAGAGCACCAAACTTGGCAAACTGACAAATATATATATATAAATATATATATATATATAAATATATATATATATATATATATATATATATACACATACATACATATATACACACACACATATATATATACATACATATATATATATATATATATATATATATATATATATATATATATATATATATATATATATATATATATATATATATATATATATATATAGTGAATATTTTAGACATAGAGGTATTTAACTGTATCAACATCTGGACCTGCATTAATATCAGCATATTATGCTGCACCCAACACACGAGAAGCCACATTTACAGCTTACAAGAATTCACAATTATACATGATACATATATGATACAGCTTGCACACCAACTGCCCTGCCCCCCCCCCCCCCCCCCCCCCCGCAACACACACAAACGCTATCTCTCTCAAACTGTTATAAATCTGTTGGGGGTCCATTGTACATGCAATCTGCTGCAATGTTTTGATTAATTTCAAATGTAATGAGTTACAATCTGGGTATGAATTGTAGACAGGATCTGTCATGATACCTTGCCCCAGCTCAGCCGTTTTACTTGGGTTGGACACTCAACCCACCCAAAACAAAGCTGCCATCTCAAATCTTACCCTTTCCCCACTCAAATTGCCCCAAAGGGCCTGGATGTAAATTAGCTTCTGCCTCAATCTTTTCACATAAAATTCTCATCAACGTTAAACATCTTTGCTAAGTTAAATTGTAGATGATACCTGTAATGATAGCACGCCCCAGGTCAATAGTTTTCCTTGGTGCAAGTTGGGTGCACCATGACTAACCAACACCAAGGAAAGCTGTTGACTCATTCTTATGTTAATCAGGAAAGGGTTAACTCATTCCACGCTGATAATACTTTTTCCTGCCAATATCTAAATGTCGTCTGCTAATTGTATTTTACTAATTTAGGGATTATTTTTCAAAGTTTTGGATGTAACTTGCATGGAAGATCATTCCAAATTATATGCCCATGGTCAACAGCTTTCCTTGGCATGCTCTGGGCACATTGCGCCCAGAGCGCGCCAAGGAAAGCTGTTGACTTGCTCTTCTATCAGGGTGGAATGAGTTAATCCAAAGCGTACACCACAACCAAAAAACAGGCAATTTTGACAACTTGTTTTGCCCAATATTTATCCTATGCACACAGATAGATTTATACACAGACCGTTTGGTTAGGACTGTGCCTAACATACATATCTTTCCACTCTGTGCATCTTTCGTATCATGTAACCATGCTATGACACCAAATCAGCAGTACAGTGGAAGGCATCATAAAACACCTATTAAAGAAGACAGACGGAAGGTTAACCATTTCCTTGCATGTGTGTATACTTGGTGAAGAAGAATAGACGGAAAGAATGCACTATGGCCTTTGTTCATGGGAATTCAAAGATTCAAATTCTGCAGGGTGCAAAAATGCTGAGGACAAAATGAGGTTTACAAAAGGTGAGGATTCTGCCCCAAGCTTCATGGTATCGGCTGGAGTGTGCCACATGGCAAACCAGCTCTACATTTTATTGACAAAAAGGTAAATGTGACCACAGTGAGTACCATATACCTGCTCTGAAGCCATTTTTTGAAGGATAATATTCCAAGACTATTTCCCAGTGAAGAAACAGAAAAGACATGGCATTTCATGAAGACAGTGCCTCATCACAAACTATTTATAGGAACCCCTCAGGTCCTCCAGAAAAACAAAATCAAGTATATTACACCAGATGAACGGATGCAAGAGTCCCCCCTATTCATTTCCACTGGATGTCAATGTTTGGGATACACTTGAATCTAATCTACAGACCCACAATATCTGCACGCTGGGCTGCTTACATGCAAACCTTAACAAGATATCATGCTCAGCACTTAACACCCCTTGGCCACCTGGGTTTCATATGTTCAGTGACCTAATTTTGACCTTTGAAGGACACTCAGGGTAAAATTTGAGAAAACCGAAAGAAAGCACATATGTACTTTGCAATATGTGTTCAACAGTAACCTGGGGCCTGTGATCAACCATACTTGAGGTGTACAAAGAAAGGAAGATTGTGACCTAAGTTTGACTTTTGAAGGCCACTCACTAAAAGCAAAGCAAAAATAACACCCAAAAAAATCCCATACATACTTTCCTATTGATGTTAAATAGTGACTACAGGTCTACAATCAATCATACCCAAAATATAAAAGAAAAAAATTTTGACCTCAGTTTGACCTTTCAAGGTCACCCAAGATCAAATTTAAAAACACCAAAGGAAAGCCCATTGGTACTTTTCTATTCATGTTCAGTTGTAACCCTTGGCCTACAATCAACCATTCCTAAGATACAGAGAAAATAGATTTGCCGAGTCAAAAGTAGGCCAAAAATATGTCAAGGTCATCCAGTTTCAACAGACATTCTATCCTCTTGTAAACTTGCCAATTTTGGTTCCACATATATGTGTTTTCACGGACAAATTTTCTTGTAAATAGAAAAGGTCAGAATTAGCTCTAAGGGGTGTATTTGCCCCAATACACAACTGAATACACAAACATTTGGAGGGCTAGAGCTGTGTATTCCCATTAGTTTGTATGTTAAAGCAACTTGAAATAAACTAGTCACTCTGTAGCTGTGGTTATATGCTTTTTTGTGAGGTATTTAGTTATGCATCTAGATTTACTCTCTGGAATTTGGTGTTTCTATGTGCAGTAGTTTTCAAGGTAATTAGTCGCAAATTACAATATAAAGTAATGGGAATACATAACCCTAGCCCTCCACTGACTGCAGTGCCCTCTTTTAAGCAGTTCTTGAACCTTCTGTTCTTGCCCTTGCCTATTGGGACTGTTGTAAGTCTATGGCTCTATGTACTTGCATCAGCGCATCTAAGTATGCATTTGAGAAGAAAGCACATGCTATCAAATCAATTTTGACCACAGATAAAGATGCGCTGATAGACTGCCCTGTCGAAACATGCTTGACTTCAACATTAGAAGGTGGCATGCTCTTTGCTGAAGACCGTTTTGCTGAAATCTTGTCTTGCTTCTCTCATAATCAACATAACACATTTTTCAATGACCTGAGTGTTTTCTTCTGAAATAAAGTATTTGTTTTAGCAGACTGACAAAGAAAGCATCAGCATTGTGCTTAGAAACAACAGGTGTTACACTGCATTTCACTCAGTCCATATAATTCAGATCTACACTGTTGAATTCATTCCATCGTGATAGAAGACCGAGTCAATAGCTTTCCTTGGCATGCTCTGAGCGTAACGCCCCATGCGCCCAGAGCACACCAAGGAAAGATGTTGACCATGGGCATATAATTTGGAATGATCTTCCATGCAAGTTTCATCCAAAATTTTGAAAAATAATCCCTAAATTAGTAAAATACAATTAGCAGATGATATGTAGATATTAGCGGGAAAAAGCGTCATTAGGGTGGAATGAGTTAAGTCTAAAACTCTGAAAAATGCTAATCAATTCAAAAAGTTCACTTTACACCCTGCAGCGAAGTCGTGCAAGGCTCGGAACGTAGCCCTAGGGTTTCTTTCCTGAAAGTTTGCAGTAGCTCCAATCAACCTTCAGGTTCCACCAAAATATGTGTCATAGGCAATATAAGAATATGTCTCTGATGTACATTTCTGTCGTGAACTGATGTACATTTGTCATGAACTGAAGGAATGTTTTAAGAAGATAAGCCCCCCCCCCCCCCTGTTTTTTCCACCATGCCCAGCAAGAGAAGAAACAGTGCACGATCAAGTCAGAGAAGACAACATCAATACAGCATGTAACCTGCCTGACGCACAAACTGACAGCTATTTTATGGATTGATGGATAGTGAAAGTGTTTCTCTGTCCTTAAGCTTCCTGTAGTTCAGCCATTTCGGTCAGTTTCTGATTTGCAATAATGGAAAGCAGGCCAACATGGGTGTCAAAGGTACAGACCAGTATCTCATGATGACCATCTTGTGTTGCCTGCAGTAACGCACAGGTGCCTGCCTCTTCACCATTACATACAGCAAATGAAATGGGAATCTCTGCTTGTGGTTAGATGAGAACCTACCCAGCTTCAGTTACAATCAATTGCTTATCTTGTTCATGAATCAACTGAGTGAAGACCTACCTAAGTGACCTTTGAGAGGTAGCTGTTTAGTTCTGGTTTCTAACTGCATGCGCGCTAAGCCCTGCCATGTCCACTTAATGGGGCAGAACCAGCATCTACATCAAGCAAAGACAACATTTCCCAGCCTTTTTCGCTTGTGAGTTTTTAGACCTGGGGATTCTGCACACAGTTGGGAAAATACCAGGTGCTATGGCTCGCATGACCTGCCACAATACCAAATTCAAGATTTCCCCCCACATGTGGAGCCACTGTGCACTAACTGCTTTCTCATCTCCACTGCCTAGAGACACACCCTTTGTGGGGTGAGCCTGCTTGCCTGCATACTTTTAATACAGGCACTTACCCTGGTGCAAGCCTTACATGGTGAAATGACATGAATAACTACTTTGGCAGTCATGAAAGTGGGAAAGAAAAGTGACAAGTGAGCTACAAAAATATTAACATAACAGTAAAAGGTGAACTTGCAACAGTAAATGAAGACAACTGGGGGGGGGGATACACTCTATTTCAGCAGTGAATTTTGGGCTAGAACCTTGTCCTGAGCTTATCTTTGCAGAGTGTGCACATGTGTAAATGAATGGGGATTCACAAATGTGGACTATGGTGTGGCACAAGAGTCAACAGACATTTAATTCTCCATGTCAAAATGTACTCAGCGCAGAGGTGTAAAAACTATGCCAATTTATTACCTCAAAGGTGTCACAATCACCTCTCTCCATGCATGACGTAACAGAGTTACTGCTTGACAGCAAAAATTTAATTCCCCTCTCTTCACAACAAAACTTTTCAACATACTGTGTCACAGTTCAAATTTATCAAACAGGAATGTAAGTGCACTAAACTTTAGGTAGGTTTAATGCCCTTCCATGCTAGCAAAAATATGAATTGCTACTGAGCAATTCCTGTTGCAGATCAACCATGCACCCACAACTGGTCAGAATTTCATGATAAAGACATTCTTGTGTGCCAATTTCATACATGTATTAAATTAACTACTTTTGTACGTCATCGAAATAAGTAGAAGAGTAGTTCTTTTTGTCCCTACAAGGAATGCTATTAGGCTGCACATCAACTAGTAGACCAACTATACTGAGGCTTGGCAACATAATACAAGACATGCATATTGATTTCCCACCACAAAGCGCAGGATTCATACCTGCCAATCAAGGAGGCCACACAGGCATATCACTGTCACAGACAGGGCAGGATACCGCTTTCTCACAAAATCAGTATCTTTTAGAGAAAATTAGGATTACAAATGCAAATTTCATATTCATTCGGTGCTTCCTAAATTGGATATGAGAATTAATTTCCATCTGCCTGTACTAAGTATTCTTTATTTCCAAAATATTACCCGCTTGCCCGCACTTGCATCTGTCCGTGTGTCTTGCCACGAGACTATGATTACCAAGGCAACCAGTTATGCAGTTGAGGTGGAAAATAAATATGCATGCCTTGTATTGGGTTTAAAACCCTCTTCATTGACAACCTTCTGTTTAGCTTAAGCAACAATTATTGATTTGTTTATTAAATTTACTTGAAATCTTATTTGGTTATATTCAGTTTTTAGCATATTTGTTGGTTCAGAAACCTTTTTTTTTTAAATTTTGTAACTGAATTTTGCAACTGATGTAGGGTGTTTTACATGCACGCAAAATGTCCCGAGGAAAGCTGTTGACTCAATCTTAAATCAGCGCTTTAAGGGATAACATGCATTCCCCCCATGCTAAAATGTGTCTTGCCTCGCAATGCCCTCTCCAGTCAGGGGAGATAAGAAAGTGTGTGGTTGGTAGGCTCTTGGGAAGGAGTCAATTGCAATATTCTTGAGCATGGAGTTTTGCTTGATTTGTGTGTCCTTCATGTTCCTGTACATGACAAGGTCTTGACTGCACACAACATACCATCTGCTGTGCGTTCACTTCCTGATTTACAACAGCCATGAATTCCTTAGTCCTGGTCTTGGTGTGAAGTGGAATTAAACACTCTATATGCCAATGATACTCAGCTTCCAGAGTAAATATGTCACCAACACTTAGCCTTGCCTCCACAGCATCATCTTCGGTTTGGCCAAGTGCTTCATTTGCTCTAGCTCACCTGTCTCTTCCAAAAGTTACATCAACAGTCACTTCCAAAAGATTGGACCCTGACAAACAGAGCATTTGTTTGCTGCTGGTTGAAGCATCATGCTGTGATTGCATGCTTCCAGGCTTTTCTACACTCTCATTAATCTACATGTCTGTGATGCTTTTTTTTTTTTTTTTTGAGTGTAAACATTATTTAATTACAGCAAAGAGCGGGTCTTTTCCATACTGCTCCATTGGCAAGTCAGGACTTAACACTGTGCCCCCCAGCCCACTGACCTTGACCGACCAACTGACAACTGGCCAAGTTCACTGAATTATACACAAGATTTCCACTCCCCCCCCCCCCCCCCCACACACACACAAAACTTTTGTGACCCATCTGTCTAAACCGGCTATATGTCAGGTCTTTAGCAAATTTTTTCTTTTTGCAAAAAATGAGGTAGAATTCTTTTATTTTAATATTTCAAACAATCAACAATGATCAAATTTCAATGTTATCACTAATACATATGTGTTTCCATAGTTCAATAAATTGGAAGCATGTGCAATTAGCCAACTGAAATAAAGTTTTCAAAATGTTACAAGTCAAATAACCACTGGCTATTTGGCCAATAGATGGCGCTGGCTTCTGCTAGACATTGGAATTAAAGCAATACCAGTATAACCCTTTCACAAGTAAGTTCAACCCACTTGATTTTTCCAGATTTCATCCAGATCTGGCAGGCATAACTTGCCATCTGTTATTGAAAAAGTGGGGAGGGGGGAAATTAGAGTAAGTGGTTTTATTTGATTTGTATTAATTAAACATGCACCTCATACCCCTGATATGGATTAACTCATTATGACTTTTCAACGGATATCAAATACACAATGGGCACCCAAACAATTGAACTGCAATGAAGTCAGTTCACCATGGATCAACTTGCATAAACAGTGCCTAACATAAAGTAATATAAAATGTTGCAAAGGTATGATAAAATCTTCCTTCATCAACTGCTGAAGTTAAAAAAAATGTAATAATAAAATTCCAAGGTATTTAGATGTAATTTTCAGGTCCTTTATTAAATACACTGAGAAATAACTGGAACTTTGATGAATAAATATGTGATAAAACATGGCACTATTTTATATTACAGGTATCAGAAAATGTTATTAAACAATGATCCACTTTTAGTATACTGATCCTAAAAACAATGTATTAAACAAATTGGTTACCATCTTAAAAAACCCTCAGCCACACACAGAAAAGAATGTATCATGTATATGTGTAATCTTATTAATGGGGTGAAGTGAATAACATAATGATCAGTTCTTGGACTTTTTGTGTATTATATTATTCTGATGAAAGGCAGATAAATTTATCTTAATAGCTTATCTGGTAGTTGGGTCTTGAAAGATCATTTGACCTTCAAACTTGGCAAAGATTCTAAAAATGGTGATCCACTGTTTTGTTTTGTGATACTAGCTTATCTGGTTTTTGAGCTACTGCATGCAAAAAAAAATCAGAGATAATTGACCCTGGTGACCTTGAAATTAGGTCAAGGTCACTGTCCTGTGAGATCAATGTAGACTCTTACATGGGTTATCCAATGTAAATGTTTCATGATCCTGGCCTACCTGGTTCTTGAGATATCATGTGCGAGAAATTTACATGTGGCTCGACAATCACACCAGTCATGAAACTTCTGGTGGACAGAACAAAAACTACATATGTATAAGCACTTTAAGAAGTCATTGTAGAAGTTTCAATTGAATCACTAAGAACTGGCTTACTGTGTACACTTGTACATCATTATGCAATGAAATTTGATGCATCAACTATGAAACAAAGGCCGTGATCCGTTATTGCCACAAACCATCATCCTAATCTTCTCACACATATGGCCAAGTTCATACATGCCATACATACATGTACAACTTCACTGTCTAGATACAACAAAATATTGAGCCACAGCCAGCATGCTTGACTTCCCATGCCCAGCGAGGCTTTCTGAAAAGTATATCAACCAATCAGATACATCCTTTCATGGGACCTGAGGTGCATTAAAACAGCTTGGTTCACATACTACGAAGCACACAACCTGCATGTGTTATCTTGTAAAGCAGAACATGTCATGAGAGACCACCCTTGGGGCAGGCTAAAAATTGGTCTGTTAAGATGTGGTCTTTCATCCGAGGCAAACCAATGATCAACTTATAAAACATAAATTTTACTTGTGTGCTTCTGTGCAAATATGGTGGTAACTGCAATAATATTTAAGACCACTGCCATGACATCCCCTTGCCTTAGGGTCCACATTTCTGATGGCACAGCAGTCTAGATTATTTACGAATTTATTTTCAATTTAAGACCACCTGCTATATGTGGCCATTTTGGCTGACAGAAGGGGTGGTCTTAAATAGCAGGTACTGCTGTATAAATATGTGATTTAAATTTCAATAAAAGTTTGACAACACCATTTTTGTGGTTCCTGCCTTGTTCATGTTGTTTGTACACTTGCACCTTCACTATAGCAATGTCATAAAGTTCACTTCACACAATTGTTTAAAATAATTCTGAAAACTTTCTTTAACCTTTTTTGTAAAGGGAAGCACATATTAACATTTATCATCACAGTGGACTGAGGTTCCTTAAAGTGTTCAGTTTGTTGCACACATAAACTGTGATCAAATAAGCATACGTTATAAATTCAAATAAAGCTTTTTGGTGGTTTCAGGTCAGAAATGGTTGTAAGTTGGTACACGTACACAGTTCTCTTTGCTGTGCATTGTTATACCTCTGCTGCTGGAATGCCTGCTCTAATGTATAATTATCATCAGGCTGGTTCCAACATGCTCATTATGATGAATGAATTGACACTCGATCGATTCATGGACACATTTAGCTGTAGAAAAATTCTTGGAAGTATTTGTCTCTGGCTAAATTAACTTAGTTGTGTGCAAATGATACCGACTTCAAACAATGTCTCCAGTAACTCAAAGGGTGGATTAAAGCAATGAACTTGTCAGTAAATAGAATAATAAATTATCTATTTCTTCAATACTCTTGCCAAATGTTTAGTATTTTACTGTGAAAACTGACATCCACCAAAAAAACGCAGACAGTCAAGACCAAGCACTCCTTGCCTTCGCACGGACAACCTAGTCACCTGTCAACTACAATAATATTATCGATGCAACTTATCGATCACAGTTGTAAATATACATGATGTCCTTGTCTAGACTTGTCTCCATAGCACACATGGGTGCAGGCATTTACTTTATGTTAGGAAACAATGAAACCACTCTACTAATGTTCTAAAATAAAGCTTCTACAGTTCAGATTATGGTCCACATTCAAATTACACAACACCAGAGTAAAATCAATAAGAGAACCAAGGGATGCACACACACACACACACACACATACATACATATATATATATATATATATATATATATATATATGCATATGTATATACAGTAAAACCTCTCTAACCAAACACCTCCATATACTGAACACCTCTATATACTGAACACCTCACTATACCGTACACTTTTTCCGGTCCCAAGGGTGTTTGGTATAGGGAGGTTTTACTATAGAAATATATACAATGATGCTGACAAGTCTTCAAGCTCAATAACAGATCCTGCTACAGTTTCAACCTGGGTCATCATGCCCTGCTGCTTTCTGTGCTTTTCTTGTGCCTTCTCAAGTTGAGTCCAGGATAAGACATTTTCCATCATTACCAGTGATAAGAACTTGGTAATTTAGTCAGGCTTACTTATCCAAAATCCTCGTACAGTTCCACATGGATACATTTGTGGGAAAACTAAAAGCCTGCATTAAACAAGTCAAAAATTACAAAAACACATAAAAATTACCAACAAGAGGACTACAAGGTCCTATGCCCTTTTTGAATCATTGCAAGAATTACCAAAAAGACAAGCATGAGGGTCAGGGCGACTCTGGGCTCTGCTGACAGGAAGCGACTGCTACTGCAACCAACTACAGACTTTACTACTCTCTACATCTAACATATCAGTTCTTACTATTAGTTGACCTCAAGTTTTATATTATCAAGATTTTACCCAATATGCTAGTTTGACCTTTCAAGATCACTTACACTCCAAATTAGCTAAAAGAAGCCTGGTAGCTACTTTCATATTAAGGATTAGTGGTAACCAAAGGCCACAGCTGCACCATTACCAAGATAGCCAATATATTGAGAACACCTGGCACAATGTTAAATTAAGCTGACCAAAACAGTATACATAAGAATCCTTGTAAAGGGATATTGACATACCAAGGTCACTTTAAGTCAAAATTAAAGACACAAAAGAAACCCCATAAGTACCATCCCAGGGCCAGAATTTTGGCGAGAATCTGAGAATCCATTCTCATAAAGATTTTTGTGAACTTGTCTTTCTTTAAAAAGAAAACTGATTGATAAAAATCCAAATTTTCTCGCAAAATTTTGCGAAATTCTGGCCCTGCATCCTATTAAAATTTAATAGTAACCATGTGCATAGGTTCCACCATTACTAATTGTATTTGTGTCTTTTTGTCCAAAAGCACTTCCTGGTAGTCATTACCCTATTGTGCTGTCCAAACTCTTTACTCTCTATCAGCTAACCTGTCACTGTCTAGACACTGTAAGACATAAACCAAAATTTATGATTTGCTAAGTCAGCTTAAAACAAAAAAAAAATATACTGAACACTATATATGCATTCCCTGTTGGAGGATGCATAATTATTGCATCATCAACACCTTCACAAATTCAGTGAAGGCCTACCGTACCTCGACAATATCTATGTGTAAAAGCAAAGTAGAGTTTGTGCTGTAATGTCTGAACTGTGAACTTGTCTTTTCCTACACAAGGGATATATTAAGGGCTGTGCCCTTCTTCCCAATTGTAATTCTCTGAATAAAAATCTTTAAAGCAAAAGCAAAGCATTCCATATTGGTTACAGACAGACCATGGATGCAAGCAGTTTTTATAAGCTGTGCTGCCTGACAATTCAGCAGAGCTAAAACTGATGCACAGAAAATGTGAAAGCAAGATTCCAATAAGTGTCATAATATTGAGAACATCTGGCATAAATTAAGTTGACCAAAACAGTGTACATAAGAATCCTTGTAAAGGTCATGCATATGCATCTGATCAGCACATGCAATATCATGATAGATGCAAAAAGCTTTTCTGTGTCTTTATAGATTTGTAGAAGACATTCGATTCTGTCTGCTGGACTTTCTTGTGGAAAAACTTCTTCACATAATAATGATACCTCTGGCTGTGAATACATACCAGTCCCAAGTCATACATGAATCACACTTCCTGTCCATCAGATACAGAAAGATTTGGGTATTGGGAGGATTTTAATGGTATCTGCAGTTGGCCTACATACATGTCTGTAATTTTGGCAATTTGCTGTAAATATGGAGGAGATTTTAGGATGATCAAGATCCCAACTCATTATGCTGCTATCTTGTAATCTGAACTCAGTTTTCTGGTATAGGATTGTCTTGCCAACAAAAGTTAGTTTTTAAGAGTCCCATGGGATGCAGGGGTTTAATTGATGACAGTCTCTTTGGCCCTCTTGTGGACATAATAATATATATATATATATATATATACATACGGATAATACACTGGGTCTAGAGATGCTCAGGGATCAAGTGTACAAACACATAAAAAAAGATGATGACATGGTTATTTTTCTCAGATTATTTGCTTTACTGTATGCAGATAATACTATTGTTTTAACTAAAAAGCTCAGAAGAGTTCCATGCAGCTCCCAGGATACCATGCAGCAATACTGTAACAACTGCTACACCGTCACCGTAAGGAAAACAACAAAACAAAACACATAAATTGTCATTTTTTTCACAAGACAAACACAGGAGAGTCCCTCACTTTGTATTTGGTGATGGATATTGTTACATGATGTTGGTATTAACTAATTTCTGCTATTGTTCCTTTGTTCCATCCATCTTGCAGTAAACTGGTAGTGTATAAGTTGACTTTTGTAGTCCCATAAGGGTTTTTGAGTTAATCAACGAATTTGAAGCTTAGTTCCAGCTCAGATGCTTCTTGAATTTTATCCAGACATCAAATTTACTGAAGTTAACATATGTACCTTGAGAACAAGGTCATGATCCCCCATAAGAAAATGACATTGTATCAAAGTTGAAACTAAAACAGGTCTTCCGTTGGTGCCCACAAAACAAATCACAGAAGTTATCTCCCGAGTCCAGCAGTCACTCAACAGTTTATCTCAATCAATTAAAAAAAAACTCAGACCTGCACCACAGAGCCATACAAACTGCGAGTTGTTATGCTCTTAATTAATCATACCCAAATGATTAATTATCCAAATGTTTAATTATGCTCAAGTGCATCAAAAAAGCCGCGTGCACAGCTTCCTGTGTTGGAGTGTTGTTTTGTCCGCAAGATAAAGTGCTCTCGTAAATTTAATGAGCCAGGTTGAGCTGAGAGTCCATTCAAATCGAGTCAAACTATTACAAATATTTTTCCCCTGGCTGTAATCTACATAGCTACATATATACACATAGTCTAGATCATGTGCATGTATTGACATCTGCCATGATGTTCATGATAAGGTTGTGACAAAAATTCT
>OZ026615.1:37967884-38157507 GCA_964020975.1 Hermodice carunculata | reverse complement strand
ATCCTGCTCTGAAGTCTGCCAAAAAAATGGCCATCTTGCCTTAGCAGAGAGCTCGTCAACTAATGTCCGAAACCACACCAATTGCTGTGTTCATCGTGATTCCAGAGGTCAACACTGGGACATGGATGTCCCGTGCCAATAACTTTAATGTCTAGCATGTTTGCAGGAGCATGTTTTAATGGCCCAGTAACAATCAATGGTAACGTGACTCAATACATAGTGACTGAAACACCAGTAAAACCAGGTGTCCTGGGGCCATCCACACACTTCCCATCACCACTCAATACACAGTGACTGAAACACCAGTAAAACCAGGTGTCCTAGGGCCATCCATACACTTCCCATCACCACTCAATACACAGTGACTGAAACACCAGTAAAACCAGGTGTCCTAGGGCCATCCATACACTTCCCATCACCACTCAATACACAGTGACTGAAACACCAGTAAAACCAGGTGTCCTAGGGCCATCCATACACTTCCCATCACCACTCAATACACAGTGACTGAAACACCAGTAAAACCAGGTGTCCTAGGGCCATCCATACACTTCCCATCACCACGTTTTCTCATTTTGGTGTGTAACAGGACATAATATCAATGACATTCATACCCCCCACCCTTCACTGCTTTCACCCTAAAATTGTCGGTGAAGTCACACATAAATAGTTATTCTTTAAAATCCTCTAGTTTGTTTCTTGTTTGGTGCTAACCACAGAGCTCCATGATTGGCTACAGCTCAAAAGAAAAGAGAGTTCGATACTGGCTCTGTATTGCAATCACGCTTGTGCAAGCTTGGGATAAAAGTTATTACACAGTTGTTGGGATTGTTTTCTCACCAAACAAGAAACATACCAGAGCTCTGGTTTGTTTCTTGTTTGGTCCTAACAACAGAGCTCCACTTTCAAACTGTGATACCTAGTCACTTTTACTAGACTTAAATTCCTCTACTTGATTATATTAACCACATTAATGTGAATGTGACTTTTTAGGGTGGCCCATGTGACAGCGAACCTATGGTCTGAGCACAGGTCTCCCAGCCTAGTTATTTAATAGCTGTATATAATGTACGATATTATAATTGTTAGGATTTGACCAAATCGAGTTTCTTATGACTCTCACTCTTTTGCCCTTGACGCTGTGTACAAAACCAATTTAACCCTGGTCTTATTGTACAAATGCTCTAATCACTTTGTGTCTATTCTGCATTTAAACTTGGGATAAATAGAATCACCATCTAGTAACTACATACAGAGTTCACACATAAGACTTGCTAGTTCCATTTAAGCAATACATTACTTCCCCTTCGGTATCAAAATGTATTGCTCAAACAAAACTGGCTCATCACATCCGTGACCCTGTATCCAGTTTTGTAGGAAGAAGCATTGTGCCTGGGGATACCTGACCCAGCCCTTGATCCAACGAGTTTACGTATGATTAACAGTATGCACGATGTACCAGTTCTCGATAGGCTAAGCCATGCGGTTTGTAAAAATGCAGCAAAATACATCACTGACCATAGAAAAGAAAATTATTGTTTTTAATCAGAGACTTCAAGTTCTAAGCTGCACTTCCATGGTAAAATTGAAACAAAGTGGTCTTTTCTTGACGAACTCGGTGGTCTGAGCAAGACATGTCACTTCAATTCTGGTGACGAGCTTGTAAAAACAATGTTCCTATTCTCGATATAGCAACTGAAAACTCCATACAGATAAAGTTTGGAGTGGGTCAGCAGGAAAAATATTTTCTGTATAAGTAAACATGAAATCAGTTGATGAAAATTCTAAAAAGCCAGGGTATCTGCGATTATAAAAATATAAAATGTGTGCGTTCTCTGAAAAGTGTGGTTTTTGCTTAGCGTAAGGAGCCCAAATATGTGTTTACCGGCAATCACTCTCGTAACTGAGATGCTGGGGAACGGAGCTAGACATCGCTGCACGAAATCTCACAGTTCAGAGACCGGCAACTCATCACATATAAAGATAGATTAGGAAGTAATAATAACACTGTGTTTATGCCCACCCTATTGACAATAGGAACATATCGATAATAGGTACATCAACTGTAATATCTTCCCTTCTGGGCAGACATACTGATTTGTTTATGCATTTCTAATTATACAGAAAGAGATGTCAATCCAACTTCATTTTTTTAGGTTTGTGCTCTAGGTGCATCCAAGGAAAAGAAAGTAAAAGATGCAAAATTTGAATTCATGCTAATAGAGGGCGCTAGGAGGACCAATAATTTTCATGACACACCACTTCCTGCTGGCAGTTCCTGACAACAGCTGGCCAATGAGAAGAGCAAGGCTTGTTAATTCTCCAGGTGTTTTCACTTATAAGGGTGGCAACCAGAAGATATGAAGCAGTGCTGCCACCTATAGTGAACATCCTGTATCAGGCATACTTCCAAACTAAAAATAGTCAGTATCTTCAAACGCATTGTAGACAGAGGTACCAATAGCAACATCAATTGATTGGTTTGTGGTATAGGCGCATCCAATGAAATGAAAACAAAAGTTGCAAAATTTGAGATTGTGCTAATTAGGCACACTTAGAAGATTTTAATACTCACCACTTTCAACCTGTTCAAGATGGAGAGGCAATTTCAATTCCAAACATTGTGGTAACAAACATCTGATTATCATGGAACAAGATTTTAAAACACTTTAAATTTTAATTTTCAAGGGGCAGATTTCCTCCACAGCAAATCTTCTTTTTCCAGTTAATCAATATTTTCACGTTTTATTAACATTTTTGAAAATTTAAGGCTTCAACACCAAAACAAATTTATAACTGCCTTATCAGTTCAAAACCATCAAGCATTCAAGCATGTTTTGCAGCTGTAAATTTCCATATGATAGACACACACACATGTCCAGACACACACACCACTTTCATATATTTTATGTTCAAAATGAGTGGGACTCAAACCTGCAACCTTTGGCACCAGTCGCCTAGCTGAAAGGGGAAATGCACATATCCACTTGACTAATTCCCCATTCTTAAACAAGAATGGCTCAATGGAGGTAGTTTTGTGCGATTGCCATATCCACACGGTTATGCAGTATATTTACTGAGTGACATTAGCATCCTCTGACCATACATATCCCCAAAATTTGAGAATAATTCATGGTTAGGCTCTCGTTATACATCCCTGGAGAATCTGACAGAACCAGCACAGCACTACTGAGATAGAAAATGCTGAAGGTCAAGAAGCCAGCCACATTGTTGACATAACTTCAAAGAATATGAAGACAATGCACAGCTACGCAGCAGTCTGCATCACTCAAGGGCCATGTCTCAGAGGACGAGAAAGGAAATGGAGCTGTGGGCCATTACTGGAGGTGGCAGACAGGCCAATACGCAGCTGGGGAACACAGGGACCACTGTTTGCCAGGCTGTCAGGCCAGTGGGCAAAGTCTGGACACAGAACAACGTAACATGGCCAAAGTTAAGACCACAAACATGTGTGGATTATGGAGATGAGGCAAAATAGCTGTGTAATTACAAAGAATGCTGCATGTTTCAATGGCACTGTGTTTGCCGACAGCTTGAAAATACAGGATTTCATTGGTGCCAAGAACTCAGGTGCACCATATCTATGAAGAGACAGCCGCTTAGCGCCAGACGAGAGACTCCTATAACAGGACATTACCCGCCAATACACAGTCTATGCAACCCCACCTGATGAATGAACCTGTTAAGGCCACTGGCAACCTCTTTGCCTGGCATCATCTCCGCCTTTGTGTGCACTTGCCATACACCAGATGTTTAGTTCATTTTAGTGGCCTGAACTGGGCACACTGGTTCACCCATGGTGGACCACTACCAAATTTGAAGAGGACCCAGTCAATAGATTTTGAGCAGAAGTGGCAAACACAAACCAGTTGACAGACAGATAACACCATATGGAGGACCATAAGATAAGCTCAGCTGATTCATTAATCAGCTTGAAAACAGAAACCAAATGAACTGTGAACATCACTGTTCACAGATATGCCAAGGCAAGTCCTGTGCTAAAATCCATATTGGACCTCAACAGAGAGGCATAATTTAACCACAACACCACCTGCTGAACAAAGTAAGCTTTAGAGGTACCCAGATGTATTCCCATACAATTTCAATGGCAAAGTGGTTTCCGAGAAGCATTTTATGACACCACCACCCCACCCCCCCAAGAAACCAGCTTGCAGAAAGTCCAGTGCACTAACTGGATTCAAAATTAAAACAAGTTGTGGTCATACTTGGCCACAGTCTTCTTTCTCTGTGATATCATGATAAGCTGTGAATATCCCTACAATGCAAACCGTGGATGGTGCCTCACATTTGCCTGTTGGTTTTCTCTTCTTTTTCAGGACTGCACACCTATGAATAAAATTTACCGATGAAACCATTTATTATGAGGAGACACCAAATTTAACCTCTTTTGAGTTCCGTCGTACTGTAGTTTGATTATTTTGGTGCGTGTATTACATGTTTGATCTTGATGTATATGGTAAACGTATTTTGACGTATGTATATTTTTCCTCGTTTTCGGGGGTTTTAATAAAGTATTATTATTATTACTTGCCTACATACAGGAATTTTGACCCTTCTTCTGCTATTTACTTTTTTTGGTTAATTGTCTATCACACTGAATTTAATTTTGGGATCGCCCCATAAACACAATCTTCAGGGCATCCACATGGATGTTTAGTTTATTCACAGAGACAAAGACATCGTATGCTCATTTCCAGTCAATCAAGCTGCATAGTTTTTGCTGCAGAAACAATTTTGGTGCGTAAATGTGACAATCTTATTCATACAGAGTTCTAAACAAACATCTAATAAATTGTTTTTTTGTACATTTGCCAATAAAATTCCGCAAAATAGCAGTAAAATTGGATATTTTGCAGCCTCAAACTTCATATGACTCTTTTGCCAGTTCCAGGCATGTTTGGTATCAGAGGTAACGCACCATGTTGTCATATCTTGGTAATTACACACACTCAAAGTTGATCTTCAGCATGTGCTACATTGGGTGGAAAAATTCGCCTCTAGCATGGGAGAAGCAAGTATCTTTGGGAGAGTTTTCTTGCCTGCAGGAGAGGAAGCGTTAAACACCATCAGAAAAATCTCAAAAAAAATAAAAATAAATAAAATAAAGTAAAAACAAATATGAATTGCAAAATGCCATCTGTATGCTTTTCCAGCCTTTACATCACAGACTTGGAGAGCCAAAACTATAATTAGAAACAGCAGCGGACACTTGTCACCAGTTAATGGATGGACAACTAAACTGATCATTATCTCTCCCACTGTGTAGGAAAAACCCAGCATATCATGGATGGCTTCAGACACTGTGAGGGGACAATTATATTATCAGAGACTTTTCCTCATGTTTCTTTATGCTCAATTCACATGTAATATGACATAACTAAGGGGACCATAAAATATCAAGCAAGGTCTGTCCTCTCCCTACTACCTCCGTGGAAACATGGACTGAGCCAAATCACTGAATTTTTTCCTGCCCATGACTGGCAAAGAACAATAGGTTGAACAAACAAAATTTACCGGATGAAAACACGTAGCATTCTACAGCTGATATTTTCGAATATTATCAAAATATACTTTAATGGTCTGATATTTTCTGAATCCCAAAAAAAGATGAAGCTGCCGTTCTTGTTAACAAACACTAGGCGTGGAATTCAGAATTATCAATATGGCAACGAAGCTCATATGCCGCAGTAAGGACTGGGTACTTTGATCAGGACATGTGCAAAACATATGCATGATTAGTGTGAAGGTTTAGTCATTGAATAAATGTAGTATACAATATACAGTGGGACTTTTCTAGTGTGAGCATAACCTAATAATAATGTAAATCCACTGCCTTGGAGTCCATGTTGTAGGCAGTCCTGTGCATCAGAACAAGAATCTATAACTGACGCAGAAGTCACACCCAGGGCATGAATTAATTAGCTCTAAAGGCTGTGCAGCAAAGGCAAAGGGCATCCAGCAGGACTGAAACAACTGGTCAGTCCAGATGACGGCCCTGATAATTGAACAGACCTGTAAATTCTGCAAAGTATTAAAGTAATTTAGAAATACATCAAGTGTTGTTTCTGCAGACAAATGTAATGGTAAAATATATTTACCTTTTCTTGCTACATGGACCCCAAATCAGTACTTCAGAATATTCTACACTTAACCCTTAAAGCGCTGATTTAAGACTGAGTCAACAGCTTTCCTGGAGGCACTTTGTGCACATTGCGTGCAAAGTGCCCCCAGGAAAGCTGTTGACTAAGACTACTTTTTGCTTCAGACTAGGCTTGTTGGTATTTGAATAAAAGGTATCTTCATGAGGAGTTTGAATCTTTTAACCATTCTATGTTTAACAGTAATGAGAAAACAACTATAGCAGTGATTAGCACTTTAAGGGTTAAGTTTTCGTACATACCATATGCCAACTTCAAAACTTAACAAAATTCTTGGAGCAAGGAAACATGTTCGGGTAGGTAAGGTTAGAGAAAACACGGAACTTTCCCTTTTACCCTTTACCAAATCTGTGACTTTTCAAGACTAATACTGCAAAAATTTCGGACCAGCTTTGCAGCATGGATACACCATCTGGCTCTGCTCATGTGGCTTCACCAGACCACAAAGTTTGTTGAAACATTGCAGAGCACAACTGAGCACACCACAAGTCTCACCATTATTATTTTTTTTGTTTTTTGTTGTTTTTTTTGGGGGGGGGGGGAGGGGGTGAAGTGTAAATTATGATGATGAACACAGCCAAACAATAAAGCTTTCAAAGACCTTTATAAGCAATTTTAATATATTCAATACTTTTCTGATGCCTTGAAAATCAAAAAGATTTTTTATTTCAAGATTTTTTCATGATCCATAGCAACCCAAAAATGCCTAAAAATTGGCTTTTTCAGCCATGCTGGCCATTCTGATTATTTCCACACTTCAAATCTGCTGTGTTTGGTAATATTGGAAGCACCTGATGCCCTTGAGCCAGTATGTCGAGGTCATTTGTATTATAAACAAGAAGCATACGAGATGATCGAGCTTAAGCTCAGCTGTCTTTGAAACCAGCAATACGTTATAACTAAAATGGAATACGTACGGACCTTTGCACAATTCAAATGCACAATGGCTCCCCACCATGGGCCATCCCATAAAAATATGGAGAAAGTTGTGGATGCAGATGCGAAAGCTTTTTACGTACCTCTTCCCAACGGTCAAAGTAGGCTCCCTGCAGTAATGGTTGAGGCACTGGCCTCTGCCATTGGAAGTCGTACACCTTGGCCATGTCGCCCGGCCACGCCCACCTCACTGATCACAGCCACACGCCTGCAACACAAAACAAGATCTTGTGTAAGTTTGTAACCCACAATCCTGAAAGTAAAATCACACCTAAACATCTACAAACAGGAACAATTTACGACTTCTGCAGGGCCTGACCTTGCACAGTATCATACTGAAGCCACTTTCATGCAGAATTATTAATACTCTTAATGGCATACCATAATTTACGAGCATTAAAATGGGATTACTTCACAGGTCACACTGTGTGTATCAGGATTCTTTTTCTTACAACTGGTGCTATTATTCGCATATAGACAAGGAAGGCAACATAAACATAAAGACGCCTGAAATAGCACAGGCTCTGTCGAAGTCGGCAGTTGGATCAATAATACATGTAAACCTATTAACGTGCTGCCCCCTGGTGATAAAAACATCAATAACAGAAGACTGGCATCAAGGCAATTCATTAAATGTGCTCTCAAGGCAGAAACATACTGTGTGTATATTCTACATTATGATATTTTAACTCCTCTCTCTCTTTTCTTTCTCTCTCTGGGATTAATTTACACATGCTTGAAATTGTTCGCTCACAGACAACCACACATGAACACAAGACATTCGAAACAGCACAGGCTCTGTTCAAATTCTGCAGCTGGATCGATACTAAACCTATTAATGTGCTGCCCCCTGGTGACAAAAACATCAATACTGTAAGACACGCAGGAGGCTAATTCATGCAAGATGCTCCTTCGGCAAATATCTACTTGTATATACATTATTCTATATATCAGGCACATCAGTAGCCATTTCGGAAAATATCTGAAAATTTCCCAAATCTATTTGAAATACCTCCAAATCAAGGAAACATACAGGTTCAAAACAGCTGAACTAATATAAAATATGCAGGAAATATAAGTGATCAATTTAGCTGAAATCAGGTGTTAAAAAAGCAGAAATATATATATAAATATATATATACACACACATATACATGCTCCTCCAGGTTCAGCATGACACATCAGTAATTTTATCAGTTCATCTAGGACTTACGAGGTACTTTTGAGCCAAATATAACCTTCAGTTGCCTCCAAGGCAGACCAAATTGTGTGTTGTCTGTCTTACAGCAGAGCAGACACTACAGGGAGCTTGCGTCTGCTTTGGAGGCTTTGGAGGCAAAACCTTTTGAAACCTAATGCCAATGCCTCCACATGCAACTTTTTCCCCATTTCATCAAGTGAGTTACAGGTGGTTAGTCAACAGCTCTCTTCCCAACATCCTGGGTGCATAGTGTTCACACTGTACCCAGCAATGCTGTTTACTCTGTTGTCAGAGGGTTAAACAAAAAATCCATCCCAACATTTTGGACAAAATCATTGTAGGCAAAGTGATGATATGCACATAATTATGACATCATGAATGCAATCAAACATAGTTAACAACTATGTGAAGAGGGTGTGGCCTATGTCTTTCGATAAGTGAAAAATTTGAATTTATGATAGGCACAGAAGTCAATAACAGGTGCATGCCCACAACCAGCTTTTTTTTAAGGTCAGTTGGGTTTCCACAAGCTGTAAAAGAAGTAACCAAGTGCGTATTATCTCTAGTGTGCATGCCATCATTTCAGTCCACCCACCCACCCACCCATTCATTCAGGGAGCGTTTACTTGAGCTGAAAATACAACCAGCATAGTTTTACCCTCTACAACCATCAGATATACATGCCCACCAGGTCAGCTAGGCTCTGATTGGTCGGACCAACATTTAGGTCAGAAGTATCACTAAAACTATGTTGATATACAGATATATGCGTAGAATTTCCAAATTTCTGAATTTGCCCTGATTAACTTTAAATTGAAGGCCACAGTATTGCTCAAACATAGCCTGGCTCCAACCTCAACCACTGATCATTTTCACCAACAGCTGGAGAAAATGCTCAATTGCAGAAAGCATTTTCCAGTGCAGGGAGCCCATATCATTATATTATTGTACGTTTCTCTTCATGTCTGCAAGCATGAGATTAAATGTAAACAAAGTAAATAACAAGAGGTGATTCACAGTAAATTATTCACAGAAAATAGCGTTCAGAAAATGGATTACCCTCAGCGCTGAAAATCCTTTTTTCCTCAATTCTGCATTTTTTTTGGGGGGGGGGGGGGGGGGAGACTTTGCAGTAGAACACTTTACATACAATTTCCATATTGTTGTCTATGAAATGAAAGAGCACTTTTGGGTGTGTTCTTGGGGCAGGTCTTGGTGACACTGAGATCACTGTACAGTGTGTCACTCATATGGCCATCAAATACATACTTCAAAATTTCCATGACAAGTCTAAAAATAATGAGAGGAAGCTAATTTTCAATAGAAATGTGGTCCACTATAATGTGCATCTCCCAAAAAAAAAATTGGTGAAGCTGCGTTGGATCATTGTTGAGATAAAGAAACGTTGTCAACTTGTGCACCACTCAGACGGCCTCCAAATAAATACTTTTAACTTTAATAAAAAGTTTATAAACAAAAAGAGGAAGCTGGTTTTGAATAGGGTTCATCATAAGATGCATCTTTGACCAAAATTTGGTAAAGCTGTGGTCAGTATTTCTTGAGACATCGTGTTAACGTCCTCAGGGTTGGTGCCATTCAGATGGCCTTGAAATAAATACATTATAAGTTTCATAAAAAGTTTAAAAACCAGAGCCATGCCCAGGGGGCATGAATGTCTCGCCAGCATTCAGTAGCAATGTAATTGTAAGACCAAACATTATAATGGTATTTAGTAGATGTTGAATGTATCAAGTAAATCTCAATATATTTACTCAGAATATACCACTTTCTTTTTTTTTTTTTTAAACAAAATGGCCAATAAAGTATATAACATCTTAATACAAATCAGAGCTTGACATGCCAGTTTCAAGCTTCGTAGTGATAGATGTCATGTAAAGCACTTAATACCCCTTGGCCAACATGACTTCATATGTTCAGTTACCTAAGTTTGACCTTCAAAGGACACTTCAAGATAAATTTAAGAACACCAAAAATAAAGCATAGGTACTTTGCTATTCATGTTAAATAGTAACTAGGGACCTACAATCAACTATACCCAAGACACACAAGGAAAATAAGATTTGTCGAGTCAAAAGTAGGTCAAAGTCATCCACTTTCAAGAGATTTCTGACGTTTTGTAAGATGCAAAGCTAGTATAAATTTGGTGAACTTGGTTTGACTCTTGGCCATGAATAGCATTGTACATTCGAGGATGCAATGCATCGGACCTCCAAAGTAGGTCAAAAATACATCAAGGCCACCCACTTTCAATAGACTTCTAAAGCTTTCCTAAGAAGCAAAGGTGGTGTAAGTTTGGTAAACTTGGCTTGAATTCGTCAAAAGTTGCAGTGGTAACGCCACGTTTTGCATTTCACCCATGAAAATACATTTAGGTCGTTGAAATCAGTTGAGGTCATCCAATTTCAACAGGCTTCTGAAGCTTCTAAGTGTGACAGTGATGACCCTCATCTCTAGGGATGATTACAATGAATCATCCACCCAAGCATGAAAGCCTTTCCTAGTCTAGTTAGTGAAATAATGCCACTCAGAAGTTTTTCTCCAATGCTCAATCAAGCATAAAGTAATCAGTGAAGTGTGACAGTGATGACCCTCATCTCTAGGGATGATTACAATAAGTCATCCACCCAAATATGAAAGGCCTATGTAGTCTAGTTACTGAAATAATGCCACTCCGAAGTTTTTCTCCAATGCTCAATCAAGCATGAAGTAATCAATGAAGTGTGACAGTGATGACCCTCATCTCTAGGGATGATTACATTAAATCATGTACCCAAATATGAAAGGCCTATGTAGTCTACTTAGGGATGGTTCAACATTATCATCATTTTTGAATTAGTACTTAAGGTACTAAATTTCATGACCCCCCTCCCTCCCCCCCCCCAAATTAGTACTTTAAAAATGATGATTTCCCTTAAAAATCATAGCAAAATTGCACAAAACAGGCCAAAAATTGACCATCATTTTCCATATTCTGTGAAAGTGTACAGACCCATTTAACCCCCCCCCCCCTTGCGTACTGTAAGTACTAATTCAAAAATGATGAAAATGTTGAACCATCCCTTACTGAAATAATGCCACTCTGAAGTTTTTCTCCAATGCTCAATCAAGCATGAAGTAATCAATGAAGTGTGACAGTGATGACCCTCGTCTCTAGGGATGATTACAATAAATCTTCCACTCAAATATGAAAGGCCTATGTAGTCTAGTTACTGAAATAATGCCACTCCGAAGTTTTTCTCCAATGCTCAATCAAGCATGAAGGAATCAATGAAGTGTGACAGTTATGACCCTCGTCTCTGGGGATGATTACAATAAATCATCCACCCAAATATGAAAGGCCTATGTAGTCTAGTTACTGAAATAATGCCACTCCGAAGTTTTTCTCCAATGCTCAATCAAGCATGAAGGAATCAATGAAGTGTGACAGTGATGACCCTCGTCTCTAGGGATGATTACATTAAATCATGTACCCAAATATGAAAGGCCTATGTAGTCTAGTTACTGAAATAATGCCACTCCGAAGTTTTTCTCCAATGCTCAATGAAGCAAGAAGTAATCAATGAAGTGTAACATTGATGGCCCACATCTCTAGTGATGATTACAATCAATCATCCACCCAAGTATGATAGCCCTATCTGATCTAGTTAGTGAAATAATGCCACTACGAAGTTTTTGGTTGACGGACGGACGGACTGACGGATGGACAGACGGACGGACGGACGGACGTCCGGAAAGTGACAACTTAGTCTCGCAAACAGCTAACGCTGGCGAGACAATAATCAGATGAAGCTGGTTTTACATAGGTCTCTGGTCAGTCATAGATACATTTATGACAAAAATTTGGTAGAGCTGTGGTCAATATTTTTTGAGATATCATGGTAACGTCGTCAGGGTTGACCCCATACATTAAAATTTTCATAAAAAGTTTAAAAACAATCAGAGGAAGCTGGTTTTCAATAGGAAGCTGGTCCATCATAAGGTCCCTTTGTGACAAAAACTTGGTACAGCTACGGTGAATATTTTTCGATATCGTGGTAGCGTCAACAAGACAGACAGACAGACGGATGGACGATGAAGGGGATGACAATACCCTCCGGCATTTTATGTGCCGAGGGTAAAGACAACATCTTCAGTCACAGGATACAAATAGATCACCCGTTCCGACCTGTAAAGTGTCTTGGACTGACGCGAGCTGCATAATAAATGCGCTCGGCTAAAGTGTTAAGATTGCTGACTGGTTATTTCTATGCAATTTCAACACACATTTGAAATATGTTTCAGATTAAGTTGGAGAAAGATCTTACAGAACCATTTATAAATAACAAGAGGTATGGAAAGAAAATTTTCTATAAGCATGGACGAATTCATTAAGACACAAAGCCTTATCAGCAGCTGATAATCGATGTGTATCATTAAGCTCATAAGTTATGTATCTCACTATATCATTATGAGGTCACTTGTCCTTCTCCTATGGTACGTCTATGCCGTACGTGAATGTTAGTCTTGTATCAGTTAAATACCTTTTGATGACAAGTCAATATGTATGGGCTTGACAAGAACCACACCATGTGTACATACAAGATTGGAGGCATGATTCATCCTATCAAAACTGAAATGTTTAGCTAAACAAAAGGAATATGCCTAGGGCCTGTATTTTTCCGTTTCAAAATGAGTGTTTTTCCGTTTTGGGAAACTACAAATTCCGTTTCATTTCCGTTTCACTAATTCTAGGGCACGATTTTAGCACTGGTCAATAAAAAAGGAAAAACAGTTGATCTTATCGCCTCTGGAAAATGTTGATCCATCGACGAACGGCAAAGTGACTCCATATTGTTTACTATGTACGTTGACAGCCTCCACCTACAGATGGCGCTATTATCATTGTACCTCTGTTGCGCGTTATATCTATATGCCATGCAAATGAATGGATATGGTAGCAATGGGGTCTATAGCGCAGGTGCCCGGTTTGTCGTTAAATTTGCTCCATGTGGTATCGATAACGCCGCCGACTCGTCAAATTTGGATCCAAGTCCGTGTGTTTTGCTTTATGCGATGACATATGTGGTGATTTTGAATTATTTGAGAGGCAAAATTCACAAATTTCGCTTAATTTCCGTGGCATTTGCCGATTTCCGTTCCAAATCATAAATTCCGTTTGAGATCATAGATTCCGTGAATTCCGTCCGTTTTCCGCGATCGCGGAAAAGTACTGGCCCTATATGCCTCTGACTTAATTGGTTGTGCATCACTTCATTCTCGTCTTTTAGTTTTAGTTTTAGTTTTAGTTTCAGCTTTTTACATTATATGTGTGCAATACGGACAATAGTGCTTCCATATGTATATAGGTTAGACAGTGACAGGTTAGCTTATGGAGAGTAAAGAGTCTGGACTGCGTAATGACTACTAGGAAGTGGCAAATATTATGACAAATATCTTCTCGAAATAGCCCCTTAGGACTATTATCATTTCAGCTTAACCCAGAGACATCCTACAAAGATACATCCCTGCGTAATCCAAGTAATTAATTTTGCTTTGTACATAGTACGAAAAGATCAAAATCTACCTACATGCTGTAAATAATTCTTAAGTATCTGACAGTTTTTATTCCACAAAATTTTTTTTAGATTGTACTGTACTAAATTTATTTCATACTACTTTACACACCTCACTGCACCATCATCCTCGCACTAAGGCAGGGACTTTTCCATGCCTTTTTCGGGCCAAATGTGGCCAGGTTCTAGTCCTAATTGATATTAGTTAAATCATGCAGAATTTGCAAATTGATCAACTTTATCCAGTAGTTTTCATTCTTAAATGGCTCAAATGTGTTCCAATCAAAATTAAAAAGACCCTGTTTCCATATACTTAATAAAAAAAAACCTGAAGCATTTTAATGCTTTCATCCCCAAAAGCACTACAGCACATCTGAATAAACCGAAATAAACTGTATATCTATACATTATCTTAGCTTAGCTTATACAATCTCTCTTGCCAATGTTATCTCTCTCAAAATGGATGGTGTTTTGTTGATTTAGATTCCTAGATTACAAAGATGATGAAGTCAGTTTTTATAATCAGTTTTACTTGTTGATCTATTTTTGTGTAATTATGTCTCAGTGCAAACCCTGACATTCTGTTTTCCTTGTACATGTAGTTCTTTTTTTTCTTTCCTTCCTTTTTTCTCCACTGTCTGAAGTTTTTCTCGGACACCGCAAAAATGACACCTGTGAAAGTATGTGGAAAAATTGGATCTGTGATGAGCTTGTGCCCCCTATCTTAAAGAATCAGATGTTCAAATTTATGCTAATTAGGGGAAATTCAAATTTTATCAGCTCCCTATCTTCTGAACTAAAGCAGAGATGCAAAATTCCAACTTACAAATATAGGTTTGTGCCACCTGTCAATCCAATGGACAGTGAATGAAAGTTGTATAACTTTTAACTATGCTCACTACAGGCACTGGAAAATTTAAATCTTGAATACCTTCAAGAGTATTATAGAAAGACATGTGGTTCAAAATTCAATACGTTTGTGAGATAACCACATCCAATGAACCATGAACCAAAGATGAAGCATTTTAATTTATGCTAATTAGGCAAATACACAAAATTTTAATTTTGAATATCTTTAAAACCTATTATACATAGCAATGCCATCCCAACTTCAATCTATGTGTTTATTATATAGCCACATCCAATGAATCATGAACCATAATTGAAGCATTTCAATTAATGCAAATTAGGCAAATATACAACATTTAAATTTTAGATGTGTTTTAGATACCATTCCAATTTCAATTTATGGGTTAATGACAAAGCTGCATCCAATGAACCATGAACTGAAATTGCAGCATTTTAATTATGTAAATTACGTGATACAAAAAATTTAAATTTTGAATAATTTTAAAAGTATTATGGAAAGAGATGCATTCGAACTTCAGTTTATGGGTTTATGATATAGCTGCATCCATTGAACCATGAACCAATGTTGTGGTATTTTCATTTAAGCAAATTAAGCAAATCCACATTGAACACAATACATGCCAGAATATCCCAATTGTTACCAAAATGAGAAATCTACTGAGCTCATTTACTTGATAAGATACTTTCGCTAAACCCAGAGAGATTTGCTTGCAAATCTATATTTTCCAGTTTGTTTATTTAGTGTGCAATAGTTTCAATCTCCAATCATGTTTTTGCGCTAATATCAAACCATAATGTACAAGAAATAACCTTTACTTGACCTGTACGACCATTTCTTTCAGAAGGAAACTTGTTTTTCTCTGGTTCAGCCCTCTGGCAAGTGATTTTGATACTTTACTTGCCTCTTTTCTAACTTCCTTGTCAATTAATTCATATCCTGCGTTAAACCCTGCCCCTTGAATTCAGACTGGCTCAACTGCTTTCCTTGGTATGGGTAGTACACAAAGGAAAGCTGTTGACCAGGGGCATGTAACCTCGATGAGTCTCAACAATAATTCTCATTCAAGTTCCTTTTCACCACTGTCGAAAGAAGTCAAAAACATTGACACATCCAACATTTTACTTCTGAGCTGTTTCAGCCAAGTGAAGGGGGGAAAGCATTCATATCTCAATTATTCACTGCCGTCAGGGCAAGTGCTTTGAATTTTTTTACTTGCTCGGCTTCCTATATACTCTGCTGACTTGCTGTTGAGCTGAAAATGTAGACTTCCACTGGGGAATTTTGCTTTGTGGCTTTCAGCTTCAAAGAAACTTGACCTCCAGGCCAACGCACCCAACCCACACCAAAGATGAGCTATTGACCTCGGGCAGGCCATCTTGAACAATATTACATACAAATGTCAGTGAAAACATTTTCTAGTATTGACAGAGAAATGTAAGTAAAAATGTTAAGGCACATGACAATTCACATCTGGGCGCTTCAGGATGAGGTGAGCAGAAAAGGGCTAAGGAACAGTCAGCATTTTCACATGACTACACAGAGTACTAATTCATGGACGGACAGTTTCTTCAGAGAAGTCTAAAATGTGAATTACCATTAGAATGCATTAGAATGCTCATTGACTTGCATAGCAAGCAACAGAAAAGGTGCATTTACCAAAAAGTACCTGCATTGAAAAAAAAATCATTAAAATTCAGGAATCCACAGCAGTGCTACCTAGTGAACATCTTTGCTTGATCCTTTCACAAGGAACATATCCACAAAGTTTCAACTTAAATCTGAGTAACGCTTCTGGAGAAAAGTCACATGAAACAAAACACACAAAAATTCATTAAAAAATTTGAAAAAAATTGCAGCACCACCTAGTGAACTAATCAAGAACTAGGATTCCCTACGAGCATTCTTATGTAATATCAAAGCAATTGGGTGAGCGGTTGTGAGGAAGAAGATTTTTTAAGATTTGTCAAAAAAAGAACAAAAAAATCATTAAAAATCCCAAAATCAATCGAGCATCACCACTTGAACAAACCTGGTAGAAACCCACCCAAGGTACATTGCCACCAAGTTTGAAGTCAATCTGGATGATGGTTTTGGAGAAGTTGAAAATGTGAATTAGCATTACAATGCCCATTGACTTACATGGTAATCAGTAGGAAAGTTGCATTGACCAATAAGTACCCGAATTGAAAAAATCATTAAAAATCAGGAATCCACAGCAGTGCCACCTAGTGACCAACTTTGTTTGACCCTTCCACAAGGAACATATCCACCAAGTTTCAGCTTAATCTGAGTGACGGTTGTGGAAAAGTCAAAAATAGCAAAAAGACACAAAAAATCATAAAAATTGAAAAAAATCGCAGCACCAGCTGGTGAAAAAATTCAGAACTAGGAGTCCCCGGGAGTGTCCCTGTGCGATATCAAAGCAACTGGGTGAGCGGATTCAGAGAAAAGGATTTTTTAAGATTTGCCCCCCAAAAAGAACAAAAAAATTCATAAAAAATCCAAAAATCAAGGGGGCATGATCATTTGAACAAACTTGGTAGAGACCCACCCAAGGCACATCCGCACCATGTTTGAAGTGAATCTGACTGATAGTTTTGGAGAAGAAGTCAAAAATGTGAATTGTGGACAGAAGACAGACGACAGACCCTCACAAAAGTTCAGCTGACTGACAATCTCTGCTCAGCTAAAAATGAAAATGAATTACAGAACTACCTGTTAAACAAATTATGGTCTAATGATCCCCTGAAGTGTTCTCATACAATTTTCAAATGCAATTCACCTGGCAGTTTGGGACATGAATTTCACTACAAAATGAAGCAGAAAATGCATCTAATATCTTCAAATCATTGAATAGTGACCATTTGAACAAACTCAGGAGACAGCCACCCAAAGTACATCCCCATCAAGTTTGAAGGGAAACTGGCAAGTCGTTTTGGAGAAGTCTAAAATGTGTAATGTGGATGAATGAGGACAGATGACTATGGATGTTAATGGATGACCACAGACAACAACGAATGGACATCCAAGCTTCCCAAAAGGTGAGCTGCACTGACAAGTCAGCTCAGCTAAACTTGCCCTTAGCCCCATCCCCAGGGGTCACATTAAGGATTTTTCAGTGTGGGTCCGTTGGACCCATCTTTCTTCTTTTTCAGGAAAAATAGTGAGTCCATGGACTGAATCGATGGGTCCAGTCTGAACTTGTGCAAACTAGACTTCATTTTGTGTCATTTGATTGCTTTTACTTGGCATGATCAACATACAGTGATGCATGAGTTTACATAAAAATGTTAAATACATAAATCATGCAGGTAACGTAAGCCTAGAAACAAACATAACATATGGTCTATATGCTAATGCAGGAAAATCTGAATTGTAATTAAGATTGAATAAAAAGTTACCAATGTAAAAGAGTTTAATTACTAAAAGTTTGTTGATTGTACCAAGGATGTATTCAGTCTATCCAGGGACCCGCTATTAAGACTAAGTCTATAACACGTCCCTAGTCTACCAAACTATGGTTTGTGAAGGGGGCTTAACCCCTAGCAACACTGCCACTGTGCCAGTATCTGATATCGCACACCGTGTTGGCGTGTTCCATCGCTCAGTTTTTAACTCTCTTGCACAACAAGAGGCATGCATATTGAACATGCCTGGGCTCTGTTATTTTTGCGATTCATTCCACGTGATGAAATGGTCAGAAATTACATGATTTATATTTCTGTGCACTTTCTATTTCAATTTACCTGAAAAAATTGATGCCGTAGGAGGTGTCAAGAGTCTGATCTTAAGTGCGATCATTTTTTACTAAGCGACACGGTACAGGCCGTGCAACACAACAGTCAACACAAGCCAGTGTACACACTAGAAACACAGCCTGTCACAGGCATGGATAGTTTTCCGCTATGTTGTATGTACATTTTTTTTTGGCCTGCGATCGTGAATTTCACTCCTCTCTTGCTCTGTCATACAGATTTGCTCCATTCAAACAATTGATTAAAATCAAAACAACAAAATTTTGTTGAAAATCACCAACGACGACGTGACGCATAGGAGACAGCAATCAACAACACATCGTGTTTACGCAAATCTTCGCTTCGTCCACGTGTGACCGTGCGGTGACGAATCTGCCTATTTTCCTTGCCTTCCGTTAGGAATTTTCATTCATGCCTTTATCTGTATCTAGATTTGTGCGATGGAAGTCTTTTTGGTGAAAATATGATATGCAAATTCAACATCTTGGTCCCATAATCTTTGCTTTAATACGACTTATTCCTCCCCAACATAGCGAACGTGAGACAGGCACATGTATGGGCAACAACGAGTTTGATTGGACAGTGAGCGGCACATGATCAAATCCACCCAATGAGGAACCTGGAAATGCTCTCAGCGCATTTATAATGTGGTGAAATGACGTAAATTTTTGCAGGTTTACCTCAGGAATATTTTTTCTGAGCAAATAAGAGAGCTTGGTACATACAAAGACAAACATCAGAGAATTCCACCAGTATAATGCATAATCATGGTCATGGTGGACGATGCAAAACACCATGACCGCAAAGGTGCAAAGTTACTAAGTTTGGGGTAATATTTGCCATTGTATCATTCAAAATGCATTGCGTTTTTTGTGCGCACATCTACAGACATGCAAAATGACAATGCTTCATTGATTTCCAGGCATCTTTTCTTCATTTTTTTTGCGTCTATGATGCAGGACGCATGCTTAATGTGACCCCTGCATCCCCCAAAAGCACACTATGTGTACCGGTACTTATGTGAAAATGTTGACATTTCTGACTGGCCCCTTAGTGCTTAACTTGACCATGAAAGGAACCATTCCCACAAAGTGCTTACCTTAACCACTGCACTACAGTGACACTTCACTTGAGCATCCTAACAAACTGAGCCGAATCCTGAGTTAACAAAACACATACACAGACCAAGGTGCACAGGCTCATATGACCAGTGTGTACATGCAACTGAGCCCAGTGAGCAGACCACACTGAGCCAGCCAGACAACTGAGCCAGCTTGTAAAGCATATATGGAAGACAGAACATTATCAACCAAGGCACAAAATAACTAGACACAACCCTGGACACAATTTGGAACAGATCATGATCAGTTCAATGATCTGTGAGCAAAACCATCAGCCACTGAGACTTGCTGTGCCTAAAACAGAGGTCTGCAGGCATTGTGGCCCAGTGAAATGGATTGTCTGCACAGACATGCTTGACTAGTGACAGATCCATGCCATTATCTGCATTCCTGCACCCAGTTCGCATTACACAGATTTATGCAATCCTTATATTCAGCTACATTCTAGGCAAATGGCCAGACTCACAATGATTACCTGTGCCCACCTGTGTCGGCAAATCCTGCTTTATAAGATTAGCTGATTAGCCCCATTTGTACAAATTAAAGTACATGTTTTACTGAAAATAACACAGAGAAGATCCACCTAAAAGTCTGTCTTCATCAAAAGGAACAGGGCACACCCAAGTCGGGAGCCAGACCTCATAAACCTTGCCCGGTATGGAGGTGGCTTATTACACAGTAGCTCTCATCCATCTAATACTGTCTACATGGACCCATAAATCTTCCTTTACATACAGTGCACACACGCTAGTCCTCTGAGAGGTGCCTGCCATGGCCCCTACAATGCCCTCATAACAAGGGGGGTTTCCTTCAGGGCAGTATATTCAGCCACACATGTACCTGATCGTGGTGTCGTCATGAAATTACCCGTAGAGTATACATTGTATATACACTTAAGGGTTTATTGTTCGATGCACCTAGGTGCATGTTAACCCAAGTTAACTCTTTCACTGCTGATGCCAACAAAAGCCATGCTCATCTGTAGATACAAACTCTTCTTTTTTTCAAATGGACATACAAAGAGCTTTTGGCTCAGATTTCAATATAGCAATATTGTGGTGCCTGTCCTAGTGGACCGCTCCAATGGAGACCACCAGCCTTGGAGGAAGACCCTTTCAACATACTTTGCTTATTACTTTGAATATTATTTATACCTTCTCTGTGAGACCACCTGTTTTTAAAGACCACAGCTTGGTAGCTATTACTGGTGGTCTTTTAAGACAGGTTTCACAATGTATTAAAAAATCTCCAAGCCATTTTCTGTATGCTTTTTCATATATAAATTGACCAGGAATCCTATATGTCCCTTCTTCCTTTTTTTAATGTACCCAGAGCCAAGTACACAAGGTTCACTTCATGCCAAATTTTTTCTCATAGTGTCAAGCAATACATAATTTATGAACATAAAATAATCAATATTTTACCTATGATTGTCATCAGACATAAAAAAAGGCACATACCCTTTCCTTCACACCTTGTTCTATCTTGAGCAACTTAATTCTGATTGCCTGCATAGTGTTACCATATCATAAGTGCAACAATGATTCAAGGCTCAAATTTCTCACCAAAACGTCATCCTATACCAATAGCAACATGCCTATATTTTGGCACAAAGAAAAACAGTTGCCCTAAACACAATGGGCAAAGGGGTTAACCCAGACTCCTACTTGGCATTGAAGGGGTTAACATACTTGTGTGCAAATGGTCAACAAACCTGTTGTGGGGACCTTGTGGCTTTACAGTATGGTGCATGAGGGAAAATGTACCACTCAACTTTGCTTCCAGTTTAGTCTGTCCCAGTGTGTAATTTTCCCTGAAAGAAAATCTCGGCTTAACAGGGAACTGGTCATTTGAACATTGCTCACCTTTATGTGTGTGCATGGCTGGGGATTATGACAATTGATTGGAGTGCAATTCAGACGATCCCTAGACAAACATGTGGACATTGCAACTTGACAGATCATTTCACGATGTTCAGTGAACATAAAAAAATATCACTACAGTGAATGTTGGGTTCTTCTTACACATACCCTCAATCCTCGTGACATTTTTCCTTTCTCCATTTTTTTTTTTTTTTTGATCACAGCACAATCCTAACCATCATTTAAGCTGACGTTTCCACTTAGGGATAGTTCAACATTATCATCATTTTTGAATTAGTACTTAGGGTACTAAATTTCATGACCCCCCTCCCTCCCCCCAAATTAGTACTTTAAAATGATGATTTCCCCCCCCCCAAATCATAGCAAAATTGCACAAAACAGGCCAAAAATTGACCAGCATTTTCCATATCCTGTGAAAGTGTACAGACCCATTTAACCCCCTCCCCCCTTGTGTACTGTAAGTACTAATTCAAAAATGATGAAAATATTGAACCATCCCTTAGCTTTGACATACGAAGCAGGCATAACTAAAGTGACTTGTACTGAAGTCCTTCCTTGAGAGACCACTTCATTGAGAAACCACCTGCCTTTTAGTACCCCATATATCAGGTCCCCAGTGCTATAATTTCCATGTTATTTGGCTTCCATTGCTTTAGTGACCACTTGGAGCATACCCTGGGGTGGTCTACCAAATGAAGCACTACCATATTAAATTTAAAAATCTCATAGAAAATAAGAGGCACAAAACCAGTCAGGTAAAGCCCACTTGTGATGAGCTGACATTGACCATACTGAACTCTTGACCCAAGTCAAGTGATATGGATTTAACATGGTCCTGATATGTATAATAAACATTGTGCAGTAAAAAATTTCTGGGTCAAAACCTTTACCTTCCACCATTAAATGGGTTCAAAAAGAAAAAAACACCAAAAAAAAAACCACCCAAAAGGATCATGATGTCCTGTGCTCTGCTCACTGGAATCTGCTTTTTCCGTATTGAGAAGAATTCGAAAATGTAAATACATTGTGCAACATATGCACTATATTGCCATATATACATATACAGTGGTAGCACTCACTTGCAGTTGCAAAGTTTGATATGCCATAACTTTGTCAAAAATTAACATATCCACATTATTTTCACAAACTTTCATTGTCTAAAGTCCAACTAAATTCTGATAAAATTTTCAGCAATTCAGCTCAAGAATCTAGACAAGAAGTGGAAAATAGCCTTAACACACAAAAATTCATAAAAAAATAGGAAAAATCGCAGCACCACCTGGTGGCCAAAATAAGAACTAGTTGACCCTTAGTGACCCTATGTGCAATATCAAAGCAATTGGCCATGCAGTTTCTGAGACGAGGAATTTTTTCTTAAAAAAATAGACTAAAAAGCTCATACAAAATAGAAAAATCATTGCATCGTCATCTTCTTTGCACACTTGGTGGAGGTCCACCTGGGGAACATCCATGTGCAAAATTAAAACATTCCATGCAGCTGTTTTTGAGAAGAAGTCGAAAATGTAAAAAGTGTAATGCAGATGGACGGACGGATGATGGGTACAAACAGATTTTATAAGCTCTGCTGACTGACAAGTCAGCAGAGCTAAAAATTACATACCCTACAGGGTTAATCTTACCAATGTAACATCTCAAACAAATTTTTATATCAGGATGGCCTTAAATTAAGAAGCTTGTGGCCAGCACAATTAAAGATAAGTGTTGGTTTGATCCTGGCCAAAATGAACTTAAAAAGAAACAGAAATCAGCACTTGCTTTTTGAAATAATATTAAAAGTTTCCAGTTAAAGGTCAATAAATTTCAGAATTGTTCTCCGTTGGACATAAGTTCATGTATAACTAGAACAGACTGATTTTCCAACAGAAAATCAAATGTCTCCTGGTGGAACACTTACATCTCTGAATAAGCTACAGGTGATAACAAAATACAAATTACAAATGACCAAGTTTGCTTGAAAATTACAATCCTATTTTCGCTCTCACCTAGATACATTACTCTAGCAATTTTCATCAAGCTCTTCAAGACTTATTGCAGAGAAATCATTTCATATAAGTGACCCTGTGACCTTGAAAATTAGGTCAAGGTCACCCAACTACGATCCAATTGTGGATCTCACCTTGATGCATTATCCTTCAACATTTCATCAAATTCCATCAAGTTCTTCAAGACTCATAGCTCAGAAACCTATTTCATAAAACTTACCCTGTGACCTTGAGAATTTAATCATGGTCACCCAAATATGATCCCAACCTACGTCTTGCCTAGATATATATTCCTACCAAGTTTCATCAAATTCCATCACGTTCTTCAAGACTTGTCGCACGGAAACCAATTTCACATAAGTGACCCTGTGACCTTGAGAATTCGCTCCAGGTCATCCAAATACAATCCCAACCTAAGTCTTGCCTAGATACATAATCCTACCAAGTTTCATCAAATTCTGTCAAGTCCTTCAAGACTAATCACACGGAAACCAAGTGTTGAAGAACCTGAACAACAACAACAACAACAACAACAAGCAGAATAAGCGGAAGAAACCGGCACCTTAACAATATGTCCCCCGGCTTCCACCGGGAGACATAAATACTAAACTTGATGGCCACAACTATTCTAATATCCAACTAGAACAGACTGATTTTCCAACAGAAAATCAAATGTCTCCCGGTGGAACACTTATGTCTCTGAATAAGCTACAGGTGATAACAAATTACAAATGACCAAGTCTGCTTGAAAATTACAATCCTATTTTAGCTCTCACCTAGATACAGTACTCTAGCAATTTTCATCAAGTTCTTCAAGACTTATTGCAGAAAAACCAATTTCATATAAGTGACTCTGTGACCTTGAAAATTAAGTCAAGGTCAGCCAAATACAATCCAAACCTAGGTCTTGTCAAGATACATGATCCTACCAAGTTTCATCAAATTCCATCACGTTCTTCATGACTTACTGAATGGAAACCAATTTCACATAAGTGACCCTGTGACCTTGAGAATTCGCTCCAGGTCATCCAATACAATCCCAACCTAGGTCTTGCCTAGATACATAATCCTACCAAGTTTCATCAAATTCTGTCCAGTCCTTCAAGACTAATCGCACGGAAAAAAAAAAATTTAATAGGAAGAAACAGATATACCAATGTAAAGATTGTGGTCAGGAATTCTGAGTACCTGTCTAAGAGATCACATAAGGACACTTAAACTGACCAAGGTTAAATGTTGTCTGCTTCAGTGTTTTCAACTACATAATTTCAACAGTAATGAAAAGCAATTTGACTTAGAATTGTAGATGATACCTATCAAGATCACATGCCAAAGAAAGCTGTTGACTCAGTCTTAATTCAAGGGGGAAAGCATTAATGTTTCAAAAGTTTCTCACACTCTCCCACCACAGCACACTGCGCACTGCCATGACGCCTTCAGCATCCCCTTACACTCCAACTTCTTTTGCACATCAACTTCCCATTTTTCTGCCTAATACTCTGTTACCATGCCAAAGTCTACAATCATCAATCATCATGGGATTTTTAGAAAATCATGCATAATCAGCTAGTAAAATATGAGCACACTGATCATGACCCCAGTCAAGTTCTATTTCTAATAACTTTAAAGAGATCACACTTGTCTTTAACCATAAAAAAAAAAAAAAAATAGAATTAAACAAACTACAATAAAAGGCATTTAAAAAAAACAGCAACAAAAATCTAAGTTGTGTTCAAATCAGTCCAGTTGTTGGTGGGCTCTGGCTGCCTTATAAGGATCCCCAGTGCCGAGAGTTTTGTAATATTCTGGGCTACAATTAGTATTCGGGTTATTTGGTGGCAAAATAACTGGCCACACGACATTGCTTGAGATCAAGCTAATACTTCAGCTGTAGGTGTAACTTAACAACAACATTATTTTACGAAATGAGCGTCACAAATCAAGACATGGGAGTTTATCATGAAAATATGATCCCTCTTGACAAAATCTACTTTGACAATGTATACACAGGTACATACCATCACTGACAGGCACTGCCAGAAGCATGTTTGGTTGTGTCCATTTGAGTGTATAATGTACATGTATAGACCTATTTATGGCTGACCCATGATAGAAAGTACATCATATGCTTCAGCACCCTTGACCTTTGACCTCTGGTAATAAGTTACATTCACTCAAGATATGCCCATGCAGTGTTTTACTCCACCACTTCTTTCTGATCTCCTTTTTGGACACGAGGCTCTGGTCTGGAGGTTAATTTTCTCACATCTAACGAAAAAAACATACAAAAAACATGTCCAGTATGTATTGACATCAAGTTTATTCATGGGTGACTCACGATGCAATACCAGTTCAATAGAAAGTAAATTATGCTTCAGCGCCCTTGACCTGTGACCTGCAACATATGTAATATACAAGACATATCCAGGGTCCCCTGGCACTTAAAGTCTCTTAACCCTTTCCAACTTGAGGAGGCCCACAGGTACCATGGCTGGACTTCAAGGATAGACACCTTACCTTTGCTGGCAGTCACTTTCACACACAGTGTATACCCTACACCCTACGTGTGGTGAAGCACACATTTTCTCAAAGCTAACAGACTGGAAAATTCTGTTTATAAATAACAATATTGTCAGATGGTCGTAATCTTTTAATAATACTTGCACATAAGATCATCATGATTCACCACAAATATCAATTCAGCTCCCTTGCATGAAGATAAAGCCCTCAAATCTTCAACGAACTTAACTTCATGCAATGTGGCAAAAATGAGTGTCTCAGATGTTTGAAAGTTGGTGCCATTTTGTCACCAGATTCAGTTAAAAGTAAAAGTAAGTTTCCTTTGATCGGTCATCATTCCGACTTCAAACACATGTATTGCATGTAAATATATAAATTTTCAGGCATATTTTAAAATTTGCAGTGTGTTTTATAATTTTACATATTTTTTCCCAAAAAATATGTGAAAATGCAGAAGTTGAATTGAAAATTTATATCCAAGAATGGTGATCCCATTTTCACACTGTTGAATGGCTGTGAAAACATTGCTTCCAAGAAACATTACCACAGTGCCACGGCATAAATCTTCACCTTCTATACTTAACAAAAATGTACGTTTTACTGTAATTTTCATGTGTTATATACTGAGCAGTTTCAGTCACCACTTAGATCACTGATAACCTGATGAGAGTCCTTCCTGTCCAAAATCACCACATTTTGTTCAAGACCACCAAAGTTCATGCCAGGCTTGTCCACCAAAGGTGAGTGTGTCAGTACCTGCTGTAGGTAGCCAACCTTTTGGCCCATAGGCACTTGCCATGCCCTCTAGCCTCCACCTCCTATGAAGCATGCCAGGTACCAATATACAAGGTACGAAATGCTGAGTAATAACTTTCTGTCAGATCACCCCTGAGAGATCATGGTGCACATGCAGAAAACCAAAAAATTTGTACACACTTTTTCACCATTAAGGTACATGCACCTTTCCTCTCTCAATCTATCTTGCTTTTACAAGCAAATGTGATGATACTTGAGTTAGTATATAGCGACACACACTTAAACAACCTCCTGAACATTGGCTTTCTGGATGAGCTTCTTGGATAGCATGACCTGACCAACAGAGATTAATTAAATTGATATTCATATACTCAGCCGAACACAGCATATCGTAGGATGACACTTGGCCCACATACCCGGCAAGACATTGGAAGCAACAGACGCACGTGTTTAATGTTAGCTGTATACCAAGTGGTCAGTGGGTGGCCAGTGACACTGCAAACAAGGGCAATGAAGGACAGCAATGACACTGTTTAAACAAGGTGCTGATAAAATTGAAGGCACCCTGGAAGTGACACCACAGAAACTTCACCAAAAACTATTGACTCCGTCATAACGTGCTGTGTCACTTGAAAAAGAAATACAAACATATACCAGCAGACCTGTGTGATGACTACTTGATCTGGCTTGTGGTCAGGTCCTTTTATCTATTCACGTCCCAACCACTGCCTACCTTTACAATACTTACAGACAGACCAAAGTAAGCAGACGGTGTGGCAAGTGCCTATGTTTCTGCCACAAAAAGTGGCCACATAAGGCAGGTGACCTTTCACCACAGGTAAATTAACTGTTTAAGTGCCAAATGTTGGACTGAGTCAACAGCTTTTCTTGGCTCGCACTGGCACAATGCGCCCAATGCACATTAAGAAAAGCTGTTGACCTGGGATATTTTCTCTGGAACTACAGGCATGCTGGTACTTGAATGAAAGGTCTTTTTACAACGAATACAAATCTGAGATCCCGATGATAATTCAGACAAGTTTGACTTTAGTAGATTGACTTTAGACATAATTGGTAGTAAAAGAGTTAACAAACGAAACCACAGGTGACCTCTCATGAGAGTGGTCACGTGACAGTATGACATATTGTATTAGCCTTTGAAACAACTGTAGATTTTTTATGATGTGTCAATGTTTTACATTGCAGAAAATCTTATTTACTGTATAATCATTTATATTCCCCGGCACAAAACTTTCCGAATATACTCCAAATCAGAATTCACTAGTTTTGTTTTCCCGGTTTTATGCAGGCTTTCATTCCACATTCAATCTGCTTAAATTTTCCGGAGTTTAATATTCCCGAACTGGGTTTCATCGGGAAAATTCAGGAATATCTATCCCTCATGAAAATTTATGGTTATACAGTATTTTTTCACGGTAATATTACATTCAAGTCAGTGCAGCACAGACAGCTAATATTGGAGTGATACACACCAACAGATAATTAACAGTGACCAACAAAAAGACAAAGACCATCTTGATTTGACAGGTGGTGGTCTGGGGTACACCACAACCAAAATCTTAACTCTTTCAGTGCCAACTTTGACTTAAGTCGAACTACATGTACTTAGAACTACTAACAGGAACTGCTCTGCATTATAATAATGGTACTACATGTAGAATCATGTTTCTTGTAAACGGACCTTTCATTCAGATACGAGCGTGTCTTATGTTGCACAGAATATAGTAGTCCAGGTCAATAGCTTTCCTTGGTGTGCTTCGGGTACAAATTACAATGGGCCCAAAGTGTGTTGAGGAAAGCTGTTGACTTACTCCAAATTGTAGCACTGAAAGGGTTAAAATCTAGCCCTGAACCTATCCCATCTCGATGAACCCAGGATCAAATCAAACCTCTCCTTATTGACTTGAGAGAAAAATATTTATTGTATTTAGGAGCCACAGTCTCCTTGTACAGTCCCCCCCCCCCCCTTCTCAGGTCACCCCCAGCAACACCAGAAATGTGACCTTTTGAGAGGGATGGCCTCTCTTGGGTGGAAGTAAAATGAAAACACCACACTTGATGCATGCAGAAGTCGCCTCTGCAGAGGGGGATCACTTTATATACATATAATTAACAAATACAAGTTAACCCTTAAAGCACTGATGTAAGACTGGTGTCAACAGCTTTCCTCGGGGCACTTTGCACGCAATGCATGAAAAGTGTCCCCAGGAAAGCTGTTGAATAAGACTACTTTTTGCTTTAGACTAGGCTTGCTGGTATTTAAATGAAAGGTATCTTCATGAGAAATTTTAATCTTTCAACCATTATATGTTTAATGGTAATGAGAAAACAACTTTAGCCGTGATAAGCACTTCAGGGTTAATATACATGAGAGGTGTTATAGTATCTTATAGATTTTCAATTTCCTCATGCACTTTTAAATGCTGAAATATATATATATATATATCAATGCCTTTTATATATATATACATGTCTATGTAAATGGGTACCTGGCATGTTTCTTTGGTAAGTACAATATCAGCTAAACTTGCCCTGTGGACCGGACCCTGCAAAAACGGCAGGCCTTGTGATTGTCATTTATGACGAGACACAATTGTGTGTCTGCCTCCTCTGTAACTTTCACAACATGGCACAAGTCAGCGGTTTGTGTAGCCGTGCTACAGCTGCCACAAGAGCAGCAAGACATATGTCAGTTTCGCTTTGGCATCCTGTGCTAGTGAGCCTCACAGAAAATGAAGGGGACACCTCATGAATAATTAGCTTTGCGACTGGGACGACTGCAAGCACCGATGGCCACTTTTTTAAATCTAATTTCCCTGCTTGCTAAAAGGACCCAACACTGAATAAGATATCTGTACCAACTACAGGGCGGCCTGAACAGACTGTGCTCAGCTGACCTAAGCTTGTTCACAAAATCAAGGCTGCAACTGAATAGACCTGTGTTTAACTTTACCTGAGTGCATATGACATTTAGAAGTATTTATAAGATTTGCCTTAAGAAAAACTCATTAAATGTGAATCAGCATTAGAAAGCCCACTGACTTGATATAGTAATCACCAGGCAAGGTACACTTACCGATAAGTACCCGAATTGGAAAAAACGTTAAAAAAGAGAAATCCACAGCAGTGCCACCTAGTCACCAACTTTATTTGAACCTATCACAAAGAACATATCCACAAAGTTTCAGCTTAATCTGAGTGATGGTTCTCGAAAAGTAAAAATTGGCATAAACACGCATAAAAAAAAAGGACTGGTTAGTCATAACATACGCTCAGCTGACTGACAAGTCAGCTGAGCTAAAAATTATTCTTGATAAACATTCCACTGGAACTACCCGTGCATCTTTTCGAGAATCCAAACAAAATTTTCAAGGAGGCAATTAGCTTTCAATCTATTTAAACATATTGTGAATTGTATACTGTATTGGTTGATTAATTTAAAACATACATGTATGGGTGTCAGGCACCCTTGCATTTTAATTAAATAACACGAAACTTTCACACTTCAAATATATTAAAGAATGGCTTCCAATGGTCTTCATCTGGCATCATTTCCCCACTGAATGAAGTCTGATGGGGAAAAGACAGTGAGAGATGAGAAAGATAAGAACTTGTGCGTGTCAATATATGGCAGTCTACCAGAGTATGTATGAGCAGTAAATGAAGAAATATGGATTTTTTTTTACAAGTTCATTATGATATCTAAAGCCTGCAGTGCTGTAATTAAACCCTTAATTTCATGATCTATTGTGGGGGGACCCCAAGTATTCTAATTTATATACATGTACTTTTTATTTGAATTTCATTAAATTGATTTAGTATCCCACATCCCAAACGGAGCCCCATGGCACCCAGAAAATAGGATTGATTTAGTATCCCGCATCCCAAACGGAGCCCCATGGCACCCAGAAAATAGTATAGACTCTTGCTTTTACAGCATGTGCATTGCAGCTCCATTTAGGTTGCCGTGAAATTGTGATCCTTTGAGCATCCTGTGAGTCTCAAAACAGTTCAAATTTTCACATAACAGAGCAAAATATATTACTTACATTGTCTTTACACAAATCCTAACTGATAATACATCAAGGCATCTTGAACGATCTAGTAAAAGTATGGACGAACATCGCTGCAAGGTTGACCTTGGCTCGAATGCCGCACACAGACTCACAGGCACAAAAACACCTGTCAGGCACCTGATTGTGGTTCCCTAGAATATGACAGATTCGGATCTGTCATTCTATGGTGCCGGTGCTCTGATATGCCATTGGTAACTTTGGTCTTTATTCCTTGTCTCCTCAAATAAAAGAGTTTGATACAACAAATACCATTTTCGTCCTCTGTGCAAACAGATGACCCTGTCCACATGCTCCATTCATGTTCACAAGGAGGTCGAACACGTGTCTCTGCAAGTGTCCCAACAACAATCTCTCTGATTGGTCAATTTGGGTCATGAGAACCAGAATGAACCAATAGAAATCAGCGACTCACAAACTCATTTAAATGGGATGAAAATAGCTTTTTCTTTTTCATCAGATTACGGTGAGCAACTTTTTGTAGGGTCGGTCGCCCAACCGCAAAACACAGCAGTTTTTTTCCCAGGCCCAACTGTTTTCAATTATGTATTTTATAATGGGGGCGGCGAGACTGACATTCTCACAACTCGCACCAGGAGTATTGCAGCATCTCAAACTTCAAAGCATGATGACCTCTCCATTCCGTACTTCCCAAAAGGTTGGTCGGCATCTAGCACTGGATGACTTTTGTGAACAACATAAAACCAATGTGTTATAGTTTCTTCTTGACAAGATTTAAAATATTCTGAACTAAAAAAAAAAAACGAAATAAGGTGTATCTGATGATGTCAAATTTATAATACCAAATGATAAATGTGGTGGAAAGTTGTGATAACAGTCAAAAACAACCTCTTCCCTTTTCAACTAAAATAGACTTGTTTTGACTCGAAATACAGCGATGTAGTTGGATGAAAATGCCCTGCCCAAAATGCTTCCGTTTTCGGATCAACGGAGCTACTCTATTTCAACGAACCGATGTTGTTGCACAAAAAAAAAAGGAGCAACAACTTATTCACACAATAGCAAATATAGACCCTACTATACCGGTTGAATATCTTTAATTACTGTTGTAAATATCTGAATGACACTTATCAAGGCTACACATTACACCAGACATCACTCAGTGATGCTATATGAGAGAACTATATCTCTATATACGGTATTGCAGAGCCACTGAAACACACACTATGCATACAATTTATTAACATCAGTTCTACTTTATTTCAAATTTGTAAGAAACTCATATTTGACACAAGCTACAAATACAATCACAAAAGATAATGTGAAGAGGGTAATGTGGTTTTGGACAGGTTTCATACCCACTTATTACACTCCTGTGTAAGTAGGGGGGGCCCGGCTATAAATAGCCTGCCCCCCCCCCAAAATAATCAACTGAGGATTGTAGATAAGACCTATCAATATTACATGCTCCAGGTCAACAGCTTTCCTTGGCATGGGTTGGGCACTTAGCACCCAACTCATGCCAAGGAAGGCTGTTGACTTAGTCTTAATTCAAGGGGTGAAAGGGTTAAAATCAAATTGCCCTTGGGGTCTGCCCTATAGGAGTCTGTCAGGCAGATAACTGATGAAGACCACTCTTGGACGGGTGCAAGACTCTCCCCACAGTAGTGTACCTCTCAAACGGTAAAATTTCCCACTTGTGCACAAACGACATATTTTTCAAGTTGAAAGTTGCTTCCCACAAAAACACAGGTCAAGCCAGGTACTCAAGGTAGTATTAATTCAAACCATTTATGACAGGTCAAGTCAAAAACAGTTTGGCAAGCTGACCATGCGTGTAGCCCAAAACATACCCAGAAGTGTTGTCCATTCAAAAGCTATAGATTTTCCTCTTATGCACTTACATGCGCCCAGTTTTACTTCTCTTGTGCCCTAATGCCAAATCTAACACATTTACTGCAATATAAATCACTTGCTTACCTGGGGCCAAACAACATTTTCACACACAACAGGACCATGATGGTGCTGTACTTGGCTAGCAGAAAATCTGGGATAAATCTGGTATGACCAAATCAGCGGAAACTTTCAGAAGTCTAAGCCTGTGGCAGTTGGTATCTGGCCCATCCCAAGGACCCGTCCCTGATAAAAATTTTATGCAGCTGCACTTAATCCTTCAGCTTTAAATGCTATTTACATGCTTCTAGCCACACTAAACTGTAAATTAAAATGCTAGATCCTATGCTAGAAGCACCATTCTAAGAACAAGATGATCCAAGGGATCCATGTCCCCACATACCATCAATTCCTCCGGAAATGAGTTGGTTTTTTTTGTCAGAAAGTAAACAGGTTTTGTGGTCCATGTCATCCACACTATTAAGGATTCATATGATCCTTAATCTACATTGCTTATGAAAATCAATGTTTTTTGTTTCTCTAGAAGTTTGACAATATGGTCAAAATCCCGAGAAATACTACATGCACAGAAGCTATATAATACATATGCCCTTTTGGTCTACTAGTTCTTGAAGTATGAAAAGTGTCACTATACATAACACAGCATTCAGGAAACAGGCACATATGTACAGACTGACTGATGAATGTATATAAACCCTCCAAAATACACCTGTAGGTCAAGGTAATCCAAAACAATACAGCAACAAAATCTTTATGTAACATTCCTGTAAACTTGGTGTAACTCAGGCCAGAGCTGTACTGTTTCTTCGAATGTAAAGCGGGATGCCCAAATTCAAGTTGGGTTCTTTCTTCCTGTGACCTTGATCAGAGGTCAAAGTTATCAATACACTAAAGTGAATTTGGGGTTATATAACATAGATATCCTTGTCCTATTTCAAACGCTGTTTATCACAGACACAGGCGTAGATACTGAGATAGCTGCTTCCCAGCAGATATACATGTCCCTGTACACCACCTCTGGTGGTGGAGCACAAAAATTGATAAGCTCACGACATGGCCACTCCCTTCATAATTCATCATGGTACTACACCGTACTTAACTCATCCATGTCCAGGCTCAGAATTACAGTGCCCAGCCCAGCAGTAGGACTGGAATAGACGTCAACACCAGGTTGACAGAGAGGCACATGCCTGTCGTAATGTTATCTCTTCATGCTGCTGCATAACCTCCACTGGCTGACAAGTTACTAGAGCTAAAAATATACAAGTTTACAATTTTACTTTTACCAAAGTTTCATGTTTTGTCTGGCAACATGATGTATGTTGCAATAATACCAGTTCTCCCTAATTCTGCTTTCATTTCTCATTTCTGCGAAGTGTACTTTCTTAGCACTTGTGGAGAAACCATATGCCCACATCTTGTCCTAAATAAATCTATCCTATGTGTTCTCAGAAAAAAAGAAAAAAGGAAGGAAGGAAGGAAGGAAGGAAGGAAGGAAGGAAGGAAGGAAGGAAGAAAGAAAGAAAGAAAGAAAGAAAGAAAGAAAGAAAGAAAGAAAGAAAGAAAGAAAGAAAGAAAGAAAGAAAGAAAGAAAGAAAGAAAGAAAGAAAGAAAGAAAGAAAGAAAGAAAGAAAGAAAGAAAGAAAGAAAGAAAGAAAGAAAGAAAGAAAGAAAGAAAAAGTTGAGGAGTTCTTTCATTGAGACATTTATGGTATTTTTCTTAACTTTTGACCATGAATGAGTTAATCTGACCAGATGCATGGAGTCATCTTTCATCAATACACACGGTCTCCCATGTACAAATTACTCTGTGGCAGCCAGTAATTTTCCTAAAAGACGGAGGGACTTGCTGTCATGCATCCAGCACTGTAAATTTACTTAGTTTCGCTCCATTTTTATTTTGACTTCGCTACTGCCACAAAACCAGAAAAAAAAAATGAATAATTAAAATAGGATTTTAACATGGGATTAATTGGAACTATCTCCAAAATGGTGACACTAAAACGCTGGTTAAATACATGACATGCAACAACTGTGAAAATTTATACCAGTGAAAATAAGTACTTTACAGCATATTACCTCATTGACATTTCTACTGACATTTCTCCCTCTTTACAATAATTACAGCCTGTTCCAAGGACAGATCTTGGTGTTCAGAATTTGTAGCCAAATCAGGAAATAAAACAGTTATCACTCTAGAATTTGACCTGGCTGTCATATACATATAATTCCTTTTAAATTAAATTAGCCATTTACAAATTTCTTTAGGTGAATGAATGAAACACTAGCATTTGGCTAATGGCACCAGCAGTCCCTGCTCTTCTGCCATTAATTATTTTATATCCATTAATCCTGTTATGATTTTATGCAGCCATTTGTCAACTGACACCGCGCATTTCCTAATATTATCCAAAAAGTCACCGTATGCATGGAAGCTGAGTCAACATCGAAAAAAATTATCACAGCTTTTGAATATAAAGAGCAGCAAGAAAAACCCTCAAAAATACAAGCAACTTTGTTTTGAACTGGATACAAGACAACCAATAAACTGAACTGGACAGGGAAAAAAAGTGGGGAGGGGGGATATCTTGATTTTACATATATATGTGGGCTTATCACCCCAAAACAGACACAGCATTTTACCTTCACCACTGATTATATTTCACAGGAGGAAGCCACCCTTTCTATTTTCAACTTCATTTGGTCACAATTGATCACAGGAAATAAACGAGTCTCTTATCATCTCTTAACATCATTCACCAAGCCACCTTGGCCAGTAATGAGGATATGCCCACAAGCACTGTCTAGATGAGCTTGATCAAGTAACTACATGATTTACTGAGATATATACTGACCTGATGGGCAGGTCTCCTTGCCCATAACATCACTGTCATGGTCACAGCTCTTGATGTCCCTAAAGAGGCTACACTTGATAACCCACGTCATAATCACCTGTCTGTAACCCTGCCCCTTGACCAGTATAACCAGTTGGTCTGGGCAACACATCATTGACAGGTCACATCCCCCAACCCTAAGGGTATACTTGGTCTTTAAAAGAGTAGGTAAGCTCCCTGAACACCCTGACCACTATATGTATTCCCAACATTCTACATTTTGCTGAAACGGGGTCTAAATTCTCTATTTTTACAACACAATGAGACATTTTCATTTTCTTACTGTGTGAAATTAAGTTCCAGTTGGCTTTTTTTTAAATTGTCTGGAATCAAGCAATTTCCCTCATTTTTAAGGGGGTCAATATTTGGAGGGGGGGAGGGGGGTACACACACACACCTCACCTCTGTCCCTCCCCTCTAGGTTTCAACCAGTAAAGCCAGATTTATTTTCATATTCTGCATAATCATTTTGCCCTGCACTCATCCAGTACGTCTGACTCCCCTCTATCTACTCAGCTGCTGGTCCAGAGGTCCACGTCCTGGCATCCTGGTTGTATAGCCTGTCCTCTTCAGCCCAGACTTGTATAAAGAACAAATTTCCTGCACCTATGCACCCTAATCCCTCAGCACAGATCCAATTTTCGGGTGGTTATTGAAATGATGAGGATATAACCTTTGGAAGCCAGACCTGGCACCCATGAAACAATAGGTCTATGACATTCCACCACCCAGCTGACCTTGCATGTACATGTAGACGGTCAGCGTCAGTATCAATGAGTTTTGTAGGAGTGTATCATGAAAGTGTGTACATGCATGCTAGTTTATGGTTTGATAACATTGATCTTCACAATTTGAGGCTTAACAAAATCAATCTGACATACAGGCCCCTGACTCTGCAGGGCACGATGGGCTGTGACAGAGTTCCCTTGGCACTTTGAGATTACGATCCAGGTCCCTTGTATGCAATCCTGACTTAAAAGGTTTACGGACAACCATATCTGCAAATCTGGACAAGGTCACCAATGAACAGTCTCAACCTGGAACTTAGAGAGACCAACATCATGTACAACATCAGTCTCAACTCACAAAGATGCTTAGTCCAGGAATTATGATCATACAACAAACCAGTAACTTTACTAAATTAAAAATTATGCCAATGTCAACATGTATACTCTCAGTCTAGCTCATATTCAAGAAAACAAGAGGCCCATGGCCTAATGCTCTGCTGGCATCGTGGCTATATTGTACCTGTTCATTTCAAAGTTTTGAGTCCTCAAGTGGCTTCTGAAAATATAAAGCTTATGTACATTTAATGTAAAAATTGTCTTCCAGATGACACTTTGCTCCACATGTAATCATAGCTTATTTGTGCAACTCCTGTGATGAATATTGTTGCATGTGCCAAGACAGCAATGAGTGAGTCCTTAACTTTATGTCCTCAGTGACCTTGCGACAGAAGATCCAGGACACCCAGATTATGTAATAAAAGAGGCCCATAGGCCTGCCTGGTGCTGTGCTGACATTGCCATTCAAGTCCAAGCTACACCCTACCATTACAAAATTACCTCTTTCAACTTTACAGTCATGGTGACCTCACAAAAATAGGTCACGGTTACTGATATTACATACAATTCTAGCTTTGGACATGGTCTATATATCATATAAATTTGGCAAGTCTAATCCAATTACTTTTTCAAATATGGAATTTTAAATTTTAAAACACATTTTAGCTCATAACTTCCTTCAGATTATAGGTGGCCCTAGTATCATTAGCAACTTAGACTTTGACCTCCCCCACAATCCCAGCAAATTTGGTGAAGATGGGCCAAGAATTAAAGATGCTAGAGTGCTCACAAGATTTTCACATTGTCACCCCTATATTACATAATAATGTAGGTGGCACCACCAATGTCAAAAGCTGCCTAGATTTTCATACACCCTGTAAGTCCTGAAAGTTATTTTGGGCTAACTTGAAAACTGTGGATGGCATCAGGCTAACGAGCAAAAGTTTATGGACGAACGGACGCACAGACATGAGCGGTCACATAAGCTCTGCAACCTTTCGTCAGAAGAGCTAAAAATAAGCACATTCAATTTCAGACTTTTCCATGAGCAAATCCCTGGTGAGCCATGAATGGCTTCCTTGAAGAGCTATGAGGGGAGTTGTTCATATGAACTCACTGTAAAATTTACTGTCCGGGTGAGTCATCCACAGCTCTCCTCAAGTGTTTCAGATGTGTGTGTGTGTGAGGGAAGCACGAGTGATTGCTCCCCTTAAACAGCCAAGCCTAAATTTGAGTGTCCCACCTAAGACAGTTCTGCAGTTATTATCCGAAAACTAAAAACGTTCATTAAAATCACTATGTCACCTTATGAACTAGGTCAAGGTCAGCCATATGAACATACAAAGAACTGGAATATCCAATATGTACCCCTGTGGCATTTCAAAGTAATTGGTCATGCATTTTCATACTTTTTTAAAGATTTTCAGCAGCAAAAATGAACAAAAAAGTCCATGACAACAAGCAATGAAAGCATACTGAATCCATACTGAAGGACTGCTGGTGCCATTAGCCAAATGCTAGTATTTCATTCATTTGGCTAAAGAAATTTGCAATTGGCTAATTTATTTTAACATGAATTTTATAAGAGTCAAGACGAATAACCGGTACTGCAGTAATTACTGTTTCACCTCCCAATTTCACCACAAAAAAATCTTAAATCTGGCCCTGCATTTGGTAGGGACTCCCTCAAGTTGTATGGTCTGATAGCTATCACTAGCATGATCCGCTGAAGATCATTTTTTACCTTTCATGCTGTTATAGCTTTTTTTGCTTTCAAAAACAAAAAACAAAAAATCTGTTGAATCTGTTTTGATAAAAACAAAAGCAAACAGATTTTTTCAAGGTTTGTGTACATATAGCGAATGACAGGAAAGGACGTAGAGATTATAGAACTTGACTAAGAAATGTCTGGTTTTGATTAGTTGGGAGGACATGGAAGTGTGCAAACATTTGATCTTAAGTGATTAATATGCCGAATTGAAAATTTAAATACCTCTGTCGTGACTGAGGGTAACAAAAAAGAATAGAGCAACTAGAAGCTGATCAGTGACTGAAAACCCCTCGGCCAGGACGGACAGACAGACACGTTGGTGACAATACCCTTGGGTAGGTCAGGGTTACTTCTGCTTGACCTAATGACAAAGCTTTGGTGCAAATGCAATCAGCAGAGATATCATGGCAAGGCCATTTTTCTTCAATGCAGCACTGCGATCTAAATATGTGACCCAGTGCCTAGTTTTCACTAGGTGTCTGTGGCATTTTTAGGACCAACTGTCATAAATAATAGGTGCAGCTACAATGACAAAATCAAGATTTGAAGATATCACGGTACTGCCATTTTTCTTCAATGCAGCACTGTGACCCAGTGACCTAGTTGTCAATGGGCTTCTGAGGCATCCTTAGGAGCAACTGTCATAAATAATTGATCAAGCTACATTCAATACTTTTTTAGATATTGCGTTAATGCCGTTTTTTTTTTCATGTAGGATTGTGACCTAAATATGTGACCTAGTGACCTACTTTTCAATTGGCATCTGAAGCACCTTTATAGCCCCCTGTAATAGAAATTTGGTCTCTGTTAAGTGAGGATTTTTGGAGATATGGCATCAGCAAGGAATGGATGGATAGGTAGATGACGACAATACCCCTCTGGCCTAGAAGGCCAAGGGGTAAAAACTATATACAGTGCTCTCTCTTTATAACACCCCTCGTTACAAGGCAGTTTCTGATATAACACGGTGGGTACCATGGCTCCCACTGAAATAGTTTTCCCATTACTTCTATGTTAAAAGTCCCTCTGTTATAAGGGGGTTTTGCTATAACATGGTATACCCTGTGCACCCCAACACCAGTGTTATAAAGAGAGAGCACTGTACAGTGAAACCTGTTTTGAGAGGCCATTGTACTGAAAGGCCACCTGTCTTTTCAGACCATGTTTACTATGTCCCTTTTGCTATCTTTCCCACATTATTATACCTCTATTGAGAGACCACGTGCCTTCTGTGACCACTTTTTCGCTTGCCCTAGGGTTGGCCTCTCAAAACAGGTTTTACTGTATACCTCAACCAGCACGGTTACATCCAAACTGAAACTTTTGAGTACATCAAAAGCAAAATTTTCTGGCTATCTGTGCAGACAAATCAACTCAAGGCCCTGATGCTTAAGACAAAACTGGTGTATGTACACAACCAGATAAGCCACAACATGTGCAAATAACCTGTAACTCTTTAAGAGCCAAGTTTTGACTGGGTCCACAGCGTAGAGTTTTCTCCACTGGTTCCTAAAATATTACAGTGTAAGTGATAATGTATGCTCCCCTTGCAACCTTCATAATAGTCTTCATAATCACCAAAAATGACAGATGCATAAAACTTGATATTCTTCTCTGGTGTAAATGCACAAGCTTTACTGGTTGCAAACTGAAGGATGATGCCAAAAATACGCATACAGCTCTAATCTTACCTCCTATGGTCTAGAAAACAAATGAAGGTCACCAATAATATACATTACATATGCCCTCATCTGATAATCCTGTGTACAAAAATATCATCACATGATCTTAAGGTAGAATAGGCAAAGTTATTTTGCCCTGAAATCATCAAATTTTTATCAATGTTTGCTCAAAAGCAAAACAATTTTCACAAAATATTGGGGAGGTCATAAAGTCTAAATTACATTCTGATTTCTGCCTTCTGCAATATTTATTGCTAATTTGTGTGGTTTTGTGGTCCATGGAGATAAACTGATTCCTGTCATGAGAGTTGAATGCAACTCTTCATTCATATTTACTGACACTATTTGTAGAAAAAGTAAAAACACCAAACATGGATGGTACCATAAAGTGACATGACAAATAACAAGCTTGTATGTCGAATATCAAACAAAAGATATATATATGAAAAAGATCAAAACTTCCATTTCCCCACCTTTTGTGTGTGTGTGCATGTTTAATCTACAGGTCCATGCCAACAAGAAAAAGTTTTCCAGGTCAGAAAAGAAAAAAAGATTCGTGGCAATAGGACTAGTTGATCAATGTTAACACTCCTTGAAGCACTGGGCTTTACCACCTTAAATATTTCTTGAGAGACTAAGCTGGACAGACATATTGACACGGGCAGAAACATCCTAGACCCTGTATCCCCCTCTCCTTGGATGGTGGGCCATGCTGGCATAAACAAAAATGCATTATTTAGCTCTTTTGATAGAAAAATAAAATTCTAGAGCGTGTATGTTGATCTCTCAGGCCTGGATTGTGCTGTAGCATATGTACAATAAAAATGTTGCTGCCCTAGGTGACAGACCAAGGCTTTTCCGAGGAAGATTGAATTATCTGTTGATCTCCACAAAATAAAATATTGATATTCCCTCTGGATTCTACATGTAGACATTACGACAGTCACAGAGACATGCTGCAATATAGATCCACCACTGTGTATGTTGTGGCTCACAGGGCAGTACACGCCACCGTCATGACACTGGCAGGATGAGCAACCTCCTGATCAAATATGCCGCCAGTCTATCAAGCAGCTAGCGTTAACCTTTGTGGCAAACCCTGGTCCAATACATGTACCTGTCCTAATTGGCATAATCACAACGTAAACCAGTACAAACCACAAAGTATGAATCTGCTAATCATGTTATCTCTCACGACCAACATTGTCTCACGTTGAGGGCTGGGCCTAATTAAGATGCTACTGACAGTACAGCAAAGCCCTTGGCACGGTCTTTTAACAAGTCTATCCAGTTTAGTGACACAACTAGACAAGGGTTACACTGGCAGATGGGCTCAAAGGGTGTCTGTACTTGCAAGCATGCATATCTTCTGGTGCGGCAGCTCTGAATGTTTACATGTCAAGAAGTCCTATTACACCTACCTGACTCCACGCGTCTATCCCAGATCACCAATTACAAAGATCCAATAAACACAGTTACCCATGACTGGAAGCCACCAGCTGGACATTGCAGCATTTTCAAGTGATAGAGTCAACATTAGGAAGATACGGAAGCTGGGTAGAGCATCAGATGAAGCCATGTAGCACTGGTACTTCATACCCATGAATTTAAACTGGGGCATCTCCTTTATCCTCCAGCAGGGTTTTCCCAAAATAGGGGCCAATTCCAGGTTTCAGATTCTTAATGGGTATAAGCACTTTTCGTTTAGGTGTAATCATTCATCATGATGTCATCATGCAATTAATATTTTCAACAGTAAAAGGACTCCGACAGTTCTGAAATGTACTCAGCTAATTTTGCGTGCCAGGACTGCTTTGTGTAATTGCTCCAGTCAGTGATACGATATCATCATGCAGGAAAAGGTCAAAAATGTCATATTGTTGTGTTGTACTACATTTGTCTCAACACAGCTACATTTCCCATAACAGCTGAATACTTTTCTTTTTACCATTTTTAAGAAACTACACATATGTTGCACCTTCTTTGAAACAACTTGGCCAACTGCACCTGAATTGTATGGCAGAACTCCTCTACTTCCCTACAGTTGTGGAATCTACAGGTACTACTGCATTTTCCCCTATTTTGCAATGCCTTTTTTGTATTTCTGACTCAATCAAAAAACCACTGGTTATCAAGACTCTACAAACTTGTTAGGAATGTCCCTTGACTTAATCTTTCCTACAGCTGCACACTACGAGGTGCTAGTGTTAGTTTCACAAATTTTTTTAACTGTGTAATGACCGATAAGAGTACATTTGCATGGTTGATATAGGGATACCGATAGGACTGTATGTGTATATATTTTTCTTCACGCTACTCTCCATATCATACAAATTCTTAAAGTCCATTCTAAATTAACACATTCTAAAGAATAAAACTGATATGTTAAATATGTATATGACAGTATAGTAAAATCAGCATAATACTATTCAAAATTAACATTTGATCAAACAGGCATTACTTGAAGAGAGAAATTACATGCATTCTCTCTTCTATTCTGATCTCCTTTTGTCCTTTAAAAAAAAATGCTCACAATTTGGGAACAATGTACATGCAGAATATTATATACATTGTTGGGTATTTTTAAACTTAAGAGAGCGACCTTGGGAATGCAAAAGGTCAAGGTAAATATCCATCAGATGCCCCTCCACGATAACTTACGATCTTGAAAACAGGTGCATGAAAGAAAAATACCTTCACCTACAAAACTGATTTGCTTCATAGCAAATCCATTTCTGTGGATTGAAAAATAAGCATAATTTGAAATATTAGAACTTTTGTTCAACAACAACACAATAAATGTTTTCACACTGAACAAGATCTTGTACTGTTCCCTACCCCACTGTCAGGGACTTGAGAGGAAGGACAACAGCTCATGAAAAGCACCACCAAATGAATTCATAACTTAGGGCCTGTATTTTTCCGTTTTTAATGGAAACGGAACGGAATAATGAATTTTTGTCACCTCTGAAACGGCATTGGCTGTTTTGCCTTAATGTGTTTTACATACAAAGAGAACTACTGAAACGGACTTTGGAAATTTCTGGCTGGTGAAACAGAATTTCTAGTTTTTTGAAACGGAAAAATACAGGCCCTAATAACTTGGATTTTCATTTTAGTGGATGTGCCTATAGCACAAACCTACTGGTTAATGGAAGTTGGACTGGCACTTCTATCTATAGTTCCTTTGACGATATTCAATATTAAAATTTGCCATAGCCAATAATTTGCATTCTGTTCAAAATATAAATTCCAGCAAATCAGAAGAACAGTGTCTATAATCGGATTATAACATTGCAATTTTTTTTTTCAGCAGTAATGGTCTCAGAAAAGATCCAGACAAAATTTTGGCTGAAAGAGAGACAGAAATAAAGAATTGAAAGCAAACAGAATGCCTGTTTTGCACACAGACATAAATATCAAACCCCAACATACTTTACATTCTTACTTACTGGTCACACCTGTAACACGTCTCATCATCTCCATCAATATATATATATACATCGCCCACTGGTAACTGGCTTCTGACAGGTATCACTAGCCATGCAAAAGCACACTTCAGTGACCACAAGGCCATCAGTTTTGCAGGTGCATATTAATTAATCAAGGCCATGATCATTATCTGCAACCACATAATACAGAGCTCTCTGAGCTCAAGTGGGACTGCCTCCCTATCCATACAGCAACTTAACTCTTTCTCCCTTGAACCCGCCAAAACCAGATGCTGGTCAAATGTTGTCAGCTTTGATGTTGTTTTTTTCCATTGATTTCAACAGCGAAGCAAGTAATTTGAAGGGAATTGCACATGAAACCTACCAAAACAACATGCCCTAGGTCAACAACTCTCTTTGGCATTGGGCACGTACGCCAAGGAAAGCAGCTGACTTGGTCTGAGAATTCATGCTGATAAGCGTGGAATTACGCACATTACCCTTTTGGAACTTCATGGGGAATCTGCAGTTCAGTAAATAGTTCACTTCACTCTGTCAGCACACCTGTCCAGATGCCCTGCAAAGATGAGCAGTTCTTACTCTGCATACCGCTATGAAGCAATTGAGCCATGGTTTGAATTACGCAAGATGTCTCCAACCTGCTCACACATCGCAAATGTGTAAATCTTGCAGCTGACGTCCCATTTGAATTGCCATTAAGAATGCATAGTACACTTTGATTCAAAATTGCTTAGTACTTACAAGGCCCAGTTCCTTGTGTTCAGCACCATTCACTGCAAGTTTGCTGCTGAAGACACTGGTCCTGGAAGTGCAAGCAATTACCAGTGAAGGACTCTGTGTCACCTTTTGACATCATTATCTTTGAATTTTTCAAAAAGGCTCTGTTTAATTGTCATAAAATAAACAATCAACATATCATCTCCTTACTTAAGAAAAAGAAAAGAAAAAAGAAAAGAAACAAACTGGTGCCACCCAAATCTGGCTCCCTGAGATACTATATTGAGGAGTTTAACTTCTTAATGTGGTCTGTACATACATTTTTTTTCATTCTCAACACAGCTTTCCTGAATTTAGTGGTTCAGCAATTTGACAAATCAATGCAACTGACTGACCCTGCCTATTGTTGGTGGCAGGCACTCAGTTTCTGCTCCCCCCCCCCCCCCCCCCAACATAATGGATAATGAATTAAAACCCTTCAGCCACCCACAAACGGGAATAAACATATAATTAAGTAAAGGTCATTCTCCTTCAAACTTGAATTCACCTTTCCATCAACTGTAAAAGTTCTGTGATCCTAGCTCATCTGCTTCTTCTGATATTCCTTGCATTTTTTTTTAATGGATTGACCTTGGTGCTCTTGAAATCAGGCCATGGTTACTGTCCTTCAACCCTGAGCTAGACTCTTACAAGGGTGGTTAGCTGTAAAAGTCGTATGATCCTATCTCATCAAGTTCTTAAGATCTCATGTACAAGACATTTATTGAAAAGAAAATTGCCTTTTGTGACCTTCACATTAGGTCAAGGTCACTGTCCTTCAAATTCAATGAAAACCCTTACAAGGTGATTATCTGTAAGTGTTCATGATCCTACCAATTCTAGTTTTCCTGACATTGCGTGCAAGAAGTTCATAGAAAATTGACCTACATGACCTTAAAATTGGGTGACGGTCATTGTCCTTTGAACTTGACATAAACTTCAAAAGGGGTGATCAAATGAAAAAGTTTCATGATCCAAACTTATCTGGTTCTCCTGAAATTGGATGCAAGAAGAAGCGACAAATGGACACACAGAAGCAGGCGATAGCAACACCCCAAGGCCTATATGGGCCAAGGGGTAAAAAAACAAATAAAATAAATAAATTAAATTGAAATTTGAAAAAAGTTTCTGTCTATGCAGTGCACAATTTGGTTTAAAAGGCCTCACTTAATTATTATGATGGTGTTCTCACAAATAAATAAAATAAATAATTTAAAGTAAAGTAAAAATAAAATACGATAGAATTTCTGTCTATGCAGTGCACAATTTGCTTAAAAAGGCCTCACTTAATTACTACTATGGTGTTCTCACAGATGACAAACATTTTCTCCCACCTGTGCCACGTTTTCGTCATAGGATTCCCAAACCCCTAAGCTTTCGAAGGCTTTCTCTGGCTGGTTTCTGACATGCACCAGCTGAATCACATCCTATTCATTAGTACATGGAATCCCATAGCCAAGAATTATGTAGATAAAGTGTTATCTCAGCAGCCAGTCTATAATGGATCGAAATGAATCTCAGCTTGTCTTGAACCCCTTCCAGAAATATATTTACCTGCAGTAAAGACTATTAAAATGTTTAACACATAAAATTCCCATGTCGGTATCAGCAGTGTCTTGTCTATCATGTCCATCTGTAGCTTGTTTGGTATTCAACATGAATTTTGTGTCTGCTGTCTTACCCTCTGATTTTGGCATTCTCAAGTTTGAAACTGCCATCATTTCATAACGAGCACCACCCCCTGATGCCTCATGAGCACACCAGGCTCTGCATTATCTCTTTAAGTACCACACTTCATGTGGATTCGAGATTACTCAGAGATTGATCTGTTTAGCATTCCAACTGTCAGTAAAACAACCAGCAAGGGAAGGCTTCTGATAGGGCTTCAGGTAATTCTTGTCCTGTTTAGCACCATATCTTGCCACAAAGGTATACAGGTTCCATGTGTTTTGTGGGTAACCAATTGCATGATGCATTTCTGTTCTTGATTTTGAGACTGGAATTGGTGTGTTGTGGATTAATATTTCTAGGACACACGGTGACCCCCACTATAAACTTGCTCCTCTACATGTCTGGATAAGATCAATTTTGATGCTGGTCAACAGCACATCAACTAGCTCATACCCACTGTGGCCAAACCACGCTGTCAGCACATACCGTATTCATCTTGATAAGCGCAGACCCCCCCCCCCCTTTTTTTTCCAAAGAATCCCCAAAATACCTCATACTTTTCAAACGAGTGGTAGAATTCATTATATTACACTTAGGATCTACACTTTGTTTAGCTTTTGTGGATGAAATTTTTTAATAGCGCAATGGGTGCCGATTACGATGAATACAGTAGTGGTGTTTAGAAGCTGACACACAATATATTGACACAATACCAGTCTTTAACCCTTTCATCCTTGAATTATGACCATGTTGACAGCTTTCCTTAGAATGGGTCAGGCACTTGCCCAGCCCATGTCAAAGAAAGTTGTTGACCTGGAGCATGTTATTTTGACGGGTTTGATCTAAAATTGTTTTCACTGCAGTTAAAATTAGCTAAAAACATCAAAGCAGATGACATTTGACCACCAGTTGGCTTTGGCTGCCCATGGGTGGGGGGTGGGGGTGGAGGTGGAGGTTGGAATACATGTCCATTAATACTACCCCATCTGCCCCATTGATAATTAAAGCAGTTGATTGCCTTTAAGCCTCACATTGGGAATTTTACTAAGAACGCTGACAGCTACAAGCAAATTATGTTTTTTTCTCAGAAATTTGTTAAAAAATTAAGAAGAACCCAGCTGCTCCACCTAGTGGCCAACTTGTTGGAAATCATTTTGGAAAAGTTGTCAATTACAATTTAGGATTCACGGAGGGTCAAACAGCCTTTAAGAAATTGAATTAGAACAAAAGCTATAAAAAAAAAAAAAAAAAAAAACAACAAAAAGCTAGACATACCTTCAATGCAAGCGTTGACTGAAAGGTCGGCCATTTGCTCAAATTAGGTCATGGTGACACCAAAATCTAATTCATCTTGCCAGATAAGGTTAGCATACTGCCAAATTTGAGCAAAATACATCGAGGCATTCTGTTGACATCATGGTAACTAGAATGTGCACATCCAGATGGACTTCCAGATGGATGGACAGACAACCCCGAAAACAGAAAGGGTTCCTCAATGGGGCGGCCCCTTAAAAATCACTGACATAATTAACATGACTGCAGCAGACACAGTGTTACCTCCAGCCAGTTTAAGGCCAAAGTCAACCCAATGAAAAAACATGTAACTTGAATGGTAGGAGAGTAACAATAGAACCAGGGGCTCTACCTAGTGGTCAACTTGTTGGAAATTATATATACTATGCAGATCAAACCAGCAGAACTAAGGTTGTTGTGAAATAAACTTCCGAATCCACAAATCATCTTGACAAATTCAAAGCAGCCATTATGGACAGTTGCTAATCCCACAAATGCAACAAAAATGACAAACATGTACCTGATTCCCAAGCAGAATATCCAATTCTGATTGGAGGTCTTATACACGCATTCAATTTGCCAACAGCTTGCACATGTATGATTCACTCTACTCAACCAACAGGAAGTACTTAATGGTGCACTTTTGATTGTTTACTTGACATCTACACACATTAAATGGTTATTTTTGTCTTTGCCTTTTTTTGCTTTTTTGTGTGTGTTTTTTGTTTTGTTTTTGATTTAGTTCTTTTTTTTTTTGCTTCCACAATCTGCGTCTATTATGAGTTCAATTGTGTGCTTATTATACATTATCAATTTTAAACTAAAATTCTGAATTGCATTTTCTTGGACATGGAAATTGGCAAGAATGAACTACAAAATTTAATATTCATTTTCAATATTGTCTGTCTGAATTGAATCAATTTATACCACCAGCCACTTAAAAAAATCAATCAATGGTTTTATTCAGCAATTGATAGAAATAAGGATATTATCATTATCATAGGAAAAAGCTGACATAATCAGCTCATACCTAAAAAAAACCCTGAGACCGGGGAGACCTCATTTGCAGGAATTTGTTCCTTTGGAAATGCTGTCTTCAATAGATTAAGGGCAAAACAAGCACAGGAGAGTTTGCAAAGCAAACAAGGTCTGGGCATGGCTGAAAGGCTCAGAACAGGGTGCTGTCTGTCAGGAGGAAAAATCTGCCAGTGACGTCAACACAACCCTGGCTTTGAATGGAGTTGTTTTGTTTGTGCCTCCATTATGGCCACAGATGGCCGGGCGACAATCATCACTGATATCTCAGTGCTGGCGCCTCCTCCCGCCCAGTAGAACTTGAACCACAGCTGACAAAGACAGCCTGGTTGACGCAGCAGCTTCCCAATATTGCCGACAATATTTAGTCCATTTGGACACAAACGGTGCCACCGTAAAGACAAAGCATGATATGGTTAATTACAGACTTCCCATGGTTCATGGCACTGTCAGCACGAGAAGTTATCCTTACAGTTTGCTGCCAAAATAGTTGGATGGTCAATCCGATCTCATGTCCAAATGGAAATTTTATCAAACTATGATCAAGACACAAACGTTTCTGTTTCACTGCCTTCCCGATCTGGCAAGAGCCTCATCTATACCGGGTGGCACCGTTCAGGACAGTCCAATTGGGCTAGTCTAAAAAGTTGGCTCAGGAACCTGCTGCATCAACCAGGCCTTCTGTAAGCTGTGGTTCAAGTTCCATCAAGACAGAGCAGGTGCCAAACTTGCAGAGTTTGGTAATAATAATTGTCAAACGGGCCATTTGCGCCATAATGGAGGAAATATCTGAATTCAAAGTGTTATGACAACATCACCAGCACACTTTTCCTCCTGACAGACAGCGCCCTCTTCAGACCACGTGTAAACTTTTTGGCCATGCCCAGACTTTGTTTGCTTCGCAAACTTGTCGCCTCTGCTCATTTTTCCCTCAATCTATCATAGACACCATTTTAAACGGAAAAATTTCCTGCAAATGAGGTCTCTTCAGTCTATACAAAACCTTAAAAAATAGAAAAAGGCCCCATTACACAAAAGAATATTGAGTTACGGCAGATAGCTGTGACACTTACCTAATGTGAAAGTTTTATAGATTGAAAATTTGAAAACTTTAACACTTTGTGTCATACTATCAATCCAAATTTTTCTTGAGCGGGGCTCTTTTCTTTTTTTTTGCACATTTTATCTTATCTTTAATAATGATAGACACATATTCAATGAACAGGTTCTATCAATTACTTTAGGGGCTTCAAGGGGGGCCAGGGATACATAAAGCTGCTTGGGTTTTTTTTCCCCCAAATATGAGTCATAAATGTTTTATGAGTAATGTTTGGCTGAAGAAGTTAAAATTTTGCTAAAAGAAAATCTGCAGCTTTAGCCAAATTGGCTAGAAGGTAAAAATTCCAAGCACTAGCTCAGATAAGCTTTGTGGGCTGGCCTGTTATACCATAACTGTTGCATTGCAGGGCATATTTTGAGTACGATGTCAGCCTCCTTGCCATCATGTTGTATTTTGCAGTCTCACATGTGGCACTTTGGATGAACATTACGACTTCATTCTACTTGTCTGACCTGAATAACATTCTTCTCACTGTGTCCATGTGGTGTTCTATCAAACATATTTTCCAGAGTTCGCGTTGGTTTTAAGGGGTTTAGAGATAAATATATTGAGCCTAAAGGCATCTTCATGCACTTTGGCAGATGAAATGGTACACTGTAATAGAGTACACAGCCATACCCAGGAAGAGCACAGCCCTACTATCACAAATACTCCTAATACCAGCACAAAGAATCATGCAGCACTGAAAATTAACAATATAGTGACATCAATGGAGCCCTTCCACTGTGGGCTAAAGAATTTACCTTTTCCTCCGTTTTTAAAGCTAAAAGTACACTGACATATCTTGCAAGTTACAAGCCTTACTTTCACCTGTAATCCCACTTTAACAACAAACAACAAATCAACACGAAACCTCTTTACGGTAAATCCAGGTATATACTGGATGAATACGAGAACAGATAGACTGACATATCAAAGACATTATGTGGCATCATCAATGCCTTTCCCCTAGCTGCAAGCAAAAATATGTATATATATATATATATATACATGTACTTCTAAATGTTTGTCTTTGGTATTACTGATGTGAATCTTACATAATGCTGATTTTACATGTTTACGTGAAGAATGAAATTTAGTCTGCGTAGGTCTGCGTAGGAATGTACAAGTAAATGTAACCTACAGTTGTATGGTTTGGACAGCTACATTAACCCTGGTTATGACACCCACCCAACATGACCACCTGGCAGCAAAAACTAGTTCAATATAAGGGTTAAAAAAATACTGTTGAAAGAATGCAGTACCCTTCGGCCGCCTTCAATCTCTTTTGCTGTAAGTGAATAGGAATAGTGTCCCGTAGTATCAGGTATAGTGTATGATCAGACCACCCTATGTTGCTTCTTTTGTTTTAAGATTTAGATTTCCAGATGCACAATGTCAGTCAGCAAACTTGTGACCCGTGTGTGACCTTGAAAATTAGGTCAAGGTCAATTATGCTTGCACACAAAGCAAGCCTTATAGTGGTGTACTTTCATATGCAATTTGAAAGTCCTGTCTCAAAAGCTTCTGAAGTCATAGTGGTAAACAAAATTTCAATGAATAGGTCACTGTGACCCAGATACTTGACCTAGTGACCTACTTTTTTTATTCATGACACATTTTTTTGGTTGTGATACATGTGTGTATAAAATTTCATGTAACTGACTTAAAAACTTCCTCACTGATACCAATACCACCATTGTGCACTTGACCTTTGACCTCAAAAAGTACGTCAAATATACAGCTATGACCTCAATTTTCAGTAGGCTTCTAGATCACTCTATAAAGCTTCTTGTGTGTAAGAGTTAGATTGCTAGATACAGGCTTTCAATAGTAAGAGCGGTAACGTTGCTTAGCACATGTGACCACTGTGTGACCTTGAGAATCACATCAGGGTCAACTATACTTGCACACAAAGTAGGCCATATAGGAGTGTAATATCATGTGCAATTTGAAAGTCCGGTCTCTAAAAATTTCTGAAGTTATGGTGGTAAAACCATGGGACGGACGGACAGACAGCGCAGGGTACGACAATACCCATCGACCTCACAAGGCCGAAGGGTAAAAAGCACGACTATCACCTCTAATACAGGTGCTAGGAAAGCCCACAAAGTCCAAGGACTTATTTCCGGGGGGGGGGGGGGGGGGGGGGGGAGGGTCCTTTCTAAATATAGTAATGATGATAATGATTGTACTCAATGTTGAAGGGTGAACTCCTAGTCGACCCTATAAGCAATCTACATCAGTACTTTCTACTCCCAGTTTGCTGATTTGGTGGTTGAAAAGCTATCCAGTCTATCTGGTTTGTATAATACATCGTCTGATAATATCAAAAAGGTTTTACAGAAATAAATGAGTTCAAGATGGCGCAGAGGAATACTTCAAAAGGCAATTAAAATCATTTAACACTTACAGAGGCAATGGATAGGACCTCATACCTGCAAGCTTTTTAAAGGATGTTTTTTTCACACCTTTGCCACCCCATCACATTTATAGTAAACCTTTCTGTCTCATCGGGTATGGTCCCAAACGAGCTTTAAAAAGAGGCCAAAGTCAAACCTTTATCCAAGAAAAATTCCTGGCTGGAAGTGGCCAGCTATCAACCTGTTGCCATTTTAAGTATAGTTTCAAAACTTCTGGAGAGATCTGTGTATAATCAGCGCATCAATTGTCTAATATGGGAGAATGATCTGTTGTTTGAATTCCAATCAGGTTTCAATTCCATTATATGAATTTAAAACAAGAAGATGGTTGTGCCATGTACTCTCAGATTCACTGTGATGTCACAGCTGAGACTGAGCATGGTAAAAACAACCTTATATATAACTTTAACTTAAGAGGGTGGTCCAGTTAGTGCTAAAAGCACTAATCTACCCCAGGGCCCTCTTTAAACTACATCTACACATAAAATAAATTCATCAGTACATACATTCAGTGTATATCCAGTTGGTCAACATGAATTACAATGAGAAATACAGGTGATAAGTACTACATATGAATATTAAATACACTCAGTGAGTTATTCTGCCATGCTGTGATGGGTATATGAGTTTGGCTACTCAGATAATTTTTGCAATCCCAAGATACATTGAGTAAGCAGTCTTTTAAACATATGCACTATCTTTGCTTCTCTTACTTCCTTCGGTAAAGAGTACCATATGATGGCAGGGCTTGACACTAAGGATTTTTTTTACTTGTCCCAAGGACAACCACAATATGAATTTTACTTGTCCCACAAAAATTTTACTTGTCCCAGGGCAACCACCATTTCATTTTACTTGTCCCAAAAAATTTTCACTTGTCCCATTTCAAAAGTATATTAGCTTACTTGTCCATAACGAACATCACAGAACAGTGTTGAGAACCAAAAAAGCGGTCATATAATGCATGGTCGCTCATTGGAGGAATCGCATATGCACCACCCCAAATCCATGGCGGACTTGTCCAGGTACTTAGGTAGCGAGGTACGCAAATTTCTGCCACCACCACGTCATCATTATCGATTACATATGCTTTGAAAAGAAATTATCATTTATCAAATTTAACAATTACAACCCCTAAAATCTTTATTTCAATAAAGAACTCTTGTCTGCGTGCTGAAAGATGTGTTTCGCAACTTGAAAATATTTGCCGGTCTTGAGTTTTGTCATTTTCCCATTACGCTCAATGGGCCCGATATATCGCCGGGTACGGAGCCTTCGTTTGCGAAGTAACCAGCTTAAACTGTCAAAAAATTGCTTTGCAGCATTTCTCACTGTCTTCACTTTATTCTACACATTCGGTGGAGCCCAACTCACCATAATTCATAAGTTATGTATCAAAATAAGACTCGGCATTTTCCCATTGCCACCACGTGTGATTGTTTGGGCGCCATGTTGACCTCGTTCTGAACCGTGGGAAAAATGGATCTGGCATGCACTTCGTCAGTGTCTGTCGCACGTGCTCCAGCAGGCAAGCACGTGTTTGATTGGGGTTCCAAGTGATTTTGATCTAGCGAAACTTTTCATCGTTCATTTTATCAAATATGGTATGATCAAACATGGTTCAATTGGAAATGAGAATATTTAATAATATTTCTGGGCTTTGCCACAGTTAGGTTAGGTTTCGCATGCAAAAAAAGCTATGACCACGTGGCTCCTGTAAACAACGAAGATTGTTCCGGACGCTTCCGGCAACCTCCGTCGTGCATTCAGATTTGAAGCATTTCAAGGTGGATGATGTGAATGAACAGGAGTTGAGTGGGAGCGATAAAGTTCCCATCACAAGTAAATTTCTGTGGATCATTATGAAGTTTAGCTCAGAAAACAATCTATAATATACCAGGATACAGAGAAAGAAAAAGAAATATGATGGTCGAAATCTTCGAGTCGAGATCCACTACGGAGAGGCCCGATGCATGCGGAGTAAGCCACATTCACTGCCGTTGTAAAAATGTAAACGCTCGTGAGGAGGAATAGATACTGATTGATCAAATTCAAAAGTTCTTAAACAACTCCTTTTTCCAGTGATCCTGAAACTGCCTGGTCCTTTTGGTTTTCTCATAATTTTCTTTCTGCTGTGCACGTGATTGACTTTGTCTGTCCTCATCAGTAGCCGCGGCCGCATTCTTTCTTTTGGTACCCCTGCCAGAGCCCTGCCCTGGCTTGGGCGGCTTCAAAAACATCCTAAACCTGAAAGCGTGTTCGCTTGCTTCTGTTGACAAATGCAAATGGTGACCTTCACTTCCTAACTTTTAGCCTGATTCCCGCGGTCAAAACTAACACGTGTCTCTAACGGCCAATCAGATACGCTTAATCTGAATAATTAAAGGACGTTAATCTGGCGGAAAATAACGAAGCATAAACTTCCGGTTACTTCGGAAATTTGCGACCGCGACATGTGCCAGCGGACAACAAGCTTGATTTTTTACTTGTCCGATCTGCCGCAAACGTGTTAAACAATAAAATAATGGTTGTCCAAGTCGGGCTAGTCACATTAAAGAGTTAGTTGTCCGGGAATAACGTTTAATTGTCCCGGGCTGTCGGGCTTGTCTTAATGTCGAGCCCTGGATGGGTTCAAAATTAACTATACGTCTATTTTGCACACCCTGACTTTGGTACCTCAACATAGAGACTGTTCTTCACAGCAGATCTGTTGCTTCCCACTTACTTACATGTTAAATTTCATGTTTCCAAATCACTGATTTTGCACACCACGGGTCACATTAAGCTTGCGTCCTGCGTCATAGACGCGAAAAATAAAAAAATGACGCCTGGAAATTTATAAAATATTGTCATTTGGCGTCTCTGTGGACGCACGCACAAAAACGCGATGCATTTGGAATGATACAACTGCAAAAATTACCCCAAGTGGTCATGGTGTTTTGCATCGACCATTATCAATCTCATGATTATTTATTGTACTAATGGAATCCTCTGATGTTCGTCTTTCTATGTAACAAGCTCTCTTATTTGCTAAGAAAAAATATTCCTGGGGCATCCCTCCAAAAATTTCCCAGAATGGGAATGGATGTAAGTCATTTCACCTCATTATAATTCTGCTGAGAGCACTTCCAGGCTCCTCATTGGGTGGATTTGTCCAATCAAATTCATTGTTCTCCATGTGCTTGTCTCATGTCCGCAATGTTGGGCAGGTACAAGTCATATTACGCAAAGATTATTGGACTAAGATGTTAAATTTTCACATCATATTTTCACCAAGAAGACTTCCATCGAACAAATCTAGACCTAGATAAAGGCAGGAGTGAAAATTCATTACGGATGGCAAGGAAAATACGCAGATTAGTCATCGCAAGGTTACACGTGGACGAAGCGAAAATTTGCATTAGCCGGCCTAACACGATGTTGTTCATCACTGTCTCCGATGGGTCACGTGGTTGTTGGTGTTTTTTAAACAAAATTTGGTTGCTTTGATTTCATTGAAATGTTTGAACGGCACAAATCTATATGGCAGAACAAGATAGGAATGAAATTTATGATCGAAGGCCGGAAAAAAATATATAGCGGCAAACCATGCCTGGGTGCATGCCCGTGACAGGCTGTGTACACTCGCTTGTCGCCTTGTGTGTGTGTTGCACGGCTTGTAGGCCTACCGTGTTGCTTGGTGAAAAAAGTGACTGCACTTAAGACCAGACTCTTAACACCGCCTATGGCATCATATTTTTCCGGTTTATTGAAATAGAAAGTGCACTGAAATATAAATTATATAATTTCTGACCATTTCATCACATAGAATCAATCGCAAAAATAACAGAGCCCAGGGGCCAGGCATGTTCAATCACCCATGCCACTTGTGCAAGCGAGTTAACAAGTTAATCAGTATTGCAGAACAATACAGTCCCCCGCTCGTCGCCCACAAGGTTGAATGGACTACTATATAGGGGTGTGACCTAGTTTTGCTTTATGGCACATTCTTAGATTAAGCTTCACATTTGTGTAAAATTTCATTAATCTAAGTAAAAGGACAAAAAAGTTATGGCCCGGACAAGATTTTGAATGGATTTCACAGTGACCTAGATATTTGACCTAGTGACCTACTTTTGCCATGTGACACAACAACTCCCCAGGTAGTATTAAAATAATAAATTTGGTAGCTGTAGGTATTATAGTAAGGGAAATATGGCATGGACAGGTTTTACATGGAGTTTACACTGTGACCTAGATATTTGACCTAGTGACCTAGTTTTGTGTTGTGACACACTTTTAGGTCACAATACATTATCAGTAAAATTTTATACCAAAAAGTCAAAATTTTTTAAGAATTACAGTAAGGACATGAAAATACTGTACATTTATGTATTACTGTGACCCAAATATTTGACCTAGTAACCTAATTTTACTTTACGACACATTTCCATGTTAAGTTTCACATTTGTGTAAAATTTCATCAATCTAAGTAAAAGGACAAAAATGTTATGGCCCCGACAAGTTTTTACATGGATTTCACATTGTGACCTAGATTTTGAACCTAGTGACCTACTTTTGCCATGCTCCCGCACCCCAAGAAGTATGCACATAACAAAGTTAGTAGCTGTAGGTATTATGGTATAAGAAATTTGGTGCTGACAAGGTTTTACACAGAATTTTATACTGTGACCTATATATTTGACCTAGTGACCTAATTTCCCCTCATGACACACTTTTGGGTCAAGGTACATTATCATGTAAAATTTCATAAAAAGAGGTCCAAAAGTTAAAAAAATTACAGTCAGGACCTGAAAATTCTGTATATTTACATATCGATCGGTGACCCAAATATTTGACCTAGTGACCTAGTTTTGCTTTATGACACTTTCTTAGACTAAGCTTCACATTTGTGTAAAATTTCATGACTCTAAGTAAAAGGACAAAAAAGTTATGGCCCGGACAAGATTTTTCATACACATGTATTCTGTGACCCAGATATTTGACCCAGTGACTTACTTTTGGCACATGATACACCTCTATCCTAGGAAGTACAAACACATTAAATTTGGTAGCTGTGGGTGTTATGGTGTTGGAAAAATGGCCCGGAGAAGCTTCCGACGGACGGACTGACGGACGGAAGGACGGACGGACGAGGTGCAAACCTATAGTCCCCCACCAAGTGGGCGGGGGACTAAAAAAAAAAAATGTCCGGTGGCTGTGCAACACCAGATATTGGCACAGTGGCAGTGTGCTAGGGGTTAAGCCCCCTTCACAACCATGTTTTGGTAGACCAGGGATGTGTTATAGACTTAGTCTTAATAGCAGGTTCCTGGGTACACTGAATCCATCCTTGGTACAGTCAACAACTTTTAGACCCTTTTACATCAAGTTGGCGTATTGGTATCTTTTTATTCAATCTTAAATTTTATAATAATGAGTTACCTACCTGAGCATACAGACCCTATGTTATGGTCGTTTCTAGGCTTACGTTACCTGCATGTTTTTTTTATTTATCATTTTGATGTATGTTGATCACACCGAATAAAATCAATTAATGAAACTAGAACAGACTGATTTTCCAACAGAAAATCAAATGTCTCCCGGTGGAACACTTACGTCTCTGAATAAGCTACAGGTGATAACAAATTACAAATGACCAAGTTTGCTTGAAAATTACAATCCTATTTTAGCTCTCACCTAGATACATTACTCTCGCAATTTTCATCATGTTCTTCAAGACTTATTGCAGAGAAACTAATTCCACATAATTGAACCTGTGACCTTGAAAACTAGGTCAAGGTCACCCAAATACAATCTCAACCTTGGTCTTACCTTGATACATAATCCTACCAAGTTTCATCAAATTCCATCAAGTTCTTCATGACTTATTGAACGGAAACCAATTCCACATAAGTGACCCTGTGACCTTGAGAATTTGCTCAAGGTCATCCAAATACAATCCCAACCTAGGTCTTGCTAAGCTACATACTCCTACCAAGTTTCATCCAAGTTCTTTAAGACTTATTGCACGGAAACCAATTTCACATAAGTGACCCTGTGACCTTGAGAATTCACTCAAGGTCATCCAAATACAATCCCAACCTAGGTCTTCCCAAGATACATAATCCTACCAAGTTTCATCAAATTCCATCAAGTTCTTCAAGACTTATCGCAAGGAAACCAATTTCACATAAGTGACCCTGTGACCTTGAGAATTTGCTCAGTCATCCAAATACGTTTCCAACCTAGGTCTTGCCTAGATACATAATCCTACCAAGTTTCATCAAATTCCATCAAGTTGTTCATGACTTATCGAACGGAAACCAAGTTCACATAAGTGACCCTGTGACCTTGAAAATTAGGTCAAGGTCACCCAAATACAATCCCAACCTAGGTCTTGCCTAGATACATAATCCTACCAAGTTTCATCAAATTCTGTCAAGTCCTTCAAGACTTATCGCACGGAAACCAAGTGTTGAAGAGCCTGAACAACAACAACACCAACAACAAGCGGAAGAAACGGGCACTAAAACAATATGTCCCCCGGCTTCCACCGGGAGACATAATTACATCAAATGAAGTCCACTTTGCACAATTTCAGACTGGACCCATCCATTCAGTTCTTGGACCCACTATTTTTCCTGAAAAAGAAGAAAGATGGGTCCAACAGACCCATACTGAAAAATCCTTAATGTGACCCCTGCACACAATAGCTCTTGACGAGTGCAAAACTGTGGCGATGAAGGGAAAATATAATGTGCTAAACCACCTGGTTTTGGGAACAATCATATTGGTGAAAAGTTGGACTTTGAGGAGGTTTCTTTTTTCCCAGGCATGCTTTACAAAGAATATGGGTTGCTACATTGTGTTGTCACCTTGTTTGGTGTGACTGCAGGTCAGTTGTTCACACTGTTTGACTGACTAACAAGTGCTTAGATGGTCATCATGGTGATCTCCAAGAAGTGTGTAAACCACTTCACCTCATTTCCCCTTTCTGATTCCAGCGTGGTGGGGGATACTTATGTGAGCATGAGTGCCCCTTAAATTGAATAAAGTTATTTCTTACAGTGAAAGAGAGGACCAAGATGGTCCTCTGCTCTGCCAATCAGCAGATGCAGTATTACAACTGACCCAAAGTTTGAATAACTAGCCCCCCAACAGGTTTGGTAGCTTGGTGTGTCTCTTCTACACACTTTTCCAGATTTAAAGGTGTCCAAAATTGAGGCAAAAGTATCTATACACTTCATTTCACAATTTATAGAGTACTTTTGAGCCTTAATCCTTGAAAAAGTTTGAGTGGCAATATGCGTCACGACACACCCTTCAGTGTAGCAGACAATCTCTATCCCTAGACCAGTGACATCAAGCTTGTCGAACTTGCTGTGAAATACTTTTGATGCTTTCACCATTTTCAGCATGCAGTCATAATTTTAAGTCTATATCACATTGGCTACGTCAACTTTAGCCAAAGCACTTCTAGCCACAACTGACCACCATGCAAAGCCAATCACATGCACACCTTTTACATTTTTCAGCTTCCGTATCAACTGCGACCAATCAAGTAGCATATTTGATGATTTGCATTTTTTTTTCTGTTTCCCCTCAGGGATATGGTTCCTGGCTTCAGTTGCCAAATAAAAGAAAACAAGAAGGCTGTGTGAACAGCCCATGCTCAGCTGATCTTGACATTCAGCACACTTGCAGATCTATGAACTTGGGAAAGGATCAACCTCACCCATGTTCTGAGTAAGTCTTACCTTTATAGAAGAACACTAACATGTGCAACATCAAGGTTCAAGTAGTTCTCAAATTATAATGAAGAGTAAAATTCATGTATGTTGCACTGTGACCCCAGAAACGAGGTCAAGGTCATTCATGTACTGTCTAAGCATGACCTTCATACAGAAACATTAACATGTGCAGCATCACAGTACTAACTCAAAACAGATCTCAAGTTATCAAGTAAACAGTAAATTCCGTGTCAGTTGTCCTATGAATTAGCATTAGAATGCCCATTGACTTACATAGTAATCAATAGGAAAGCTGCACTGACCCATAAGTACCCAAATTGAAAATCCTTAAAAATCAGGAATCCAAAGCAGTGCCACCTAGTAAACAACTTTGTTTGACCCTTCCACATGAACATATCCATCACATTTCAGCTTAATCTGAGTGACGGTTCTGAGAACAAGTGAAAAAAAGCAAAACCATACAAAAAATTCATAAAATAATTAGAAAAAAATTGCAGCGGCACCTGGTGAACAAATTGGGAACTAGGTGTCCCTGGGAGTGTCTACTTATGATTTCAAAGCAATTGGGTGAGCGGTTTCAGAGGAGAAAAGTTTCTAAGGTTTTCCCCCAAAAAGGGACAAAAAAATTCATAAAAAATCCAAAAATCAACTGAGCGTGACCATTTGGACACACTTGGCAGAGAACCACCCAAGGCACATCCCCACCAAGTTTGAAGTAAATCTGGCCCACATTATTCAAGTTATAACCATAACAAGAAATTCCCATGTAAAACTTTCCTATTCAAACTTGTGTTAAGATTCTTGAAAAAAAAAATCATAAAAAAATCCAAAAATCACTAGGGTAAGACCATTTGTACAAACCTGGTAGAAACCCACCCAAGGTACATTGCCACCAAGTTTGAAGTTAATCTGTATGATGGTTTTAAAGAAGAAGTCGAAAATGTGAATTGGCATTAGAATGGTCATTGACTTCTATAGTAATCAATAGGAAAGCTGCATTGACCATTAAGTACCCAAATTGAAAAAAAATCATTAAAAATCAAGAATCTGCAGTATTCCCACATAGTGAACAACTTTGTTTGACAATTCCACAAGGAACATAGCCACCATGTTTCAGCTTAATCTGAGTGACGGTTCTGGAGAAGAAGTCGAAAATGGCTATGACACACAAAAATTCATAAAAAATTAGAAAAAAATTCCAGCGCCACCTGGTGAACAAATTAAGAACTAGGAGTACCAGGGAGTATTCCTGTGTGATATCAAAGGAATTGGGTCAGTGGTTTCGGAGAAAAAGATTTTTTAAGATTTTCCCAAAAAAGAACAAAAAAATTCATTAAAAATAAAAAAATCACTGGACGATGACCATTAGGACACACTTGGTAGACACCCACCCAAGGCACATCCCCACCAAGTTTGAAGTGGATCTGACTGACGGTTTCGGAGAAGAAGTCGAAAATGTGAATTGTTAACGGATGACGGACCATAAGATAAGCTCAGCTGACTGACAAGTCAGCTGAGCTAAAAATCACAATTCTTTCATCACACATTTGTGGTTACACTTGATCATATCTAGTTGAAAGCTACCTTCAACATACAGTGTATACGCAATATAATATTGCAACAAAAAGTAAACACAAAATTGTTTACTAGTCCTGCCCTGTGTGTGCATACTCTAGTAAATATTTATTTCACCTTTTATTGATATTTATTCCCATTTCATTTACTGTAAATTGCTGTAATTTCGCGTGTATACACTTTCACGGTTTTTGTATTTTTAACATTTCACAAATTCACTGTAGTTGAAATTTAGCTGTTTTGGACATAATTCCTATTCAAACAATGTTGAAATACTACTTCATTGTGTTTTTATTTTCACGGTTTTGTGCCATCAGCGAAGTAAACGAATATTAAAGTACAGCAAAATTATTTAAGCAATTTACAGTATTTATTTTTTATTCTGTACAATAGTTATACTACAGTGTATACTTTTCATAAAGAATTGCTCTCAAGTGAGTTTACTGTCATATACATGTTGCCCTAGTTGTGTAATATGCACAGGTTCTTTTATTTAAGAATGCACCTATATAAAAGATATATTCTTGGCTATCTGCAAAGCTATCCCATTTGACTGCTTACCACACTTGCATTAGAGCATTAGCTTACTTTCCCTCCACCCCATATCACACGGAACAATATAAGTAACTCACACCACTTGGCATCCTGTTTGAATTCACCGGCATACTTCCCACAGCCTTTCACAAGGTGTACCGCAACAATTGGCTGTCTCACAATTGCTCTATTACTGCATCACCTTACAGGGTAAAGCCACCTAATTTTACAACAATGAAACTCAATTACTGAAGATCTCCTCTTGATCCAAACAACTTATCCTCCACAACAAGACAGCCTCTCCAGCCTACTAATGGTAATGCCAAACTATTAACACCTCTTTATCTTGGTTTTTGAAAAAAAAAAAAAATGTGTTTCCAGGCAGACACACCCTTGCCTGCAAAGCAGACCAAGTTCCATGTTAGTACATTTGGTCTGCCCTTCTTCGACAGGATTTTATTTATAGTGAGGGAAACAAAACTATACTGTGACCCTCCCACTAGACTGAGACGCCAATCAGGAAGTTCATCATGACCAGACCAGTAGCAGCCTCTGGTCCCTAATGTACTGAAGCCTGTTACCATAGTAACCATACTCAGCCAATTAGAAAGTGCATCACTTTCCCAATTCTAAAACAGTGACCTTGTCAAAGAAGGGCAGACCCCTGCACAGTAGACAAAATACGCAGCTTAGGTCTCCTTTGGGAGGCAAGACACACCATCCAAAGAGACTTGCTGGCTTTGTGAAGCCAGCAGAGCTACAAAGCAGCCTATAAGATAGCTTGCACATGATTTACTCGTTTTACACAAACCAGTCCTTCCCACAAACTGTACCCCTGTGACCCCAGTATGTCAAGGGATTAACCAGGAAGCAAAACTTGGTTTCTTAAGCATTAAAATGCTAAGGGATGAATGCACGCTAAACATGTAATACAAAGTACAAGATGCAAGCACTGTGTCAGAGAACTAATGATCAACACAGGCATACCGAAACAAGGTCAAGATCTTTCAGTCCCACCAGGCTGGGTTCTACCTGTGCTGCAACAATACATGTATACTGCATTCTTCAACCTTTTTTGTCCCCTTTGGAGACTAATGAGTTAAAATGCCCCTACAGCTTTTGGTGATGCACATATGATGTATACATCCACACACACCACCCACAATGTCAATACACTCAGCAAGAACCAGTACACAAATGAAATTCTGTCTATGCCAGCGTACAAACGGAATTCTGTCTGACAACCTTTCATCCTTGGCTGGAACATTTCTGTCACAATCCCCACAACCAACTCATTAGGACAATTAGAGCTACTTGGCTGTGAAGCACGGTTACCAAATCTGCTGAAAATCGCTTGCATAATATTATCTGACTGGAATACAATTTTACGTAATCCTAGTCACCATATTTAACATGTTTAATGCACATGATGCACGGAATATTACACTAGCTCACTGTCACATTTCAGGCATGCTTTTTGCCCTTCTGCCTTTATAGAAAACCATTCTTTAGTTTTGCCTACCACCCACCAATGCTTTGAAATATGCTTACCAATAATCTGGATGGAATATCACACATTCCTGAACACATGTATATGGGATAATGTTTTTTATCCTTTTATTACGTACATGGAAAGTCAGGCTTCTGCAATATACATGTCTGCTAGCCCAGGGCAAGTCAAATTTGAATCAGGGCAAGTTAAAATTTCAACATACTATTACTGGCCATGGGGGACAACCAGAAATCTGGATTTTCTGAATATGATTTGTTTAAATGGGCAAGAAAGTTGGAACAGGAGAATAGTAAGATCTGAAAACTACTAGCCCTGAGGGCTACAGGAGAAAAAAAGAATTGCAGAGCCCTGAAAGTGCAACCATGGTTAGGAGGAGGACTTAACCCTCAGGAACCGAATGCCGACGTATTAACACGCAACTTTTTCCCCCTGAATAAGAAGCAAAAATCTTTGATTCTACATGACATTCTTTGCTTCTTTTTTGTCATCATGAATATGGGACATTGATCAGTCAACAGCTTTCCTCAGGACAATCTGGCAGCATGGCACCCAAACCGTGTTGAGGAAAGTTGTTGACTGAGTCTCCAACAGGTGGAGACAATTGTGCCACTACATTTTCTCCCCCCCCCCCCCTCCCCCTCCACTTTTTTTTGGGAACAGAATGTTATGGATTATGTGCACACAGAATTTTATGTGCAAAATATCAACAATGCAAGTTTTTAAAATTTTGTTGCTTTCTTGCCACATTTACTCCACATGACAAGATGCAGAAGTGAAATCATGACAAATTTGTTTAATGAAGATTCTTCTGTGTTTTGTCTGACAAAACACAGAAGTATCCCCATTGACCATCAATTCCACACATTTCATAACTCATCCCAAAGAGGGTGCCATGAAAACTTAATAAGTTGTTGGGAAAAGCCACCAGGCCACAGTTTAAAGTAGCGAAAGCATCATCCTGGCAGGTATGAAGACACAGACTTCATTATTTGTTCCTATTGGGTCTCCTTTCAGTGGGTCATGTGACACACAGAAATCTTTCCCTGTCAAGCCAGCTGCTGATTATCAAACATAAAACGTGACAGTTTCGCCACCAAAGAACCTTTTTTTCTTTCTTTTTTTGGGGGGGGGGGGGGCGGAGGTTGCTGTTTTTGGAAGCTCTGTAACGAACTGTATGATTATAATAATTCCATAATTATGAACAACACGTTACTGTTGCCAGTCATAAAGTACCAATTCACCCACAATTTTTATCTATTCTCTTATTAGCTTTTGGCCACGGAAGGTCACCAAAAACTTGTATATGTATGAGAAACAGGAAGTACCTGACACAATTACAGGTTAATCCCCCCCCCCCATTCACATTCAAGAAGGTATGTTTGCAGGTACAAGCTGCAAAAAATACAATACAGTCCACTATGTTTAAGGTATGGAGGTTTACCTCAGTTTCATTTTAAGACATTTTGCCAACAGCTAAAAATTATTATTATTTAATTAGTTTACTTACAAGACAAAAAGTGAAATATTTAGCATTAAAATCAGTCTTATTAGGGTATTTCCCTTCAAAATAAATATATTTTTCATGATCTTTAATGAGAAAATTGGATAAAACTTGCATGAGCCCTCCAAACACTTTGCTTACTCGTTCAGATAGTTACACAGCATCTTACATCATTATAATACCTGTCTTCAACATGATGTAAACTTTGTTGGCTAATTTGAACTATAAATCCAAGGCAAACTGACACATTTGGCATGTTCTATGCAAGTAAAACACAATTAAGTACACACAGCTTGCAGATAAAATGCTCTGGAGGCAAAAACTGAAACCCTATTCACACAGCATGATCTCGTAATTAGTGCTGTGACCTTCACCAGCAGGTCACTTAATACCGACTGTTAGATCAATGGACAGGTGCTCCTTCAAAAACTAACAATGCTCACCTTGGGGGAATGTGTAAATGTACAGTTCCTTCATAAGCATGTTGGCCTCCAAAACAAGGTCAATACTGATGCTACTTATAAGGGAGGATCTGCACAAAATATCAGCGAAATTAAGGTTAAACATCCCCCATATGATCTCACATAATCCCAACTGACCCCACAGTTTTTTATGCCTCTACCAAGATATCCAATGGATACAAAGCTTACTTGGTGAAGGTTCATGACCAATCATGCCACAAAAACAACATTCTGCACCTACACAGTGTGTGTCGAAACTCCTTTGCATTTAAAATACTTGAAAGAGAAAAAAAAAACACTGTTTGGAGGCTAATGTAACATAGATAGGTTGACCTTTACCCCCTTCAACCAACCAAAACTGACTGAGGAATAACTATCATCTCCTTCAAATGGTATTAATATTAGTCTAGGGTCAATGGAAAAAAGGAGAATGATAGATGACCCAAGTCAACAGCTTTCCTATGGGCAGATCAATAGCTACTGTACATCAAGGTCAACAGCTTTCCCAGCAGCAGACTCAGCACTATGAGAGCTATGAGCTCAATCTGAACTCAAGGGGAAAGGGTTAAGGCTATGTACTTTTCAACAGTTGGTTTATGAATTCCTTTTGCTTCTGATGCCAAAACAAACATGTTTCTACACCATTCCAGCTTGTCAGCTGTTGCAGGGTTGAGTCCTCCTGTATGAATTATTTACATTTGAACCCCTACATTTTCAAATTCATTTTGATTCTTATCATATATGGGAGAGATAAAATTGGAGAGATTTGTCACCTTTGTAGCAAATAAGAACAACATAGCTACATTTTAAATCAAATACTAACCTGCAAAACCACCAAAAGTTTGTATGCTTCCATATATGGATAATCCAGAGGGTAATGGGGGGGTGGGGGAATGTAGGCACTGCAATTCGTAAGAAAATGACCCTCTCAAAACCCACGGTCAACAGCTAACTTCAATGCAATGCATCTGGAGTGGACCAAGAACAGCTGCTGACCAGTGGCATATTTTCTTAACTCTTTCAGTGCCAATCACGACTAAAGTTGATCTACTTAAGTCAGACTAGTCTGAATTATCATAAGGATCCCACATTTGTATTCCTCGTAAAAAGACCTTTCATTCAAGTACCAGTATGCCTATAGTTCCACAGAGAATATCCCAGGTCAACACCATTTCTCGGCACACATTGGACGCATTGCACCCAAAGTGTGCCGAGAAAAGCTGTCGACTCAGTCCTAAACTTATCACTGAAAGAGTCAATGACAACATTAACTGTTGTCATATGCATCCTGGTAATTTCTCAAAGGAAAAAGTGCATAATACATTGACATTTAAGTCTCAAAGGGTTGAACGTGGTGAAAAAAGAAGTAGTTGTTGATACAATGCCCATTATTATGATGCGATACCAGAAGGTGCTGGCATTCCAATATGACTTCCACATACAGTACCCAGGGAGTCAGAATTATACGGCTTCCCTCAGATTCCTCTCTGGCTTCCCTGGATATAAATAAATCCAGTTTCTTATGTAATCGCAGTAATATGCAGCAGCAAAACCTTAACAGAATCATGGCTTCCCTATTGAGTGACCTCGCTCCCACAGAGGTATGATTGTATAGACTTCAGCTATGGCCCCTCACACCCACTCAAGATTAACCATTTAAATGCAATATGATTGAAAGTCTTTTTCAGGCAAATCTGTAAACCTGCAGTTTTATCCCCATTCACTGTCACTCAATCCTCTCTCCATCAGATATCATAATACATTCCATATATACATTTGCCCCTCTGATCATTTTTGCCAAAGCTAAAAATAACCATGCATGGGGCAAGGCAAAGAGCTCTAATGACAAATTTTAGGTTAACTCTAAGTGGTTTTTATTACCACATGCGGGTTCCCATCCTATATTGTCAACAAAAACAAATCAGTACCCACACATTGCAAGTCTGTGCCTGTGATAATGGACTACAGTTAATTTAGACATGGTTAGCAGCCACTAGACTCTTAAAGACTCAGTATGAAAAATGGAAAATAAAATAATGTTGGTTGCAGGTCCCCTAATGCATTTTGACACGTTGTTTTATCAGATGAGTATCAATTATATTAAGTTCTATCACGGGGGTCAACACAAACAGATCTGCAGTGCATGGTACTTTATCAATTGACTCAGCCTATTACCGTTTCAACAAGGGTAAAAAATTTCATGTCACAGTTTCCAAACGACAGCATGCACTTTACATTACATCTAAGCTAAAACTGAAATATTTACACAAGTGTGCGGTAAAAACAGGTGGCAATACCAAGTAGTATAATGTATAGTACATTGTGGAACCGTCAGGATAGCATGCCCTCCATCACTATTGACTTGCTGCATCACATTATGTTTGCACAATTTCACTTCCATATCACATCTCATTTGTGGACAGATGTATCATGTACATGCTTTTTTAAATTTTCATCGAAACAAGGTTGACCCAGATTTTTAACCTAGTTTTACTGCATGACATGTAAGATTGCCATGATTCATCAGCGTGTTGTGCCACAGTTGCTCAAAATAAAAAAAGTCAAAACGCAGAATTAAATAGTTCACAGATATGCCAGTGACCTAGATATATGACCTACTAACCTAGTTTTACTATATGATATACGTTAGGTCTGATATTTGTCCATGCGATACTTCATTACAAACTGTCAGACAAGAAAATCACAGCCTAGAGATGAACTGTATATGGATAGATCACTATAGCATATACTTGACCTTGTGACCTACTTTGAACTCATGGTATGAAACATGTCTGCTCCATGTTCATACTAATGCTGGACAGAGCTGTAAGTGCACCATGACTGAGACTGACCAGCATCCTAGCTGGTCTGTTTTCACCTGAGGCTAGAAGTCTGTTGGGCTTATCAGTCCCAAGGGATCAGTGAGGATGGACTTCTAACAGAACAAGCCCAAGTGTACCATCTGTTAAAAATAGAGTGCATACAGAGCTGAGTTTGCTAGACCCATCAAAGTGTGGACTTACAGTCCTGAATGATTGTTTTCACAACTTGGTGAATTTTGAAAAAGTGTATGGATTTGTGTCATCTCACTGGACACTTCCATGTCTTGTTTTTCTTGTAACCAGTGAGATGAAGCCTGTTTTTCATAGCCAATAGCTTTGGTCCAAAGTAGCTAGTGCTGTGAGCTACCGCTGCAACGCAGCGATCACACCCCTGCTCTCTAATTGGCAACCGGCCTTTCTCCGTTGCTGGGTAGGTCACTCGATCCTAAGCCGTCTCACACGCTTCTGCCATCAGTTTATTGTGCGTTGTTTTTCTGCATTCCTCCAGTTGTTCTACGGAAATAACGTGGGCATTGGGTGTTCTGGTGTCAGACCTTTACCCCCAACAAAATGTCTCCCGTCGTTTCTGTGTTTCTTTGGAGGAAAACCGTGGAAAGCTACCCTTTGCATTTAGTGGCATTTATCCAATTTACCCATTGTTCTTGTGTCTGGCTTACAGTCAGGAGCTTTGCAATTGTAGACTGTCATTGTTGCTTGTAAATACTTCCGTTGTACGTTGGAAAAAAGATCAACTTTGCAATGTCATTTCCCTGTACTTTAACTATGGCGCAATATGGCTACTATAGTGAAACAACCTAACCTGCTGCAAGATACACCAGCAAATGACACTGGCGCTTTAGCGGCTACCGACGGTACTAGCTAATTTGGACCTTAGGTATACTGAGTCATTATAGTGCATGCCTCAGTTCACAGGTACATGTACATGTAGTTTTGTGACAGCATCTGCAAAAATTTGTTTATGTTATAAAGGAAAAAAGACAGTTTTCTATTGTATGTGTACACATCCCTCTGAATTTTGTGTATACTGTACATGCACATATACTCATCAATACTGCCCAGAAGGGCTGCCCCTCTCAGGAGTGGGCACTTTTCTCTGGTCACAAGGCCAAGGGTGTCCACTGTAGAGAGGTTTCACTGTACAGTGGTACCTGCAATTTAAGACCAACCCTAATGCCAGACAAAAGTGGTCACATAGGACAGGTGGTCTTTCATCTCAGATAAATTAAAAAAGAAATAAAAGGCAAATTTCTTTCTTTCTTTCTTTCTTTTTCTTTCTTTCTTTCTGACCAAGTTGGTCCAGAGTTTTTTTCAAGACAATATTTTTCCGAAAACCACCAAACTTGCCATGGTCACTGACATAACCAGTGATTTTGTGCATCTCATTTGGAATAGTCATGATGTTTAAAATTATGCAAATTTTAGAGGCAATAAAAAAATTTAAAAGCACCATGTCTTGCAAACTATTGCAGATGGACTCAAAATTTCACTGTGCATATATACCTTTGTGACACTTGCCACTATAATGGACAGTATAGTTGTAGAATTTCAAATTATGCTACTAAGGGGCATTGAAAGATTTAAAAGTTGAATATCCCCAAAATTATTGCACATAAAGATGCCATTCCAGCTTTAATTTATAGGTTTGTGGCAAAGCAGCATCCAAAGAACTATGAACCTAAGTTGTAGGATTTTGATTTATGCAAATTAGGTGAACATGCAAAATGTAAATCTTTAATAGCTTCAAAACTATTATAGAGGTGCCATTCCTACTTCAATTTTGGGGTTTGTGGCACAGCCCCATCCAATGAACAATAAACCAAAGTTCTTCTAGACTTATAATTCATGCAAATACGGCAAATACACAAAGTTAAAATGTAGATAGTAGTTTCCTTCAAACTTCACTTTATAAGTTTGGGACATGGCCACATCCCTCGAACCAAGAACCAAAGCTCAGCATTTTAATTTATAAAAATTACGGCCAATACACAAAATTTAGATTACGTTGAACAATGGCAAAGTGTAGCATATCAAACTGTTCTCATCTTGAAGACACCCAGACAGACTTGCTGTGAAGCAAATCTTTTCTAGTTTCTTTTGTATGTCCTGTCCCTTCGGAAATCCTGGCATCACCATTCTTATGAAGCAATCTTCACACGCCAATTAACAGAAGTTGGATTAAATAATTTATCTTTCCTGGTGTTGATAATATGTGGTGTGGGCGTGATTATTTATGCGATCATATTTTTCATCAGGCATGATGTATTATACAATGCGGGCACTGGGATTTTGGATGCATTTGTAGGGAGAGAATGGGCTCATTTGAGGACTTGTCTGGAGATCACTGAAACTAGCAGATTCATACAGATATCACAGGATCTGTGTGTGTTTACGTGTTTATCTCATCCAAACTCATATCAGCCACACACCATGACATCCCACGAAATGGTAAGGGCACATAAAAACAAGCACCTTGATGATTACACTTTGCAGAATTTGCTTCGCAATTAATGATTGAAATGATATTAGACAGTAAAACCTTGTATGAAGGTTACTACTGATATTTTCAAGGTCAGTTTTTCTAAGATACAGCTAGAGTGTGGTGCAACCCAATTCATAATTCCATTTCAGTCGAAGATATGCACACCCACCCACCCACCTCCAAAGAACCGTCACACTCACTGTCAGTCCTGTTGACGATGTCAATCCCATTTAGGGGTACTTTTATAGGGCAAAGCTACATGGAAAGTTAACAAGAGCAGATTGGATCATATTTTAGCGTTATGTGCTTTCAAGCTTCATGATGGACGGGCATTTCATAAGCAGCGACATTCCATTTAGCAGCTGACAGAACTCCGTGTCCCAACTCGAAACAAGCTGACCTCACCACACTTCCCTGAGAACAGTCAAACCTCAGATTTGTGAATGCTTTGGAGACTAGGCAAAAGTGTTAACTGATCACAGGTGTTCGCTAATATCAGAGCATGCTTATTCAGGAGTTTCACTGAAAATACCAACACTTCTTAAATTGTTATGTCCATGCAGTGACATTATATTGTTCCATGCATGTAAGTGGTGAAAACATCACACAGAACTTATCACCAGCTCTAAACACAAAAAAAATGTATGGAATTCTCGTGTTAACTGTAAAAGTACCTACAGTCACTGAAGAGTGATAGCTAGCAGTTCACAAGTGACTTCAGGGTGAGAAATTTCCTGTGTCCTATTGTCAGGGACAAGTAAAATTTGATGCAGGACAAGTGAAAATTCAGAAAAATAACATATAAAATATAGGGACACCTGCCTTTGGACAAGTAAATCAATGATGAAATTTTCTCCCCCCTGGACTTCAGAACATCAAACTTCTTTGAACCTTGCTCTGGTATTTAACGGTAACAGGGATGTGGAATTACACACAATGACATTGCCCTTGTAGTACTTAGTCAATGCCTTGCCTTCTTAGCAGACCAAGTCCCATGAGATCTCTACTCCACTTGAACTGGAGAGCTGAGTATACTCAGAAATTGGCCTGTTTAGTACACAATCAATGTTAGCATTAGTACTACTCCTTGAAACAATCTTTTTTAATCCCATTAATAGAAAGATTCCTCAAAGCAGCAGGCACTCTTTATTATGTATGAGTGCCAACCCAGACATTTTGTTTTTCCAAGAATTCTTTTTATCTTTCTTTCAGTTTCTTTCCTTTTTCCTTATGACCAGATTTGTCCAGTGTTTTTCTGGGACCCTACTATTCCAAAAACCACCAAACTTGGTATGGTGAATGACCTACCAGTAAAATTAGGCCCCTGACTTGGAACAGTCATGATGATAAAAATCATGCATATGAGGGGCAATTAAAATTTTAAAAGCTCCATATCTTCTAAACTATTAGAGATAGACACAAAGTTCTAACTTACACATAAAGATGTGAGACAACTGGTAAATCCAATAGCATACAAACAGAACTTGGGGAATTTTAATGTATGCTAAATTCACCAAATTACTCCCCAATCCACATCCAGGCACTGAACTGCTTGCTGTATGACCTATTGCTTCACCTCCATGGTGCTAGGCAACCATTTTGTATTCATAATTAATTAGCTTGAACCTGTCTCACAGCTTTCTATCAATGCATGCTAAGTGTACGCTTCGGAAGGTTTGGGTCTTGCAGCAAATGGGGGGGGGGGGGGGGGCTCATTACACAACTGTGTAATGAGGCTCTCAATAAAATACACAGTATCTCTTTCTGTTCATGCAGGAACAGATTGACTCCATGCTGCCATATGTACCAGGCAGGCTATAGTTTCCACTAGTGCAGACCAGTGAACACTTTCATGTCTGTTTTCTTGTAACCAGCGAGATGAGGCCTGTTCTTCATAGCCAATACTGAGACAGTATAGTTTTGCCTTGGTTCACAGGTACATGTTTATGTAGTTTATTGACAGCTTCTGTCAAAATTTGTTTATAAATGTAATAAAGGAAGAAAGACACTTTTGTATTGCATGTATACACATCCCAGCAAATTATATGTATACACTGTACATATGTGCATGTATGAATAATGTACATATGCATGCACACATACTCATCCATACTGCCTAGAAGGGCTGACCCTGTCAAGAGTGAGCACTTTTCTCTGGTCCCATGGGTGACTCTTCTCTGGTTCCAAGGGGGCTCACTTTAAAGAGGTTTCACTGTATTGTAACACTGGAATTTTCTTTCTTTCTCTCTATCTATCTCTCTCTCCCTCCTTCCTTTCTTCTTCACAACCAAGTTGGTCTGGAGATTTTCTCAAGCACTATTTTTCTAGAAACCACCAAACTTGCTATGGTGACTGACCTGACCAGTGAAATTGTGCATCTCATTTGGAACTGTGAGGATGTTTAGAAGTATGCAAATTTAGGGGCAATTAAAATTTTAAAAGCTCCATATCTTCCAAAATATTGCAGATACTCAAAATTTCAATGTGTATATACAGGTTTGTGACACCTGCCAATGTAATGGACAGTATAAGTTAAGTAGAATTTCAAATTATGCTAATAAGGGGCTTTGATAAGTTTCAAAATTGAATATCTCCAAAACTATTATACATAGACATGCCATTTCAATTTCAATAGGTTTGTGACAAAGCCGCATCCAATGAACCATGAACCAAAGTTGTGGGATTCTAATTTATGCAAATAAGGTATACATGCAAAATGTAAATCTTGAATACCTTCAAAACTATTATAGATAGAGGTGCCATTCCTACTTCAATTTACGGGTTTGTAGCAAAGCCCCATCCAATGAACAATAAACCACAGTTGTAGGCTTTCAATTTATGCAAACTAGGCAAATACACAAAATTAGAATGTTGAATAGCTTCAAAACTAGTATACATAGTAATAGTGTCATTCAAAGTTCATTTTCTAAGTTTGTGACATGGCCACATCCAATAAACAAGAGCCAAAGTTGTAGCACTTTACTTTATGAAAATTAGGCTAACACATGAAATTTAGATTATGTTGAACAATGGCAAAGTGTAGCATTTCAAACTGTTCTCATTTTGAAGGCACCGAGACAGATTTGCTGTGAATTTTTCTAGTTGAGACATGTTTTACTGTATATGGTACATGGCTGGATGATTGGTGCCAAAGGTTGCTGGCTTGAGATCTGGCTATTGCGTGGTCACAAAACATAATACAGTATTATGCTACCACACAGCCTTTTCATGTGAATAACATAAATTGGACAAACACCTGAAAATCGTCAAAATAAAATGGTCTAAAAACCATTCATGTCACAAACTCACTAAGTATTCTGAAATTTTCTCCTACTATGAGATGTAACAAAGAAACACAAAAAAATACTTACAGTGTAATGAGATACGAGACAACTAAAACACAAAATTTGACTCCTTCACCCACAAAATGTGCCATCAGTAGATATTCACCCACAGCAAACCTCAACCACTTACAAAACTATAAACAAAATTGACCCTTATTTCCAGTACTTGTCCAGCCATAAGGCTGGAAATAGAAATTGAGTTTTACCTCTTCCTGCAGAAAAGCAAATCGCAAATACTGATTTTTTCCTGTAGTCCTTGTTCTGAATGTAAAACTACAGGTCTTTCTTCACATGTCAGCTCAATCATCTAGATTCACTCTGTTCTGCTTCCACTTGACCCAAAACTTTAGAATTGATTTCATGCCCAGGAGAAGTGGCCCATCTCAATACCTACAGCAAATGTAGATATTCACTGCTATGCAGAATAAAGTGGATGGTTTGTGAATTGATAGCTGCCAAGGTATGTCAATGTAGTTCCATTGTAACAACTGTACTGTACAGTACAGCAGTGCTTTTTAATTGTTGTGTTACTGATGTCAGAATATACAGTATTTTTTTATCCTGTGCTTATACAATATACAAAATGCTACATGTGTTTGTGTCTCCAGATCAGTTTTGTAAACCTGTAGACAATCCAGTATAAATAAATGGTTGTAATTCAGCGGTTTGTACAAAGAAAAGGTTTTGTAAAGATGTTGGCTACAGTTATACAGATTACACAATGGCTTCATTTTTTTTTTATAGTGATGGCAAATTTAAGACAAGGATGACACCCAAAGCAAGGCAGTAAAATTACAAAGGTAACTTTGAAATTTTAGGGATTTTCTAAATGTTCTGGTTTGCAAACCTTCACTTAAGGCTGGTCATTACAGCTTGAAAAATGGTTTAACTTTCTGTTTGTTGCAGTGGCAAATTTCAGACAAGGATGGGACCCAAAGCAAGGCAGTTCCTATGCCCAACAAAGAAAGGTGCCTTTGCTTCAACTTCCAGCCTCTTGAATTAATTATTAGTATGCACAAGCACAATAATAATAAACTGACCCTTTACCACATATGTAATCACCCAACAACAACAACAACAACACTGAACTTAATGCTGCAGTGCACAACCTTAGAAGCATCACTTATTCATTTCACACTAGATGGCTCTGCCTGACATACTGGTTTCCTGACAGAATTACACGGGTGAAACCCAACATGCCTTGGCTTTATAACCTAAGGGCCCTTGCTCGAGTGGGTCATGGTCATCTGTAACATTCAACTTTTACACACGATACACATTTCCAACAAAATTTGGTAACAGCAGCTGCACCATTTCTGGGTTTCAATGTATTTTGGCTCATGCTTCCATTCAAAATGTAGGCCCACTGGGCACCACCAGTGGCTGCCTGATGCAAATGTTTGCCTCCTACAGATGATGTACATGTACATTGGTACAAAAATTACAAGAAATGTACCTACTAGTGTTCAGTAGCTTTTCTCAGATATGTAATTCTGTACATGTACCTGATAAGACCGATACAGAACCTGACCTACATTTTCATTCATAGAATATGTAAAGAAAATTTCATGGGACTATAATCTGGAAAACTGTGGGGGGTGGAGAGAGTGCAATCTGGGGTCCCATTCACAAATCATGGAGAACAAACTTCACAGTGAACAGTCTATTTCACTGACGGTACATTTATATTCATAACCAGGTATAAATTATCACATGAGCTGGTTCACCCTAAGGTAACATAAGCTAAAAATGAAGGAAATTTTTACCTTTTTCTTTGTGTTTTTAGTGAAGACACACCAGGACCTGGCTGTGTCATGCCCCAGCCCAAGACATCTACATATTATCACGGTTCACCATAATACACTGGTAACTGCTCTAAATACCACCTCTGATTTGAGACACATCTTTTAACACTATTCTTTAAAGCTCCCTTTACTGTACTTGTTAAATACACCTTTACTGTCAGACCACCTGCAGTATAAGATGTTTTGCTGAGAGTAGGGGCAGTCTGAAATAGCACATATCACTGTGTCTGACCACTGACATTGTGGTAATCTCCCAGGGGCCAACTTGAGCAAGTCAAGTATTCCAATGGCACATTGCACGTCATTTTGCAATTTGTGACTGGAATACAATTGATCTTAATCTATAATACAAATGGAGTACATCGACTAATTTATGCAGAGATGAGAATGTTTTTCACAGAAAACTCTCATCTACTGGCTACTTGTCTTGTCCTTGGCTTTAGCTCAAACTCTGAACTAAGACAGAAAACACTGAAATTTAAGTGTCTAACAGTAACAGGAAAGTTTTACTAGGTTAACAGGAAAAACTCTGAAAATTAGCTGACAATTCACATCCCTGAGTCTGTTTTTGTAATAATTATCTCATGATCTAAGATCATGCTGATTTCAGCACATTTTTCATGTGAGGAAGTAATCCTGGGTTCTGACTAGTGGAGTAAATGAGCAAAAACAAAACAAACAAAAAATCCTGACTTAGTCTTAGGTTTACATTTCGTCTTTTCTCAATGTTTCCTCATGACCAACACGCTCAGATTTTTTTCACAAAAAATAAAACAACTTCCGTGATAAATATGAAACAAAATATTTTGTCTTCTGCCTAATTTAATCATCACCACGCAAGTCCTACTCCAGCAACGCAAGCGTTTGATCATTCAATCCCCGAGACCAGGGACATGCCATAAACAGATAAATATATTTTCTTACTGCTGGTTTCCTGAGCACTTTGTATCTGTTGCGACTAGATGAAGCGCTTTCGCACTATCAAACGCCCTGAAGCAAAAAATGTTTGTAATACATATTATCTTTGCTGTTGATCATGTAAGCAATGAGAGTGTCAGGGGTTCGACGGGATCAGCAAGAGGGCATTAACCACTGTTAACAGCACGGAGGACGTAGCATTGGCAGTGCCAGGAAGAACAGCATCTTCTGATGATCTCCGATCTGTCACATTGGCCAGCTATGAGCTAATCGCTATGAACTGTACATTTGAAGCTAGCATCTGCTTAATTACATCGATTTTAACGGTGTAATATTCTGTATATCTTATTTGTCCAGACAGAGCACTATGCCGCATGCACCACCGTGCTGTACGGAAGAAAAGCACGGTCACTGTGTTTGTACATTTGCATTCGAACAAGATGGCCGGTGACCCAAAGCCTAATACAGACGTGCTGACTTAGGATCCTCTGACCGCCTATCTACGGACCAACTGACACGCATATTTATGTGGATACTTACCTTAAAGGTTGTGCATAGTATCTACTCACTGACAGTCTTTTTCTAGCCTTAATATCACATATAATCGGTCAGTGTAATCACTATCATCAAACGTTATATCCTCCAGCGGCCTCCATCATGACCATCCCCCCAGTGCGGATATATCCAATGCAAGTATCCAATGATTGTTGACATTCTCAGTGCACCAATCATATTCTACTCTTCTGTCGTTATAGTGGCGCCCTCTATGTATATCCAAGGTGCGTGTTCGACCAGATATGGTTGTGGTGTACCCTCGTTTTTTCAAAGAAAAGGATCAGGAAGGAAATTTGATTTAATTGAACTTTACTTTAACAAACATATGCATACGTTAATATAAAACAACACATCCAACTGACCTCAAGTCTGTTGAAAAAAAAATTCAAAGTAGAAAATCACAATCATTTAAATAAATGAATGGGTAAATAATGATGTTGATGATGATGATGATAATAATAATAATAATAATAATAATAATAATAATAATAATAATAAAAACGATAATGTAAGTTTCAGATTGTATACATACATACATGCATGCATGCATGCATACATGCATGCGAAAAAAAAATTCAAAGTAGAAAATCACAATCATTTAAATAAATGAATGGGTAAATAATGATGTTGATGATGATGATGATAATAATAATAATAATAATAATAATAATAATAATAATAATAATAATAATAATAAAAAAAACGATAATGTAAGTTTCAGATTGTATACATACATACATGCATGCATGCATGCATACATGCATGCATGCATGCATGCATGCATGCATGCATGCATACATACATACATACATACATACATACATACATGTGTGTGTATTACACGTGACGCATATTCATAACTGCAGGCTTTTGAATAGAATAGTTCTTATGAAGATTGTACCCCAGGGTTGTCCGAATAACAAGATCAAAAACGCCCCCTGAAACCGGACAGATCCAGAAATTTTACCGGGGGGGGGGGGGGGACGCTAAAATATTTTGTGTTTATTTTGATGCGGTTTCAGGTTACGTCCAATGCGAAACTATGGAAATTTGAAGTTTTAAATGATGAATTTTGAGCCAAACTAGCAAGGGATTGTTTGGGATTTTAATCTCTAATTATTTTTTTGTGGAATTAGCTCCCCATATATCCCCAGAGAGAGTCAAAATGCAAACGATAATATAGGCTGCATGTATGTTTAGCATGAGCTTCATTCAGACCTAATCTCTTTGTCATCTAATTCGGCCTCCAAAAATGAAAATCATCTGCCCACACAAAATATGTCAGTGTGACAAGATCTATTATTTCAAGCTAATCAACTGATCATAAGGGATAGACTCGGTTTAGAACGAACAGATCCGCTCTCTGGATTGAAAATGCCGCCTTTGTTTCTATTTTCATCCTTAATCACCGGTGGGCATGATACGATAATTAAATTCTGTCTCAGTGTATCAACTCCACTTCTTGATAAATACAAAAGTTCCCTGAATGCAAGTATTCAGAGAAACTTTTCACACACAAGCAATTGCGTGTTTGTCAAGTCAAACTACTCTGTAGATGGTGATGATTATAATAATTATGGTGGCATTGGTAGTGGTATTAGTGGTAGTAACTCGACATTTGTGGTAAACTTTCAATTAATAACTCATATAATCAAAGAAATAAGTTGCAAGCGCTGAGCGTGATGTAGAGAGTTAAGGTTCAGTCCGAGAGGGTTAATATTAGCCGCTTCTGTACCCTAATCGCTTTTCAAATTAAATATGTATAAATCAAGGTAAATTGACTGCAAACGAATAACTAATAAGCGTTGAAACACAGATGTACGCCTCGAGAAATAACCGTGACAGGAAACCACGAAACAAAACGAAATTGGCATCATTGGAAAGAAGTCATGTTTCCCAATTTATTTTTCTGAGGTAGCTCCTGAATTTTCAAAAGTCAGCTCTCGAAATACCGCACGTCCTAATTTCGTGATGCACCGGAGACATAACAGATAAGCAGCGACAACACAATACCGTGTTTTCAGTGGACAGTAGCTGGCAGCCTAAGAACTATAATGAATGGGAATATTACTTAAAAAAAATGATCATACTGGAGATTTATCAGCAATAGCCTACGACTTGGCTTGTTGACATGCGAAAAAAATAACGATAATGGTAGATGAACAAAAATAAATAAATAAATAAATAAATAAATAAATAAATAAATAAATAAATAAATAAATAAATAAATAAATAAATAAATAAACGAATGAATGAATGAATGAAAGATTAAATAAATAAATAAATGAATGAATAAATAAAAAAAATAAATAAATAAATAAATAAATAAATAAATAATAAATAAATAAATGAATGAATAAATAAATGAATAAATAAAAATAAAAAATAAAATGAAATAATACTCACTGTGCAGGTTTGATTGAATGTACCCGCCACTGGTGTCCAAGGATCAGAGTTTAGATCAACAGAAATAATAATGGTATTGATATTTGTTGCCTTTGCTTAATCAATGTTATCTTGAAATCTATAAATACTCATATTAAACGTTGATACATGTTTGTGGCTGAATTCTTGTTATTTTGCGTACCCACACAGGAAATGCTAAAATTTATAAATATCCCAAATTGCTGATTTTGCACACGCACAACGGGGTACTGTGCAAGTGTCCAAAAAGGTGTACATGTTTTCATAATTAAGAAATTCCTATTCTTTTCAGCCAATAGTCGATTAGTCTAGTTTTCTTACGTTTGGCTTGCCATAGTGACTGGATCGGCTGTAGAGCGTAGAGAGGCTGGATCGTGATATTTTTTCCTTAGGTTGAGAAATGCACGAAAGATGCGGCACTGTTGCTCCTGCTTGTATAATAGATGATAGCAACAATGATTTTATTATGTCTGTGGCCATGCCCCTAAAACAATCAATATTTTGAACTTACTTGGTGAATTATCATTGCAAAACGCGAAAAATATAAAACCAATAATTTGCAATTTATGTACATTTTAATTTATTATACGAGTTTTTATTGCATCTTGATCCATAAAATAAAGGATATATGATACGTTATGACACATGCTCACAAATCACCCAGCCAAACATTGTACCTTCATGAAAAGTGCTACAAAGTGTATATTTTAGACAGCTGTCAATTCCGTAATTTGTATACTTTCAATGGTATAAGCAAGATATTTGTGTTATACAACTATAACGCACAACTGATTTCTCGATTAACACGAAATTCACATATATTTTTTTAATTTATGAATTTATTTAAGCAATTATTAATGAAATACTGAGAAAACATTCTATCAGAAAAATTGTCTCACTTTTTTTTTTTTTTTTTTTTTTTTTTTTTTGTTTGTTATTCCTGAGTTACAAGCCTTTGAAACTCAGATGGTATTACATAAAAACATCAGAGAACTTGACATTTGAATATCTCTCGCGACAAATCGACTCGATGATGATGATGATGATGATAATAATAATTGACAATGACAATTACAAAATGTATATAAATAAATAAATGAATAAATAAATAAACAAACAAATAAAATAAAACAGACAGACAGACAGACAAATAGATAAAGAAATAAAAATCGGAGATCGACATTGCAACAAGTTGAGCAAAACAGAAAAGTGGTTGTTATTCAAAGTTAATATGTGCGGTCTGTCATGTGACACCCAGCTAATCCAGAGCGTGTTTTACCAAATGAGTATTCTGACTGGTTATGTCTGGGTTGGCACCCAGACACTTTGTTTTTCCAAGAATTCTTCCTTTCTTTCTTTCATGCCTTCTTTCTTGCTTTATGTCTGGGTGCCAACCTAGACATATTGTTTTTCCTCAGGTTCTTTATTTCTGTCCTTCTTTCCATGGGACCTAGTGTAGTATTTCAAACTGTTCTCATTTTGAAGGTACCCAGACAGATTTGCTGTGAAGCAAATCTTTTCTAGTTCTTTCTTTTTTTCTTCGTTACGACCAAATTTGTCCGGAGTTTTTGTCCAACATTATTATTCCGAAAACCACCAAACTTGCCATGGTAACTGACCTACCAGTGAAATTAAGCACCTGGTTTGGAATAGTCATGATGTTTAAAATTATGTAAATTAGGGACAATTACAGTTTTAAAAGCTTTATATCTTCAAAAATATTATAGATAGACACAAAGTATATGGTTTGGAAGGTTTGGGTCTTGGAGCAAATGGGGGGGGGGGGGGAAGACTCCCAACAACTATGTAATGAGTTCTCAATAAAATGCAGAGAATCTCTTTCTGTAGTTTCTGTCCATGCAAGAATATATCTGCTCCATGTTCCAACTAGTGCTGGACAGAGCTGTCAGTGCACCATAACTGAGACTGACCAGTGTCCTAGCTGGTCGGTTTTTGCCTGAGGCTATGAGTCTGCTGGGCTCATCAGTCCCAAGGGATCACAGGCATTGGACTTCTAGGCAGAACAAGCCTGAGTGTACCCTCTGTTGAAAATATACTACATACAGTGCTGAGTTAGCTATACCAATCAAAGTATGGTCTTCCAGTCCTCAATGACTGTTTTCAGAACTTAATGAATTTTGAAACAGCATGTGGATTTGTGTCATCTCTGTGGACACTTTTATATTTTTCCTTTCTTGTAACCAGTGAGACGAAGCCTGTTTTTCATAGACAATATTGAGTCAGTATAGTCATGGATCTATCACACATGGCGTATAGTACGTCCATGGTATAGCGCATATCTCAGTTCCCGGGTACATGTACATGTAGTTTTGTGACAGTGTCTGTTAAAGCTTGTTTATGTAATAAATGAACCAAGACAGTTTTGTATTGCATGTTTACACATCCCCCTGAATTATGATATGAAGACACTGTATATGTATATATGCATGTATGAATAACGTACATGTACATGTACATATACCCATCCACACTGCCCAGAAGGATTGACCCTCTCAGGAATGGGCACCTTTCTCTGGTCCCAATGATGCCCACTGTCGGCAGGTTTCACTGCATGAGTAAACACTGGAATGTTTCTTTCTTTCTTTCTTTCTTTCTTTCTTTCTTTCTTTCTTTCTTTCTTTCTTTCTCTTTCTTGCTTTCATCTCATTTGGAATAGTTATGATGTTTACAATTATGCAAATTGGGGGCAAATGAAATTTTAAAAGCTCCATATTTTTCCAAACTATTGCAAATAGACTCAAAATATCAGCGTGCATATATAGGTTTGTGACACCTGCCAATGTAATGAAAAGTATATAAGTTGGAGAATTTCAAATATTGCTAATAAGGGGCATTGAAAGATTTAAAAGTTGAATACATGTAGTTCCAAAACTATTATACACAGATGTACCATTCCAACTTCAATATATAGGTTTGTGGCAAAGCTGCATCCAATGAACCATGAACCAAAGTTGTAAGATTTTAATTTATGCAAATTAGGTGAATATGCAAAATGTAAATCTTAAATAGCTTCAAGACTATTATAGATAGAGGTGCGATTCCTACTTCAATTTATGGGCTTGTGGTATAACCCCATCCAATGACCCATAAACCAAAGTTCTAGGCTTTTGATTCATGCAAATTAGGCAAATACACTAGATTAACATGTGGAATATCGTCAAAACTATTATGGCAGTTTCATTCAAACTTCACTTTATAAGTTTGGGACATGGCCAAATCCAATGAACCAAGAATCAAAGCTGCAGCATTTTAATTTATAAAAATTAGGCTAATACGCGCAATTTAGGTTATGTTGAACAATGGCAAAGCGTAGCATTTTAAACTGTTCTCATTTTGAAGACACCCAGACAGATTCGCTGTGAAGCAAATCTTCTTTTCTAGTTTCTTTCTTTGTTTCCATGGCACCCAAATTTATCTGGAGTTTTCTCAGACACTATTATTTCCAAAACCACTAAACTTACCAGAGTGACTGACCTACCAGTGAAATTGTGCATATCATTTGGAATAGTCGTGGTGTTCAAAATTATGCAAATTAGGGAAAATTAATATTTTAAAAGCTCTAAATCTTCCAAATTATTGCAGATAGACACAAAATTTCCATGTGCATGTACAGGTTTGTGACACCTACCTATATAATGGACAATAAATGAAAGTTGTAGAATGTAAAATAATGCCAATTAGAGGTTTCAAAAAATTTAAAAGTTGAATGTCTCCAAAACTATTATAGATAGGGGTGCCATTTCAACTTCAATTTATACGTTTGTAGCAGGGCCGAATCCAATGACCCATGAACCAAAGCTATGGGACTTAATTTATGAAAATTGCACAAAATTTAAGTCTTGAATAGCTTCAAAACTATTATAGATAGAGGTGTCATTCCAATTTCAATTTATGGGTTTGTGACATAGCCGCATTCAATGAACCAAAATTAGAAAATTTGAATATATGCAAATTGGGTGAATACACACAAGTTAAATCTTGAATAACTTCAAAACTATTATACATAGAATTGCCATTCCAATTTTAGTTTGTAGGCTTGTGACATAGCCGCACCTAATGAACCAGGAACCAACGTCGCAGAATTTAGATTTATGCAAATTAGGTGAATACACTAAAATTTAAATCTTGAATAGCTTCAAAACTATTATAGATAGCCTTGCTATTTCAACTTTACTTTATATGTTTGTGACATAGATGCATCCAACGAACCATGAACCAAAAGTTATAGCATTTTAATTTGTGCAAATAATGTGAATACGCAAAATCTATATCTTGAACAACTTCAAAACTATTATACATAGAGGTACCATTCCAACTTCAATTTGTAGGTTTTTGATATAACCGCATCTTATGAACCATATACCAAAGTTGTCAGCTTTTAATATATGCAAATTAGTCAAATACACAAAACTAAGATTTTGAATAGCTTCAAAACTGTTATAGATAGTGGTGCCATTCAAAACTTAGTTTATAAATAAATTAGGCTCATACACAAAATTTAGATTATGTTGCACAAGGGCAAAGTGTAGTATTTCAAACTGTTCTTGTTGTGAAGGCACCCAGATTGATTTGCCGTGAAGCAAATCTTCTTTTCTACTCTGTTATTTTGAACTTCAAACATTTTTGTTGTTTTTCGAGGTGTTGGGAGCCAAAAGGGACCATCCACCCACCTTTTTTTCCGTTTATCCCACTACCTTCCTTGTGGAGCTAGAATCGAGCCCGGAACTGAGACCTGCTTGGGTGGAGCTTTGAGGATTGAGTGATGCCAGCATGAAACCATGGGGTTGCAGACCAACCGAGACAGAGAGCTATTAGTCTTCTCCTTCCCAAACAATCCACTCTTTCCGTTCATACTTCAAATAATTTGAATGTTGGACATTTAAGTTCAATGTTTTTAGCAAATCATACACAAATATCACAAAAAGATAAATTTTCGACCTCACAACGTATCATATGCCCCAAATCTAAAAATGCACACGTAAATATGGAAAATTTGATCAGATACACTTTTGTTCCTACCATTATTCGTAGTTCTATGTCCACAACTGCGAGGGAGTAGCTGAAATTTTATACACTAACAGGTTAGATGCGTCTGAGGGGGTCCCGGTCAAAACGTACCCTGGTCAAAACGTATCCTCATTCAAATGTACATAGGGTACGTTTTGACCAGGGTACGTTTTTACTGGCAAAAAACGTCCCCTGTAAATATCCTTTATGTTCTGAATAGTGTTTTTCTTCAGTGGTGTCATTTTTTCCGTCATAGTGCTTTCAAAATACACCCATTCCAAAACAACACCAACAACAACAACAACAACAACAACAACCCTGCATTGGCCTACAGATAGGAAAAGTCACGATTTACCACTGAAATTGATGGGGGTGGGGGCTGTGTAAAGATGTATATAGCTGTGCACTATGAAAATGTTGCATTTGCTCATGCCAGATGTGTATTTCTGTGTTAAATATATGCCCATGGCTGTGGATGTCTAACGTTACGGCATTTAAACTCGTTTAGAATTGTATGTTATTGCGATATACAGTCGGGTGTCTCTGTCAGTCTGGCTCAACACAACAGTCGGGGTTTGCATATATTTCTTCTCTCCATGTCACTGTACGTTATCATATTGTGATTTATTGCATTTTTGTGCACTTTGTTGACATTTTTTTGTGGAATTGTTAAGATATGATGAAGGAAAGCGGGGTGTTACCAACAGTGACATTGGTAGTCGGGGTAGGGGGCTAGGCGTTTTTACCCCAAGCGCCGCGTGTCTTTATTCCATTTTGAAGCACGCTAGTATTGATCCAAAAACCTCCTCCTCATCCCACTATTTATTCCCTTTGTTCTGTTACCCTCCCTTATTAAAACGGCCACGGAAAAGCTGGTGACACTTGACCCGCCACTCAACAGATACATGTAACAGTAGTAGTAGTAGTAGTAGTAGTAGTAGTAGTAGTAATAGTAGTAGTAGTAGTAGTAGTATTGACTGAAAAGGGTCATGGGTGACCCATCTGCTAAGAATACAATACAAAATCGGTTAACCATAACAAATGGTGCAAAGAACCAAAGTGATAACATTTAACATCAGTTAACATTTAACCTTAAATATACATAATGGTATTTGGCACCCAGGAACTTTTGCATTGATAGTATGACATTTATCGTGCAATTAAACAATTTCTAATCTCACGGTCTCTAGGAGGAACCATAATAGTGTAACTGTTCTCACACTCCAGAATGAGCCGGTCTGTTATTCTTATCCAAACATTTAAAGATAAATTTACCTAAATGAAATAATACTGCCTTAATTTTACATGACATAATTTCTACAAATTTCTTATTTCTAGACCAAGTATCGAATCCGGTTATGTATTGTCTACAGACAGAAAATATAATTTGTCTCTCATTTTCATGACTAGTACATTAAACTAAAAGACGAACTTCTGTTTCTATAGCATCACAATCATATTGGATACATAATCTTTCGTGAATAGGGACTTTCGGTTTGCCATGCCGTCCAAATTCAATTTGAAGATTATGGAAACTGATTCTAAATCTTGCTATAGACTGTATATAATTCATACTACAAATAACAAGTAAATATGTTTCTATACAGAATTCAGATCTATACATTTGATGGGTTCGTAACATTTTATCTGAGGTAAGTGATTTAATCTGATCATTACACTGAATAACGTTTACGCCAACTTTTCTTTTAACCGTTTAAGAAATAAATCAGTATTGATAGAAACAGCTTGTTTTTCCCAGAATCTCAGTAGATCAATCTTGCAAAGAATTCCTTTTACAATTGAACACCAATTTTTCTGAGCTGAATCAAATAATTCCAAAAGAGCATTATAAGCATTTCTAATTACACTGTCAGAAGTTGATCGCATGACATATAACCAGTATTTAACGATTCCTGGTCAAACCGTACCCACGTCAACCCGTACCCTGGTCAAACACCCAGTCAACCTATACTCCAGTCAAACCGTACCCAAGTAAATCCGCACTCAAGTCAACCCGTACCCTCCTCCCGCAAGCCTCCCCCTATCCCCCCGGTCGTTTTGATATTTTAAAACTTTATTTCAGTGACCTCCATATACAGGGAAATAGTCGGTATATACAACATTAAGGAAGGTGCACTGAATATTGAATCTTGTGTTGTGCAGCCACTTTGCCTATACCTCAAATGATACCGGCAGTGACCTTGGGGCCTGTACTTGACCGACCAAGGGAGCGATAACCATGCAGCCCCGTCGTTTACCGGACCAGACACACACACTTTTTAACTCTGTATTATCTCTGTATTATATTAAAATAGATTTTTAGATTTAAAGATTTGAATTATTTGATAGGAAAATCATAAACTGGGTTCTACCACAAATAAAACATGACCACAGTCCCCTTCTTTATCTTCCCGCATATCATTTCAAGCAACACTCATTCCAAATTGAGTCCAATGTGTGAAGATTTATCTGCAGAATGTCAAATGCATTTAAGGTTCTTCAAATTTTTTAGACAATGGCTGATTAGATCCAATATGTAGCAAACTTTCCCTTGTGGGAAGTCGGTCACACGTTTTTAGTGCAGTAAATTATGTACCAGATATGTCATCCCTAAGTGGGATATCAAAGACTTATACTGCACCCGTAAATAAAATTCAAAGTTACGATACATCAATTTGAGCTGCGCAAACATGTTTGAGAGTATGTGCGCAATAAAATATTCTCTATGAAGTAAGCTTTTACTTATTCAAATATAAAGAGAAAATTAAGAAACGTTACATTGAATTTTGACTATGAAAGTACAAAAAGTAAAAAAAAAATAAAAAAATAAAAAATAAAAAATAAATAAAGATGAAACGAAATATGTGTTTTCATCAGGTGTTCCTGTGTTTAGGATATCCTCTTTATTAAAGTGTGTGTGTCAACACGCACTTTTCTGTTTTTCCTAAAATTCTTTCTTTCTTCTTTACCACCAAATTTGTCTGACACTTTTCTCGGACACTATTATATATAGAAACTCCAAACTTGGCATGATTGTACCTCCATACGTTGCCATACAAGGAGTTGGACCTGTTTATACAGAGGAATGAAGATGTTTAAAAGTATGCAAATTAGGGGCATTTGAAATTTTAAATTTTGAATATCTTCAAAAGTATAACAGATAGAGATGTCATTCCAACTTCTACTAGGGGGTTATTGACCGTTGCGCATCTAATGAATTTAAAACAAAAGTTGTACCAATTTAAATTATGCTAATTAGCAGCATTTGAAATTTTAAAACTGGAATATATTCAAAACTATGATATATAGAGATGTCATTTCAACTTCTACTAGGGGGTTGTTGACCATTGCGCATGTAATAAATCTAAAACAAAAGTTGTACCAATTTAAATTATGCTAATTAGCAGTATTCGAAATTTTTAATCTTGTATGTCTTCAACACTATAATAGATAGGGATGTCATTCGAATTCCACAAGGGGTTTTTTGACCACTACGCACCTAATGAATTAAAAATAAAAGTTGTAGCGATTTAAATTATGCTAAATAGCACCATTGGAAATTTTAAATCTTGAATACTTCAAAGCTAGAGATGCCATTCCAACTTCTACTCCTGTGTTATGGAATAGTTGTACACTGCCATATACCAATATGCTTTGAAGACACACACACTGATTTGCCATACAGCATATCATCTTTCCTAGTTCTCCAAGCGGATCCTTTAATACCGAAAACTGCTTGTCACATATATACTGCTGGCTCCGGGAATCTGGTGTTGAGTGGTAATTTTTATTTCATAGTATCAATGGGTTTACCATCATATTTGTATTTGTGTCTTTTTGCCCAGAACCACTTCCTAGTAGTCAATATCCTATTCCGCAGTTCGAACTCTTTACTCTCCATAAGCTAACCTGTCCCTGTCTAACCTGTATATATATGGAATTACTATTCTCTATATTGCACACGTTCCTCTGTAAAATTTTGACATAGGCTGTATCAGCCCAAATAAATTAAAGGGTCTTCAGCGGGTAACTAAATAAATGGGTTTAGGTTCGTGACATCTGTCAATCCAATTATACCATGCCTCCTTTGTTTTCTCAAGGGATATATATGTCACCTGCTTACACATATATCCCTGCTTTAAATTTCTATGGCTAATTTTCAACACAGGACTGATTTGCTTTGGTGAATACATTTTAAAATGCATTTATATTCATGAAAACAAAGAAGGCATGGTATAAAAAGGATACATCCCTTGTTCTCATGATTTATCTGGAATCCTGCATTTTTAAATCTCTACGCTTCGCTCCGGGATTTAAAAGAGCAGGATTCCAGATAAATCCCTTGAACTTGGGATGTATCCTCTTCTTAATACCCGCTGTCTTGAGTACAGGGCCGTTCACTGCAATGCATGGAAAGCGCAGCGAAAAGATGAGCATGGCGTGTGTCCTGCCACTCATCACAAACAAATCGAGAGAACGCGCAGCGCTACCCATCGATGTGTGCGCGAACCGTAGATCCATAGAACGCGCTGCGCGATCTCTGGATCGCGCAAATCGGTAAAACGTACACAACATAGGCCTACACATAAAGAAAACAATTGGGAAGAAGGACAGAGCCCTGTGTGAATCCCTCTTGCAAGGAAAGACACAAGCAAAGCACAGACGTAATGCACGGTTGGGATTTGCATTTATTTGTTTTCCATATCACTGTACATTAGATATACATGTTTATATATATATATATAGGCCTATATATATATATATATACATATATATATATATATATATATATATATATATATATATATATATATATATATATATATATATATATATATATATATATATATATATATATATATATATATATATATATATATATATATATATATACATGTCAAAATGGTCAAGTAATCAATTTTGCTGTGTGCTCAGTCTGACTGAACAGACAAATAGCACGATGCTCTAGTTTGCCTGATCGCACAAGAGTTTTCGTGGTCCATTAGGAAATGCGGGCTGAACTTGCCATCGTTTGATGTTTGCAGTTTTCGTGATTGGTCTATTCTTCTAATTTTAGTGTTTTACTCATTAAAGTTGACATGTAGAACAAACGTATTAGAATTCCAGCTGTGATCGCCTAACTCAAATTTTGCTATGACGTAGACTTTCCCGGTCAGGACATGTGAAATAACGCTGAAACGCGGTAGAACCACAAAAATTCCGTTGCCCGAAAACTAGCAAATCGACCATAATAAATGCTACTTAAAAACCGTTATTGATGGTTTTCGGTTAGTTTGGCATCTTGTCTTATAGGCTACGTGTGTTATGTTTATTACAATGTTGTCTTTCGCGCATGTCCTGGAACAGTGCTCCTTTCTTCTGTTAGAAAATCCAGATTAACTTAATTTTCCCCATTTAAATCAAGATAGAGAATCTCTATCCCCAGGCTTCAAAGTCTGTATTTTACAGTGGTCATTACAGCGACTTGAATATGGTAAAATTAATGGGGATACACACCTAAAACACTTGAAACAAAACATTAATAGTCAATACGTATGTGGTTATTATGTATCCGAATGACTATTATAAAAACTGGCAAAGCATAATCTGGAATAACTCAGTAGCAGACTTGAGAAATTCCGTAGATTTTGCTGAAGCATGAGTGGGTACCAGTTAATCCTGTCCAAACCAAACCGGAGGAGTCAGAACGCGGTGACGGGCACATTGTTGAATTCCACTTCGCGAATGACAATTTCGTCGATCTTCAGTTTCTTCGAAATCAACCTTCGTCAACAATTAAAATAGTCGAAGACAAGGACAGCTGAATGATCAATGATGTCGAACACATTTATGGTCGAAAAGTGCTAATTATTTTAATCAAAATTTGTGCGATAGTTCAACAAGTGTCTGCATATCAGCCAGACGACTGTACCACTGTACGGTACCAACTGTAGTCTGTGGACCCCAGTGTTTCCTTTGTCCATGAGCTGCGCATGGGCTAATTCCAATAATAAAAGATGGCGATGCGAAAAATAAAATACCTCTATTTAAAAAATATATATATATATTATACGAATGCAGAAATCTGATATATTATTTTGTTAATCAATTTTCACACCGATCGAGGCAAACCGCCTCCTTCAGAAATAACTGAAATATACTGACCACTTTTTCAGGATAACGGAAAGCCACGTGGCTCGATCAAAGACGCGTCTACTACCTGGTGTTCCTCGACAAAACAACCTAGTAGATCTACACATGTCCACAGAGAGAACAGTTCTAAAATCGCCATCAGTAACGTATGACGCCACATAGGCTACGTCGAGTTGATGCTGATCGAACCACCAGCTCCAAAATGCACTCCCACTCCCACCCCCACCCCCGCCAATCTGAAGCAAGTGGATGTGTAGCCTATAGCCTATAGGTAACACTTCTGAGAAAAACTGCACGCATTATTCAAAAGCGCTCCAAAACACTATTTATCGTGTCCTGAACACCAACAAATTACCTTTACCGTGAAAGAAAGTTGCAATTGGAATCTATTAAAAGCTTTTTTAACCTTATGTAATAAAACTGGCCGGTCTCACAATTGAATTGTGTAGAAAAAGTTTTGATTGCGTTTTTTTTCTCCTTTCTGCCCATCTGCTTATTTCCGCTCATCAATCAGGACTTATACCGGGGGGAACTCTGCAATCAGTCAGCTATATAAATTTATTCCCTCTTTATGCTTTAGGCCTAAAATTAATACACCTGCACACACACACACACACACACACACACACACACACACACACACACACACACACACACACACACATTAATCAATTAGTTGGTTAATTAATTAATGTGTAGGTTATGTGCTTAGATATAAACAAGTGTCCTACATCGTTTGGCATCGTGTTTTATTATTTAAGATACAAAACTAGTGATTCATTAGTTGGTTTCCATATTGTCTGGAAGACCACTAAGAGCGCGTACCACAAGGCACTCCTCCCACTGCATGGGGACAATAAAAGAGGGCGTTCACAAAAATTACTCCTGGGACCTGTTCTGCTCCTGGTATTTATCAACGGTTATCATTGGTCTTGTGAATTCAAGTAATACTTAAGGCAATGTATCTGTTTAGGTGGACTATAGACAACCCTGTGCATGCTACTCCTACAATAAATTCTTATCCTTACTACACTGACGATTAGACATTAGTCGCAAAATTGGCTTATAAGTTAAATTCTAAACTAATAGCATGTTAATCTCTTGTAATATAAACTCAGAACATCATCTTGCTACCATATTAAGGTCATCAGGCATACAAATTCTTAACTAGAAAAAAATGATTTGCTTGTCAGCAAATCAGTCTCTGTGTGCCTAGAAAACTCTTAAAGATTGCCTATTCGGTATTTATATAACTCCTGCAACAATATTTTTTTGCAGATATGTCAAAACCTATTAATTAAAGTTGAAAAGGCACCTAGATCTATTATAGTTTTGAAGCTATTCAAGATTTAAATTTTGTGTATTTGCCTAAATCACATACATCAAACTGCCACAACTTTGATTTATGGTTCACTGGATGCAACTATCCTACAAAGCTATCAAATAAAGTTTGAATAACACCTGAGTATATAATAGTTTAAGTTATTCAAATTTTACATTTTGTGTATTCACCTTATTTGCATAAATTGAAATGCTACAATTTTGGTTCATGTTTCATTGGATTCGGTCATGTCACAAATCTACAAATTGAAGTTGGAATGACACCTCTATCTGTATTAGTTTGAAAGTTTTTCAAGAGTTTAATCTTGTGTATTCATCTAATTTGCATGAATCAAAATGCTACAACTTTGGTTCATCATTCATTGGATGCAGCTGTCACAAACCTACAAATTGAAGCTGGATTGACACCTCTATTTAAAGAAGTTTTGGAGATAATTAAAGTTTCAAATGTTTCAAGTGCTGCTAATTAGCATAATTTCAAATGGTAGCTTTTGTTCACTGTCCAATACACTGACAGGTGTCACAAACCTGTATGTGGTACTTTAATTTTTTTGTCTATCTGTAATAGGTTGGGAGATATGGAGCTTTTGAAATTTTAATTGTCCCTAAATTGCATAATTTTTAACTTGACATTTAAATATGATGCTTAACCAATTTATTAAATATTATGCTAAACCCATTTATCAAATATGATGCTAAACCCGTTTACAATATGAAGTAAAACTTACAACATCAACACCAGATTCCCATGCTTTGTAAATCTGGGGCATAAAATGACTGCAACAAGTGAAACATGTATACATTGACATACATGTATTTATGAGTACATGTATTTGAGTTTCACTATTTACAGGAACATAAAAACATTTACGTGACAATCTCTACTAATGTTATACAGGACTTGATTGAGTTTTAGAAACCCGCTGCCCTGCAATACCGAGCCAGCAGCATGGACAGTCATCGCGACGGATTCTTTGTTGCCATGGCAATGCATTCAGACTCCATTTGCCATTTTTTAAGTTCTATCATCATTCAAAGACTCTGAGTTTCATAAATCTTTACTCTTTTACTGTTAATTACACATATTTAGTATGGGTAATATGTATAAACTCATTTTATATTCATACTTGAAGTTTCACGTCAGAAAACGGACATTTAAAGTAGTTTCAGAGCAAGAATCGTGTTATCATGTAGGAGTGGCGTGTCAGTGTAATGTTACGGCGTCACCCTGCATCTTGCTATAGTGATAATATTGTGTAAAGTAATGGAGTGTGCTTGTTTGTGCTTTTGAAGGTTTTATAAATCACTGATTTCTCTTCATTTCAAAATACACGTTTGGAACTTTACAGATGTGGTCTGGTTCGAGAACCAATTAAGTATCATGTTAAACTTGAATTTTAGACCAGGTACTGAAACTTTTCAAAATTTGGAAAGTTTGGCCAGCTTCATAGATTTCAAGCTACAAGAGTGCATTTTAATTTAACTTTATTTAAAATCCATACGCTTGTGGAGTTTGATATTTTGACCATAAAACAAAATCTTTCAGAAGTAACGTCTGCAAAAATCTCGTGTACATTAGTCTTATAGTTTTAAAGAAACATTAAAATTTCTATGTCTATCAAAGCCCACATTATAAAGGGCAGAGGTGAAGTGGACATTGGTTCAGATATCTTTTTGGGTGTCCTCAGGAACGTCCGCGCTCGTCCCATATACGTGACGGATCATGATTTTGTAAGGTGTGGAAGCTCACACACAAGTCTGAAACGTCAGTGCTGGTTTATCCTTGGAGTGGAAGGAGATGGGTGGCATGGCACGCGCAAGGTAGTTAGTATCGGCATAAACACACATTTAAGAGATTCCCCTTAAGATCCCGTACACAACAAGTGGTGAGAGCAACTATTAGGCTCACCTAATCGACTGTCATACATAAAATTCAGTTCAACTTCACATAGCTCTTCCAGAAATATATGTGTTTAACTATTGAGTGTCACCAGCCAGAATGTCTCAGCAAACTTCAGTTGTAAGTTTGTACAGGCAACATCCAACTTCACATAGCTCCTGACAAAAATCACCATTGTACATGTACATGTTTGATTATCCAGGTTCAACAACCTACTAAAGGTCTGGACAAACTGAGGCTGCAAGTTTGGCAGAAACATAGGTGAAATAAGATGAATCTTAGTTGGGAGTGTGCAGTGTTTACAAAGGTTATGAAACAATGTTATATATATTTAACTGATGGGCAAATGTCACTGCTGGGTCCAGAAATACAACAGCTATGCCTATGGGAGCTCCGACTGCATTCCCCAATGTACCCACTGCCCTGACCAATATCCTTCCATATTACAGTTGGTCATTACAGACAATTTGGATCCGTGTTTGAGTAACTTCTAGTAGTTGATCTGAATCTCCCTTTACAAAGACATACTAAAATTTGGAACATATTTCATTGGATGCTGCTATGCCACTAACCTATTGTTGAAATGGCACCTCCCAGTCAGCACAAGTTGCACCAGCTGACTCTGGGAGATGATTCAGGAGGCTTCAGGCTATATACAGCCTCCTTGTTTATACAAGGCAGCCAAGCTTATTCTACCAACACAGTCAGTCTCCCCAGGGATTGAAGGGTAAGTCACAGCACTGGGCTTCACTGCCTGTGTGCAGACATGTATCAGGTCAGATGCTCACAGTTCAATTATCTCTGATTGCATAACAGTCTGGCTCTGGAAACAGTGACCAGCTTCTGAGCATGCTTATTTACAGGAAATTCTGTGAATTTAAAATTAATTAACTTCTCAACTTTGTTTGCATGCTATAGGCTTTTGCTTTAGCAATGGACCCACATATTAAGCTTTGAATGGCAACTCTATCTAGAAAACTGTTAAATATATGTAAAATATAAGATTTAAAATTTCCACAAATACGCCACTAATTTGCATAATATTCAACATCATGACTGTTTCAAACAATTGGCACAACTTCACTACTAGGTCTATGACCATGCCAAGTTTAGTACTTTTCGGAGCAATAGTGTCCGAGAAAAGCTGACCACAAAACTGGCAAACATAAATTAATTAATTAATTAACTTATTTGTTTGTTTATTTATTTATTTACTTACTTACTTACTTACTTACTTACTTACCTATTTATTTATTTATTTATTTATTTATTTATTTATTTATTTATTTATTTATTTATTTATTTATTAAAGAATAAAGTATTTGAAGAAAAACAAGAAGTCTGTGTTCACACAGAGACTTCATAATCATGAACATGCCCAAGATCTGATCAACCCCATTTTAGAACACGATCTCATTTATTCAATTATTTATTTTCACCAATAATAGTCATCTTGTGTATCTTATTACCAAACGATATAATAAATTAAGATTTCAATATGTTTACAACTTTATAATGACAACAGGATCTGCTTTAATCCCCCGCAATCTATTGGGTCTTAACAAACATTCAGCTGAACGCTCATCTATTTAAGTTCGGAATAAATTTTTATTTCTGTTTCTGTTGTCAATATGTCGCCTCTAATCGAGACGTGACGCTTTTCTTCTTGTGTCCAGAGCCCGTGACTGCGAGATTTAATTTGCACATAATAATTCATAAAAAGTCCCAAATATCCTTCCCTCTAAAATTTGTCTTAGATAATTGTTCTCCTGAAGAAAACATTCAAGACAATTGCTCTTTTGAAGGAAATATTTTATTTCTTCTGACTCTCAGGGGGACCAAATCATTTTCGCTGCACGAATTCATCAACTGGCATTGAATAAACCTTTAATATAATAATTTATATGCGATGTATGATTGGAAAGCAATGTGCCATCTTGGTAAATTCAGTTTCAGCCGATATCTCTCCGTCTCTCCCTGATCCATTGTATATTTAAAGTGTGTGTGTGTCAACACATACTTTTTTGTTTTTCCTGAAATTCATTCTTTCTTTCTTTCTTTCTTTCTTTCTTTCTTCTTTACCAGCAAATTTGTCCGACACTTTTCTCGAACACTATTATACATAGAAACTCCAAACTTGGCATGATTGTACCTCCATACAAGGAGTTTGACCGTTTAATATAAAGAAATGAAGATGTTTAAAATTATGCAAATTAGGGGCATTTGAAATTTTAAATCTTGAATAACTTCAAAAGTATAATAGAAAAAGATGTCATTCCAACTTCTACTGGGGGGTTATTGACCATTTCGTATTTAATGAATTTAAAACAAACGTTCCAGCAATTTAAATTATGCTAATTAGCAGCATTTGAAATTTTAAAACTTGAATATCTTCAAAACTATTATAGATAGAGATGTCATTTTAACTTCTACTACGGGGTTATTGACCATTGCGCATGTAATGAATCTAAAACAAAAGTTGTAGCAATTTAAATTATGCTAATTAGCAGTATTCGAAATTTTCAATCTTGAATATCTTCAACACTATAATAGATAGAGATGTCATTCCAATTTCTACTAGGGGGTAGTTGACCATTGCGCACTTAATGAAGTAAAAGCAAAAGTTGTAGCAATTTAAATTATGCTAAATAGTACCATTAGAAATTTTAAATCTTGAATAACTTCAAACCTATAATAGATAGAGATGTCATTCCAACTTCTACTCCTGTGTTATGGAATAGTTGTACATTACCATACCAATATGCTTTGAAGACTCACACACTGATTTGCTATGCAGCAAATCATCTTTCCTAATTGTGTCTTGATTTTGTTCCGAGGTATATGCTGCTGAAGGCGGAGCGCGTCGCTTGTGCCAGAAGTCTTTTTTTTCTTGGCTTCCACCCTTTTTCTCAATTCGTTATATATATATATATATATATATATATATATATATATATATATATATATATATATATATATGTATATATATATATATACACACATATACATGTACATATACATATGCGTGTGTGTGTGTGTGTGTGTGTGTGTGTGTGTGTGTGCGTGCGTGCGTGCGTGCGTGCAGGCCCGATGTACCGGGTTTTGTACCTTCGTTGGGGCACTGAAAGATATTATTGAAACATTGACTGAAGGCACCATTTTTAAAGTCAACCATTAGCCACAAAAGCAATACCATGTTCATCGGCTTTAGATTTATATAATGACACAGGGTAAAAAGTATAAATGCCCCATTTAACCTTTTTTTTCCTGGGATTCTGCATGTGTGTTGCTGTGAAGGAGTTGTGGCTTAACCGTCAGGATATATCTTGGCCACCAGGCCCAGATGATTTGGTCAAATCGCCAAATAAAGTATCTCGGTATTTCTCGACGTATAAGCCGAAAAATGCGGAGGTACAACTCGTATCTCGACATTTTTCGTGAAAATTCACACCCGAAAATACTATATAAAAATTCTACCTTGCGTGGGCATTAATAAGTACAAATAATTTATATTCTAGTGATCAATACGGCCATATTCTATTGTTACATATGTAGCAATTTTCAATTGCACAAGACTCGGAATTCTGACTTAAGAAAAAATTCTTTTTGTGTCTGAAAAAAATATCATCTGAGTGGGTATAAAACCTATCTTTGATACAAGATGGAATTTCATTAAGTGAATCTAGCAAATAAAATCTGATATAAATGTTGGTGCTATTTCTGACTGGAATGCCCGGGCGGGGGTTATCCCGACATCGGGTGTTATATGGGTGCATAAGGGACTCAGTGGCAAAACTACTCATGGAATATTGCGGTTCATTATGTATATATCTGAAGTAAAATTCAAAAGCTCAGACGCCCATAATATCCCCATTTTTTAACGAATGCAGCTTTTTATAAAGAGGTTCTGTGTGAGCACGGGGATTAGCCGAACAAATCAGACGAATAGCTTGTTTTTGAAGTAAGAAGATACGATCCGAATAATATCCCCAGGCTAGTATACAATAATTAACACGAGGAAGAAAAAGGGAACTGTATATGAGCATAAGCTGCTGGCAAGGTGATAAATTACGTAATTTTTAAAAACACCAATGATTTTTGAAAGATTAGTGGAAAGTTTGCAGATATGATCATTCCAGTTGAGACGATCATCAAAAGTTAATCATAGGAAATCAAAAACATAAGTTTTTTTCGACAGGTGTGTTGGCAATCTGTATATTTGAGACAAAGTCCAACAATCCAAAAGTTTTGACTAAAAAAATCCAAAGATCATTCATAAACTTGAAAGAAATCCTAAAATATTTTGAAATTTCACTAATCTTTTAATCCTAAAATAGAAAAAAATCACAATAATCCACATTTTGAACTAAAAATAATCCAATAATCCCTCTAAAAGGTCAAAAATTCAAATAATCCTAAAACCCTAACCAGACCCCATGAACAGTCTGTTTGCTAAACTATAATTTTGATTGATGAACAGGAACAGTTTCAGGATCAATTTTTATACAAGGCTATCAAATACAGGCGAAACTAAAAATGGCGGTCATCACGTGCATCACAACTACGGCCTCTGGGAAAAGTTTGCCACTTGTCCAGGTGGATGACATTATCATAAAGTTTGTCAGTTCATAATTAATAATGAGACCAATGATGGACCATATTTGGTGTCTGTTATTTTACTGTACTCACACATGTCAAAATAGTAACAAAATTTTTAATGAACTGAACTACCGGATTAGTTGTCATGAGTTTCGTAAAGCAATACAAAGCCTAAAACGTGGTAAGTCTCCTAGGGTAGACGGCATCCTAAATGAAATGTTTAAGAATGGCTCTGACATTCTGCTTCCTCTACTTCATGTAGCTTTCAATAACATTTTTGCTAATATAACTTTCCTTCCATTTGGCGAGAAAACATGTTATCCCCTGTCCATAAAAAAGAGCTACTCACAAACCAGAGAACTACAGAGGAATTGCCCTTTCCAGCCACTTTTGCAAACTATTATGTTCAATCCTAAACAGTACATTGTACGACTTTGCTGAGACACATGTTACAATTCCAAAACATCAAATTGGTTTTAAAAAGAAAAGCAGAACTTCCGATCACATCTTTACGACCAAAACACAAGTAGATAAATATCTTACCCACACTTATAAAAATATCTTTATGTCTGTTTTGTTGTTTTTAAACATGCCTTTGACTGTGTCTGGAGGCAAGTTTTATTTTATAAACTTTTGTTGCACGACGTTGGTGAAAATTCTTGAATATTTTGTCCTGTATGTACCGATAGATAAGATACTGTGCAAAAAAAAAAAAAAAAAAAAGAAAATGGATATATACTGAATCTTTCCCCTCAAACATAGGTGTGAAACAGGGATGAATGTTGAGTCCAAATTTATTTAATTTCTTTGTCTCTGACTTGCTAGAAATATTCGATGACACGTGCGACCCAGTTGAGCTACAGGACTAAAATGAATTGCTTATTGTATGCTGACGAAGCTGGCCATCATGTCTGAATCCGCGTTGGGGCTTCAAAATACACTGAATAAAATAAATAAATAAATAAATAAATAAATGAATGAATGAATGAAGGAAGGAAGGAAGGAAGGAATAAATGAATGAATGAATGAATGAATGAATAAATAAATAAATAAATAAATAAATAGTGTCGTACGTGGAAACTCAATGTAAATTCGTCAAAGACAAAAATTGTAGGCCTAATATTTAATAAAGGGGGTAAGTTAATCAAATGTCCAGTATTCCATTTTGGTAACGACACTCCAGAAGTGACACATAAATATTGCCACTTGGGTACAGACTTTCATGCTTCTGGTACATACATGTTGTTGGTAAATTAAAAGATCAAGCCAATATGGCTTTATTTAAACTGCAACAATGTCCCATTAACAACGTCAAATTGTCTATGAAATTATTTGATTTACTCATTTTCCCCATCCTATCTTGTGGTAGCGAAGCATGGGGCCCTTACTTAGGGAAGGGTATTGAAAATAATAATATTATGAATCTCTGTGATAAGCCAGTAGTGGAAAGGGTCCACACTAAATACTGTAAATATGTACATTCAGCTGTAATAGGTGGACATGGCAGCTACCCCTCACCAATTTAAATTGCATGTAAATCGGCCAAAAAAAAAAACAAGAAAAAAAAAGAAAAACTGGCTGGACCTACAAAACTATGACAAAAATTCGTCGGTCTACTTATGTCTATTAGAAAACTATGTACAATATCACGAAGGAAATAATTGTTGGCTTGAATATATACATAATACTTTGGAGCGTGTTGGCATGCAAGAAACATGAAGCAATTTTTGCGGTCATAACACCAACGGTACTGTGTATAATTTAACTCATTCCACCCTGCTAGAAGACTGAGTCAACAGCTTTTCTTGGCGCGCTCTGGGCGCAATTGAGTCAACAGCTTTCCTTGGTGCGCTCGTGGCGCAATGCGCCCAGAGCGCGCCAAGGAAAGCTGTTGACCATGGGCATATAATTTGAAATGATGTTCCATGCAAGTTTCATCCCAAAAATTGAAAAAAAAAATCCCTAAATTAGTGAAATACAATTAGCAGACGACATCCAGATATTAGAGGGGAAAAGCGTCATTATAACGTGGAGTGAGTTAACAGAACTTTTGCAGAATGCTTACGAATCTCAGAGGCATAACCAAATTACAGGATCTGGTGAAAATAACCAACACAAATTACGAAATTATTATAAATTGAAAAACCAAATTTAAGTCAGAGTCCTAGCTGACCGGCTTTATTCCAGTTACAAGAAGAAAAGCTTTCACTAAATTGAGGATCGGCGCCCACACTTTGGCGATAGAAACGGGCCGCTATACCCGACCGAAAACACCACTGGACAAGGACAGTGTTCCATGTGTGACGTCGATACTATTGAAAATGAAGATCATGTGAAATTACATTTAACTTGTACAATAACATCAGGGAAGATTTATTTATGAATTTAAACAACTCCTAGAGTTGGTTTCATTTGTTTACCGAGATGGAAAAAATTATAACAATAATACAATCTGGAGATAGCCCAAAGGTACTATCTTATGTTTATAAAATCTTTGAAATTCGACAACAACGACCCGGGTACTAAATCTGGGTAGCTAACTGGTTATATATATAAAAGTGTTTGACTGGGTGCGCCTGTATTTAGTTTTGTAGTGTATAGCTATATTTGTATTCAAGGTAGGTTATATTTCTATTGTCTTGTTGATCATGTCTTTTATTAAAGATGAATGTCAATAAAGCTTTGTTTGTTTCATATCAAATACAGGGCTGATAACACACTCCATTGATATCAAAGGTTCTTACATGCCTAAGAGGCCTTTTGCGCTGTGCCCCTCATCTGCAGTTGAATATAAAATTACCTCTATTGTCTTCGATTTAGTATATGTTTCGTCATGATGCGCAGGTACATATATATATATATATATATATATATATATATATACATATGTAGGCCTATATATACACATATATGTACACAGTGGAATCTCCCTATTAAGACCACCTGAGGGACTGAAACATGTGGTCTTAATAGGGAAAATAATTTAAGTAAGGATAAACAAAAAGGGTCTGTAAATTGGTGGTCTTAATATAGAAATGGTCTCTTTATGGGGGTGGTCTTAATTGGAGATTCTTATATAAATTTTTCCCTGGCAAATGACCTCATGCGACTCATTTGTCTCCACTCAAACATGAGCACTACTTTCACCTCCCACCATATTCATTTGCTACTTTTGTATGGTCAGTTATTTTATTTTCAGACAAAAATGTAGGTTTAAAGCTTTGAATTAGTGTATGATAGGCCCAGTTGTATCACATCTGCATTGAATGCCCACTCTTGTTTTCCCTATCTGTCACTTTTAAAGTTAGGCATACTATATAATTCCTTTGTGTCATATTCTATTGAGCCACACTTAACTGATGTTACACGTTTACTGGGAGGATATGAAAACACAACATAACATAAACATATACATTGTAAAAGGGAAAGTGACTCATAGTACTTAACGCAAAAGCATTCTGTGTAAATGGTTGCTTAGTTCTCGAGGATACCACTGGATGTCCTCAAATATATATGTACGGACGGAGGCAAGGTCTTGTTCCGAACACACAGCTGACAAGGCGAACACAATCTGTGTGTGCCTAACAAACGGAGCACAGTTGTGTACCATGTTTGCTGCAGGCATGGACCAACAGGCTTCTCGAATAAAATGTTAATATTCTTATTTTGTTCATTACATTGATCTTGATAATCTCAGGAGACTATCCACACAAAATTGATAAGTTTGAAATAAATTGAAAGGTAGAAACAGTTCCTGTCTCATGCATGAATGGATCCATTTATATTATATTAATTCTTTCTCGTTCTCTTCTTCCTCTGCTTCTTTGTAGTACAGCGCACGCTCAAGGCTAAGCATTTACATGGCAAATGAAGTATCATTAAATATCTTCCTGTGTTAAACTCTTTGTTGATGACTGCCTGCTCTACAGGTGACAGTCAAACAGAAACCATTCTTTTCCAACAAGCTGTTGAACCTATAGCCACATGGAAAACATTGTGGTTAATGGCGGTTCATCCAGCCAAAGACAACACCCGCCGACTTATGTGCTTGAGCGATCCAGATCTCCGTTCATCCTGTCGGATTTCTTGATAACTTTCCATAGCGACTCTTGTTTGGGGGGGGGGGGGGATACAAATTTTGTGGGGAAAAGAAAACATTTACCTGAAAAGAAAGAGAACAGAAATGAAAAAAAAAAGTCTCCGCCCCCTAACCACACAACAACAACAACAACAACAACAACAACAAAGAAGAAGAAGAAGAAGAAGAAGAAGAAGAAGAAGAAGAAGAAGAAGAAGAAGTTTTTTTTATGTTTGACTTTGTTGTGATATTAATTGACTGAAATTATCTTTGTTTGGTTTGTTTTCACTCTGTAAAACTTGTAACAACGAAGTATGATCTTCATGAACTCTTTAGGGTCCAAAGGCAAACTGTTATCCCCTTCTTATTTTCAATCCTTACTAATTCCACCAGCTTCTAAAATACTTTGGGGCTTTCGTGCTGCAGATTATCCAGTTGCATAATTGTAGCTTTTGTATGCGTTTTGTCAACTTTTTGTTTTGTTTTGTTTTGTTTATTTATTTTTGTATCTTTCTCTCGCATTGAAGGCATCCCTATATCAGTTTGTCTGATGTCCCCATTCAAGCCGATTATCCATTTGCATAATTTGAGGTTTTACATGCATTCTTTCCAATTAACTAATTAATTAATTCATTCATTAATCTTACATCTTTCCTTCGCATTGAAGACATTCTTTTTACATTATTAGGTTGTCTTATGTCCACACTGAACATATTATGTCAGGCCATACTATTGCTCACAAGTTATTTGTCAGTTAAGTCCCCAAGCATCCTACCATTCAGGAGTCTCACGCACATTGACAAATAGCTCAAGACGGTTTTTTTCCCTGTGTCCCCGGTGGGGCAGCAATTGTGTGCTTGCTACTCTTTTTCTTGGATTAAGAAAAAAAAAATCAAATTTATCGTGCTAAATTGCTTCTGTCATTTGAAGTTAAATACCCTGTTGGATTGTGCAGCCATTTTTCTTTTCTTTTTGCTTTGTTTTGTTTTTTTACACCATTGCATCCAAAGTCTTTTTGTTTGTTTTTGTTTTGGAGGAGGGGGCGTTACAGTAATGTATTCATTTCCTTATTGCACCGGATTGATAGATCATGTAAAATCCGTGTATTTCCTTTTGGATGTCGTTATCCAATATTTTCAACCCATTTTGTCTTTCATAAATGACAGATTCCTTTAATCTAGATTTGGTAGAGGTTTCTAGCATATGAGAGACACTTTTATTGAAGAAAAAAAGACACTATATAAATTTGTGATTGAAGTAAATACACTTAGCGAGTCTCTTCTCATGGTAATTTAAGCGTTTAATAAGTTTTCACTTTTTTTTATTACTTCTATTTTTATTTTTTAACAGGAACAATGTAGTCATTCAAAGACTTGTGATCTATCATATTTTCCGAAGGGGGGGGGGGGGGTCTTGATTTTTCCGTGCGAATTGTCATACATTTACCACTGTATATTGACCTGCATGTAGCTAGTGGCTTTAGGTAATAAATTCTATCATTCAGTGGAACAACCCGCTCCTGCCTTTGCAGAATGCAACTTATCCATCAATCACATGGGAAAAAAAAGATGGTGAGGTCGCTGTACGTCCCACAGAAACAGCGTCACAGTATCTGAAAGCTATATTGTAACAGTAACCTGGAAGCGCTGTCGCTGACAATGCATTTCAGTGGGGAAGATGAAGTATGGATGAGGGAGGATTATTTGTTCTCGAAAAGGGTAGGTAGGCTCCCTAGACGCCTTGATCCTTATATTCTACGTGCACATTTTTTCAAACACCTTTGGGTCAAAATAAATAAATAAATAAACAAACAAAACATGTTTGTAAATCATACCTTCGCCCTACCATCATTATGTTCGCCCTCATTACCCTGTTGATAGTACTAAATGGGGCAGTCATTTCCGTGGAAAGTGAATACAGAAACAAAATTCATCAAAGTGGCCTTATGACCTTGGAAATTATGTCACGGTCACCCTTCTTTGAAACTGATCTGGCCTAATAGAAGACTATAAACATCTACAAAGTAAAAGCTCTGGCTCAAAAAATCTGCAGTTATTAAGCAGAAACCAAATTTAGTTATGTGGCTCTGTGACCTTGGGAATGAACTCAAGGTCACCCATTTCAGAGCTTGACCTAGATCTTGTCAAGGCTGTATTCTTGTGCAATATGAAAGCCCTAGGTCAGAAACATCTTTTTTAGTTATCATGGTAAACCAAGTTCACTAATATGACTCTAGGTGGTGACCTTGGGAATTTGGTCAAGGTCATCTATCTTCTAAGTTGGCCAAGCCCTAATTGAGGACTATTACCATATGCAATATTGAAGCCATAACTTAAATTCTGAGTTACAATGCAGAGACCAAGTTCACTAAAGTGGCCCTTTGACCTTTGAATTCAGGTCCAGGTCACCCATCTTCGAACTTGACCTAGCCCTGGATAAGAACTATAATCCTTTGCAATATACAGCTCCTATCATTTCTTGTGTAAAGTCATTATTTCATTAATTGTACCATTCAATAAAGCCATTATGATATGTTGTTTTGTATGAAACAATTGCAATCCTCCTGTTACTGGAATCCACATGTATAAACCGTTATGCTCTCGTTTTGTATACAGTCAAAACAACATTTAGGTCCAATAATTTTGCGCATTTGTCCGAAACAACTTAGATATGATTTCTTGTTTTCTTTGCGCAAATTTTCTACCACGTGGGAAATCATCACATCATATGAACAGATACATTGATGTGTATGCTTGTCAAACTTCGTAACAACTAACATATCAGAGAAACCATAAAAGGTGTGCAAAAATGAATAGCATAAATTTGTTATTACTGATGGCCAACTGCCGTACGAAAACTATTCTTATGAATTAAAATAACATGAATAGTCCGGCAGAAGTTTGGGTTCACTGTCATTATTGTCTGTAATTTTTTTCTTACCCTTTTTCTTTCTTTCTTTCTTTCTTGGATGACCTGTTACCTCCACATATGTGACACAACCCCCCAAAACACACACACACACACACACAAAAATGCGTTCCATACTGTGACCTTGACCTTCACATAACCTTCACCTGTTAATTGTTCTATTAGTTTGACATCATTTTGGTTTTTCCTGTTTTTGAACATGTATATGGTATAGATGTAAAACATTTGGTACATGTAGTATTATCCTGGAAAATCTCTTAGACACTGACCTTGGTCATGACCTTGATAGGCCTTCCGTCTTCAAAAGTTGGTTTCCAGGCACTTATGAATTTTCGTAATATGGCAAATCATGTTTAATTTGTTTGCAGGTGAAGAGGCAGTGACTGACAAAATAAGTTTTGTTTTTCTTACAGGTAAGCAGTTGCAGTAGCCGATGAAGCAATCAGTATTGGAAACATGCAGCATATTGGTGTACAGTACTGTCGAACTACTTTTTGCTTTCTGCACACGAAGTGCCGGAGGATATTGTCGTCCCCTGGGTCGTCCGTCCATCCGTCAGTCTTGTGAATGTTACCACAATATCTCAAAAATATTCACGGTAGCTTTACAAAATTTTTATTAGTGATGTATCTTATAATGGACCAAGTTCCTATTGAAAACCAGATTCGTCTAATTATTTTATAACTTTTCATGAAACTTTTAATGTAGTTATTTGAAGGCCATCTGAGTGGCGTCAACCCTAATGAATATCTCAAAAATTATTAACCACAGCTTTACCAATTTTTTGTCAGAGATGCATCGTATGATGAACCAGGTTCCAATTTAAAACCAACGTCTTCTGATATATTTTTTACCTTTTTATGAAACTTTTAATGTTTTTATTTGAAAGACGTCTGAGCGTCGTCAACCCTGACGATGTTACCGCGATATCTCAATAGATATTGACCACAGCTTTACCAAATTTTTATCAGAGATGTATCTTATGATGGCCCAAGTTCCTATTAAAAACCAGTTTCCTCTGATGATTTTTTTAATATAAAACTTTTGATGAATTTATTTGAAGGCTGTCCGAGTGGCGTCAACCCTGAAACTGTTACCGCGATATCTAAAAATATGGACCACAGCTTTACAACATTTTTGTCTCAGATGCATCTTATAATGGAACAGGTTCCTTTTTAAAACCAGCTTCCTCTATATATCTATAAACTTTTTTTATGAAACTTTAAAGTATGTATCTTCAATGATATGTGAGTGGTGTACAAGGGGAGGACGTTACCATAATATCTCAACAAGGATCCAACGCAGCTTCACCATTATTTTTCAGAGATGCACATTATGGTGGACCACATTCCTATTTAAAACCAGCTTCCTCTTATTATTCTAAACTTGTTATAAAACTTTTGAAGTATATCTGATGGCCGTCTGAGTGACGCACAGTGTAGTGGTCACTTTCACCAGAACTTGCCGCAAGAACCCATCCAAAATTGCTCTTTCATTTCATAGATAACAATATGGAAATTGTATGTGAAGTATTCTACTGCAAAATCTCAAAAAAACAAAAAACAAAAACAAAAACAAAACAAACAAAAAACAAAAAAAAAACAAAAAAAAAAAAAAAAACAAAAGTAAAAAAAACAACAACAAAAAAAAAAAAAAAAAAAAAAAAAAAACACACACACCACACAATTGCAGAATTCAGGAAAAAAGGGAAGAGTAATCCGTTCTCTACACGCTATTTAATGAGCTAATTATGGCTTTAATTTTTGCCTGCAGGGATGTATGTGGCATGTTAACTGTAGAAATAAGAAAGACTAATGCTGAATCTGAAATTTTTCTGCAATTTAACTGTTTATACTTTCTAGGAATTTCACACAAAAGAAAAAAAGTATTTTCAAATATAGATATGTCGGATTTTAGTATTAATTGTGAGCACATCATAGTCTCTGTGAAAATATTGTGACAATTTTAAAAGGGTTTTGTTAAATATTTAAAGTTAATCTTAGATAAGATCCTTTGTTTTGCAGTCTATATTGTGTTTTTCATTTTACTTAAATGAAGAAAAGATAACTTTTTCAGTTTGAGTTTTGATGAAATCCGTTTGCGTCGGTCCGTTAGACTTTTTACATTTTCGCATTCTAAAAAATCGTTGCAGAGAATGCTTTGATTTTGAAAATGGATGTTCCGTGGGTGGTTCCCTACCCAGTTTGAGAAGATGATGATGCAATATTTTCTTATTTTTGAGATTTTTTTTTTAAAATATAATTTCTTCTCAAAAGCCGCCAAGCTTTGATATTGCATACAGAATCACCCGAGGTTATTTAGTTTACAGTTTGAACATTATGTGGCCCTGTGTGTTTTCCTATTTTGTATGCATTTTGTGTACTGAGGCTATTTTTGTCTTTATCTCTAGAACGGCTATATAGAGTTGTTCGAACTATTATCATGATATAATCTTACTAAAGATGATGCAAGTTGGCCAAAAGAATGATATTAAATTTTGATGAAGCTGTGGGACATCAGAGTTTGGGACAATGTGTCAAATTGGTTTTGTGGAATGCTTTGATTTGTATACAGTTGCCCCAGGTGGGCCTGAACCATCTGTGTGAAGATGATGATGATGCAATATTTTTTTTTCCATTTGATTTTGCATATAGATGTTCCCTAGTTGGTTCTGTACAAAGATTACGAAAAATATAATAATGCAATAATCTACTTATATTTCATAATTTTCAAATGTTTTTGAAAAAAAAAAAATCTTTTACTCATGAAGTACATTGTACTTGGCTAATTGCTTCGATATGGCCCTGAGATTTTTACTCCCTTGGCTTTATCGGCCGACGGGATTTTTATTGGTGTCATGTCTGTGCATGCGGGAATACGTCTATCCGGGATGGCTGAGCAAAACTGTGAATGTTTAGTCTTATATATTGGCTTATATTCAATTGGTAAGTGTGGCTCTTAGACCCATGGCCACTACTAAACACTACTAGAAATGTACATATGATGATGTTGATTTTGATCTTTAGCGACCTTCCAAGGCCAAACAGACACATTGGCTTATATCTTTGTAATGGTCGGTCCTTGGCCCACGATTATTCTTGAACATTACTAGGAAGGTTCATATGGGTTTTCTTTTGTTTGTTTTTTTTTAATTATGTTTTTTTTCATTTAAAAAAAAAATAAGGCTATATGGTCAGGATTTTACAAGCCTTTACATACCCCCTGAGTTACAGGCTGTCATTTTGCTTCATGTTCATATTTTACCACACAATCTTTGAAAAAAGAAAAAGGTTTCTGTCATATTTCCTCTTTTTAAGTACTTTACTTTTTTCATCTAAAACTGCTTTAGCAATTGCCCACATTTTCCCTTCATTTATCCACACATCAAATTTTATAATATTTCTCCTTTTCCATATTTCCCATTTTATAATAAAAATGATCATATCTATTTCATATTTTTTCAGGCTTTCTACTTCTTCTGTTACTCCAAAATATGTTGTCTCCTCCTTTATATCATAACTGTAATATTTTTTCACTAATTCTCCCACTATTTGCCCAATATTACTAATTGTTTCACAGTTATAGGTGACAGGGTTGACTGTTTCCAGTTCAATGTCACATAATTTACACATCACGTTTGATGCTTTGAACTTTTTCAACTTTTACTCCGTATAAAGTCCTCCATTTAACCATTTCCACTGGATTTTTAAAATTTTCCTATCAATCAGTCTGTTGCATAAAAAGTTGTTTATTTTATTGCAATTCATTTCTCCATAAATCTATTCCCACTTCAATTCCTGCTTACTTTTCTTATAATCTCCATCAACCATGTACTGGTAGATTAATTTTGAATTGAAATTTTCTATATTTGTCCAATTTTTTTCCTTGAATATTCCAATATCGCCATATTCAAATCGATGCTCAACTGGATTCCTCTGCAATACTCGGTCCATTTTTTGGGAATGCAATTCCAAATTTTCCATATGAAAAAACTTCTGCTTTATTTCTCACTTTTGTTTTTCCATTCTCAACTTTGAATTCTCCTCCGCTAGTAAGAACGTCTTTTAATCTCATTATTCCTTGTGCCCAGTCTTCCTTGACCAAAACCTCTCCTTTCACTCTAATAAAATGATTACACCAAATAATCTCATTTAGTACCTTTTTGGCACTTTCCCAACCAGTATCTAATCGTTTCAATTTTTTGAAAGCCAGGAAACAATTCTTATAGTACTCGGGACCTTCTGTTTCTTGTAATGATTTCGAGGAATTACTACATTTCAAAACAAAATACTCGTAATTAAATTTAACATCTAAAGATTTATATATTGAATTGCTAAAACATTCCAACTTGTATTTTAATCTTTTATTTTTTTTTAACCTCATAATATATCCTTTATCTTTTATTTCATCATTATCGTGTGCACCTAGTCCCCCTTCTAATTTTCCTGTGGTATATACATTTAAGCTGACAATTTCTACCCTATCTTTCCAGATATATTTCCACAGTATTTGTTTAATGTCTTTGATACTTTCCTCCTGTATACTTGTCATCTGTAATGGGTATCTTAGGACACTAATACCTATTCATTTCAATAAATACACTCTTCCAAATATAGATAAGTTTCTTTTTTCCACCCTTCCAAGCTTTTCTACATTTTTGCTATTTTTTCCTCCCAAAATTCCTTGTAATTTTTCTTTTTTCCTTGTGGGAGCTTTAATGCTTTCACTTGCTCTGCTGTCCATTCGATTTTTGTGTTAACATGACTGCTTCTTTCTGTACCAAAGGTACTCAACTTTATTCCTTTTGTTTCATCTTCATTCACTTTTGCACCTGAGGCTTTCCTATACAGTTTTAAATTTCAAAAAAAAATGTGTGCAGACTTTTCATTGGAAATGTATCCTTGCGCATCATCTGCATATGCACTTATCTTAATTTCACCTTGTATTTCATCTCCAACCATTATAACCACTTCCTTCTCTTGTCTTATTGTTTGTGGCAGTGGCTCTGCTGGTAAAATATAGAGGTATGGAGACAAAGGTGATCCTTGTCTCACACTTCTACTTGTTTCAAAATACTCTGACATATACCCATTTGTGAAAACAGAACTTTTACCCTTTCTGTGCAAAGTTTTGATCATTTTTCTAAATATTTTCCCCGAAACCGCATTTTTCTAGTACTAAATCCAACCATTCCAACTCCACCCGATCAAACACCTTTGACTGATCTACACAAAATATTGCTTCTGCCTGGTTGCTCATCTCACAATAATTTATTACATCCTCATTCAGCCTTGCTCCTTGTCCTATATATCTGTTTTTGAGATATGCCATTTGGTGATTTTTAATGATATCTTGTAAATGCTGCTTCATTTGTCCTGCTATTATGCGTTCTTTTAGTTTGTTATCAGTATTTAACAATGTTCTTGGTCTCCAATTTATAAGTGATTCTCTGTCACCTTACTTATATAACCAGAGCCATGCCCCGGGGGGCATGAATGTCTCGTCAGCATTATTCGACAATGTACCTGTACTTGTATGTCCTAACATATTAATGGTATTCTGTCAAAGAACGGAGTCACTCATCCTCAAATTCCAAGCACTCGATCAAGCTTGATCTGATCAGTGACAAATAAAAGCAAAAGCACATATCCGTTGTGACAATTACTATAAACCATGTAAATATGGAAGCCTTTCTAGTCTAATTAGAGACATACTGTGACTCCAAAGTTTTGCCAGTGCTCATTCATGCATGACACAATCAATAAAGTGTGACAGTGATGGTACATGTCTGTAGTATTGATTACCTTAAATCATCCAGCCAAATATGAAAGTCCTACCTAGCGTGGACAGCGAAATAATATACCACTCCGAAGTTTTTTCTCTAATGTTCAATCAAGCATGACATGACCACTAAAGTGCCACAATGATGACATATATCACTATGGATCATTATTATAAATCATCCAGCCAAGTATAAAAGACATATCTGCTGTAATAAGTGAAATACTGCCCTTCCAAACTTTTTCTCCAATGCCCAATCAAGCATGACATGGCCAATTAAATCCAACAGTGATGGTACATATCTCAAGTGATCATTACATTAAGTCATTCAGCCAAGTATGAACAACCAACCTAGTGTGGTTAGTGAAATAATGCCACTCCGAAATTTTTTGTTGACGGACGTCTCCTTTGAAACTTAAAAGCTTCATACATTATTTCACCATACCGACATTGGTATAAACCGGTAAATAGTAATACAATTTTAAGCACCATAAAGTTGACTAGAGGTGTTATGAGGTAAAGTGTACTAAGGTATTAGCTGAAAGCCACCTCTTCCACTGTACTGGAAGATTAAAAAGAAAGAAATCCTGCAAAAAGTGAGTATGATCATGGTTTTCCGACTTAAGACGGACTAGAAAAAATTCTCTAGGTGGGTTCAGTATACTTTACCCCGGGTACTTTCCCTTTTACCACTCTAAACACTTTGAGGGCTATACTTTGTCATTTCAAACTCCATATTGACACAATTTGACTAATGCTCTTGAGTTAGTGTTGTATTTATTAGGTATTATGTCATATCACTGGAAAAATTTCAACAGAGTTTTGTGTAGTTGTTTTTTAACCTTTTTGTTGTAATTTATGCAACAAAGTTCTAACCCTATTGACAAAATCACTAAAAAGTGTGGTGTTTCTAGCACAGGACGATACAAACTCCATATGCTTGTTTCTCTGGAATGTTTCCTGTCAGGTCAGGCTAGGAGATAATATCAAATTTGAACTGGTCTCTCTTGTCAAATATTTTTGTTACATACTGGTTGTTCTTTATTTCTATATCCAGATCAAGGAAAGTAGCTTTTGTATCACTTTCATTTTCCAGATTTAACATTAGTTCTTTGGGATATATGTTTTTTTTTTTCAACTCCCCTTCATTTCACCTCCATTCGAGAGAGAGAGAGAGAGAGAGAGAGAGAGAGAGAGAGAGAGAGAGAGAGAGAGAGAGAGAGAGAGAGAGAGAGAGAGAGAGAGAGAGAGAGAGAGAGAGAGAGAGAGAGAGAGAGAGAGAGAGAGAGAGAGAGAGAGAGAGAGAGAGAGAGAGAGAGAGAGATTCTTTGCAAATCAATTTTAACTAAAATACAATTCTGATGCTACCTCTGCCTATGAACAGAATTAAGCTCAACATAATTTACACCCTACTTGTGGCATCGGCAGTTTTCCGTGCCACATACATGTCCAATTTTGAAGTTGTGCACTTAGAAAATACAACTTTTATCTGAATAACCTTTCATTCATGCCACTGAACTTGTCTAAAAACTGAACAATTGTGGTCTGAGGTACAAGTCAAACGAATAAACCATAGTAAATATGCACTTCAAAACGCTGAATTGCTAAAAGCAAAGATCGTGCCGCTCTTTCTATGGTGAAGCATTTTTTTCTGGTGCTTATCAAATTTCTTTGCAAAGTAATACACAAGGGTGATTGAGATAATTTGAACCAGCTTGTATTACACCCTGCCACCTCCCTTCTGTCTGCCACCAGTTTGAATGGTTTCTTAATATCTGTGGCAGTTTTGGCATTTGGTCAGTTGAAATGAATTTCTTGATTGCAAGTCATTTGGTTAATGGTTCAGCGATTTCCCAAAGGTTTTTAAAGAACTTATTGTGATACCCTTCCATTCCATGGAATGGCAGCAGTTCTTGCACTCGGTGTGGCAGCATCAACAATGGCCTGAATTTTTGCTTTCTTTGCCACTTTCTCCCCACTGTCTACAGTATATCCCAGATATATCACTTCAGCTTGACCCGGTTCACCCTCATCTAAATTTACAGTCAAACCTGTGGCGGCTAATCTTTTAACCCTTTCCCGCTCAAACCGGCCAAAACCGGCTGGTAGTCCAATGTCATCTGCTTCAGTGTTTTCAACTATTTTCAACAGTTATGAAAAACAATTTGACTGAGAAATGTACATGAGACTTATCAAGATCACATGCCCCAGGTCAACAGCTTTCTTTGGCATGGGTTGGGCACTTAGTGCCCAACCCATGCCAAGGAAAGCTGTTGACTCAGTCTTAATTCAAGGGGGAAAGGGTTTAAAAATGTTGTAGTTCTTTCACAGTGTTCAGCCCATGTCTCAAAAAAGGTACAGGTATCATCAATATATGTCACACAACCTTCTAGACCAGTTGTAACTGTATTCATTTACCTGACAAATGTGGCTGGTACATTTTCAAAATAGGTGGCATTACTCTACATTGAAAAAGACCTTCAGGTGTCATAAAAGTTGATATTTCTTTTGTCTTTAATGTGGCACCTGCCAATACCCTTTCAGCAGGTCACACATGCTTATAAAGCATGCATTCCCTACCAAACCAATGTAGTCATCCACCCTTGGGATTGCATATAAATCTGATACATTCACTGAATTCACTTTCCTGTAGTCAATGCAAAATCAAATTGAGACATCAGGTTTTGGATGCAAAGGAACAGAAATTCTCCAATTACTGTGGCTTAGTTGTATTATGTCATTATCCAGCATTTATTTAATTTCCTCTTGAACTACAACTAGTTTTATGGGACTCAGTTGATAGGGTCAGTTTTATATGCAGAGCTTCACCTGTGTCTACATTATGGTACAAAACTGATGTGCAACCAGGCATTTCAGAAAATATTGTTTGCATTTATAAGGAAGTCTTGTCAAACCAGCTTGCTGTGATGGTTGCTCAAGATTGGCTGGTCTCTCAGAGCTTATTTTCACAATTGAAACAGAAAGTGGATCCTCTTTTGAACAAAGGACCATCCTCCTCCTTAGTTATCCTGTGTTTGTGTACCAGTCACTAGATTTAGCAACAACCACTTCCCCTTTTAGCATACTGATGTTCACAAAGCTGTGATGTTTTCGTCCTGTCAAGGATACATATTATGTAGCCTGAACCATTAAATTCTTTCACTGTGACTAAAGCTAAACTGCATAGAACCTGCTCTGCATTGTAATAAAGGTGCTAAATTCATGTACCTTGTAAAATGATCTTTTGTTCAAGTACCACCATGCCTGTAGTTAGGTAGAATATAATAGTTCAGGTCAACAGCTTTGTATGCTTTGAGTGCAGTTTGCCCAAAGTGCACCGCAGAAAGTTGTTGACTCAGTTCAAAATGTGGCCCTGAAAGAATTAACTTACTTTTGACCCCACAATGACCACTGAATTTTCCATGGGAGGGTGGCCTTGTACAGGTAAACCAACACTTTGTCCCTTGGTTGGAAATTTCTTTCCCTAGCCTTTGTATCACACAATTTTCCATTTCCTTTTGTGCTTTGGAGAGCCTGCACACATGCTTTCAGACTTTATTTAAAATCTGATGCATATTCTATTAAAGGCTCAGTCCCCGTTTCAGCCCACCTCATTTTCTTCATAAACTTGGGTAGACAAGACTTCATGACCATCCATCAAATAAAATGGGACTCATTTTGTCTTGCTCTTGTGGCAAACAACAACATATGGACACTTTCATCCCAGTCATCTATGTTTTCATCACAAGATTTTATTATCCTATTCGTCAAAGTCGCACAGTACCTTTTTGGAGCCCTGATTGCTTCTGGGTGGCAGTCTGTTGATAATATGTTCTTTGTACCTACCTGTTGTAAAAACTGAAATCCAGGAGGCATAACATAATAACCTTAGTCACTTTGAACCTTTAAGGGTAGCCCTACACTAAGTCAAGACTCCATCAATAGTAGGAACTTTCATGTTTTTCAGTAGAATGGCTTCAGGATATCTGGAATAGCCCAAAACTTGAGAATTTATATGTAATTCTCATATTTATTACTAATATGTACCTATCCACTACATTTGGTAGATCCCATCTGGGATCATGTCTCTCCCAACAATTTATTCCAGAAATTTTTCTTTCTGACACAGTCACTGCCTTGTCCCATCCCGCAGACCTTTATTGCCCAAGCTGTTGACTCGGCTAGCCTAAGTGGGACACAGTCTCTTTCTGACTTCTGTTTATTCTGTTTGAAAGTGTAAAGTCGGAATGATGAAAAGCTTGCGTAAATAAATCATGCGGGGATGGCTGGGGGGGGGGGGGGGAATTAGCGTAGTGGATAGGTAAGTATTGCTAATAAATATGAGAACTACATACAAATTCTCAAAATTTATATTCCAATACATTACCTATCCACTACATTTGGTAGACATACCAACAGACTGGAGGCGGGCATCATTCCGACATCACCAGTGCGTGTCAGGAGAAAAAACCCAATCACCAATTGAGTATGGCCTAACCTCATATGAGGCTTACCAAATGTAGCAAGGGACCATACATCAAGTGTGGTTCCCTTATGTCTATGCAATGTTGGGCAATGAATACATGATAATGTCATTTCCAACATACTTTCCAACTTTGTCAGGTATAAGTGAAGAGGAGTTGAGCACAAAATATAAATATATATATATATATACATATATATACATACATACATATATATACACATATATATACATATATACACACACATATATATATGCACACACACACAAATATCTATATATATATATATACACACACACACGAGTCAATATCTGCAATATATACATATAATTCCTATTCACGGTATATGTACAGTATTTACACAATGTACAATCTGAAGGAAAAACCATAGGCCCAAAAACATTCAGATGATCTGGAGAAAGTATGTAACCCCCTTCTACGGATAGTTAAGTCGGGTTGAATTGTAGTTGCAAACAAATTCTATGCAAGGTCATAGACCCCATATGTGAACTTTGTCAACTCCAGATAGTACTCCAGTCCACATCCACTGGGAGGTACGATCTCGAAGACCCACATCTCCCAAGATCTAGCGGGATGCTGCAGCCTCATGACTAGATCGTGGAAAGTTGGCAGTTGTCAGAAGGCAAAACCTAGACATAAAGCCAACACATGGAAGGAGTCAGTACAGCCCTAAACTTGAGCAAGTCCAGCTCCACCTGTGTTAGATCACGCAAACAGAAGTCTGTGAACGTGGTGTGTGAACTCCACCTGCACAGCTGCATGATCACACCAAATGACACCTGCTTAAGGGCATCCCAGGAGGAGGCCAAGGCTCTCAGCTCATGTGCACTAACATTATGCAGTTTCCAAAGCTCTGGAACCTTGTCTGCTGGTAGATACGCAAGCTTGTTAGTCTTCTTGACCCAGCTGGTTACCATGTTTATATTGGTGCACTGGTCTTTCCACAAAGAAACTCTTGATGAGACAGGACAAGAGCACGCTCAAATCTACTACTTGGCCCCTGGTGTCCAGGACATACGCCAAGGCAGTTCGATAGCCCGCAATAGTGTGAACCTCCAAACCCGCCTCGATGAGACTAAAAGAATGTGGAAACATGCTATATAGAGGCATGCCTGGCATCAAGCGGTGGGGGTTGCTCCTTGCACCACTTACAGAATCTTGCCCATTTGGCATCATATATCTTCAGAAAAGTGGAGCGAAGTCGCCCACGGGCAACTCGTGCAGCCACTTTCTCCGAGAATCCAGTAGTAGTAAAGCTCTCGGTGATACCCTCCAAGCGTGTAGATGTAGCATCACTGAGTTGTCATGGAATATCACCGAGCTTCACTGCCGGAGGAGTGTTGGCCAAGGTGGATGCACCAGAGGTAATTCCAGTGACAGTTCCATTAGCTCTACTGACCAAGGTCTCTTCGGCCACAAAGGTGCCATGAGAATCAACTCAGCCTCGTCTTCCCGCACTTTGGGTAGAAGGGGAGTGGGCGAGTAGGCGTAAGCCCACAGATTCACCGACGAAATCGCCAGAGCATCTGTTGCCCATGTTAGGTCATCCTGCATGCGAGAGACAAACGTCGGCAACCTGAAGTTGTCTCGGGTCGCTAAAAGGTCAATCTGGGGGTACCCCACCTCAACCACATGGCTTCCATGACCCGGGAGTGAAGCGCTCACTCCTTGCTCATGACCTGATGTCTGTGAGACAACCTATCCGCACAGACGTTGAATGCTCCCTTCACGTACGTGCAGTGTAGGACTATGCTGCGCTCATGACACCACAGAAGGATCATTTCGGTCAGTGACTGAAGACTGTGTGAATGCTTACCACCGTTTGTTCACATATGAGATTGCCCTTTTTTTGTCCGATTTTATCAGAACTTGGCGACCACATAACCATTGCTGGAAGTGAACAAGAGTGTGTCCTGATCGAAGATGGAATGCTCGTTGGGGACGACTGGGGATGTGTAAAGAGCATCAGCCAGTCTAGGATTTAGGCCAGACTGTGGTTATATGGACATACCCTGTGTGAGCAGCATATTCAGGTCCATACATACCACAGAAGTTAGAGCAAATTGCAATGACTGGGCCCTTGACAACTCCATATTGACCAGAAGGTCCAGCAGGTTGACTGCATTAGGATCGGTCTCGCTAGCCACCAGGCTGCACAGCAGAGCCACAGAAGATGCAGCTTTAATGTCGGCAGCAGACAGGGCAACCAAAATCCAATAAAATTGCTGTAGGGGTACAAGATGGAGGTGTAACCTTGCTATCCCAAAGCTGCTGGGACATCAGCCCAGGGGCTGATGCCGAGCCCTGCTTCTGGAGTGACTTGTACCCCCTGGCCCCGAAATCCACCAGGATGAAGTCTAAGTTGGTGCTGAAGATATTCGAGTCCATAAGGGGGACCTACTTCTCACCATCATGTGAGGGGCTGAACCTCCTACCTCTAAATCCAGGAACAGCCACTTGGATCTCATGCCAGATTCCTTCTAGGGTTTCCAAGGTCGGCTGTGTAGAAGTAGTAGTAGCCTCGGCCGTCGGCAGAGACACTGGAGGCTCAGAAGTTGGAGCAGGTACTTCCCTTGCCAGACCTAGCTGGCTGATAGGCCCAGCAGGGAAGGACTTTCTCTCCCACTCCAGCCTACTGTACTGATGATGATACGAATCATTATCATCGTCCTCACAGAAAAACACCTCAGACGGGTAGGGGTAGAACACCTGCCTGGTCGGAGACAGTGGCAGAGGTCAGTGCCAATACTGGCGTCAAAAGAGATTTCCTCTCCCAGCCGAGGAGGGACAATGTCCCTATCCAGATCATCCTCGTCGTCACCTGCCGTCAGGGCCAACCAACCCTGGGGTGGCTGAACGAAGGCCGAGGCCCCGCCGGGGGGAGAGTCAGATGCACCAGGAACGGTCCAATCTGGTACAGTGACCCGGGATGCCAACTTCGGTACTTGGTCATTGGCTGCCGTTGGTAACTGCAGCCACTATGACACATGGCCCCTCGGGGGGGGGGGGGAGGGGCTCCAAGTCCAGGAATGGTGTCTCCAGAGGCGCTAGTGTTGGCGCAGGCTCTGCACATGCCACAACCTGTCCTTTGCTCATCCACCAAATTGTCTTCCTACGGGCAGACTCCCCTGAAGACAAAAAGCGGATTGGTGAGTGGGACTCCGACACCACTTGTCTTGTGTCACTTTGTGAGGGTGGGGCACTATGCTCACGGCATTTGGCATTGTTCCGAGCCAGGTCATGTGACAAGCTGTGGACTGTTGACGGGACCAGCAGGTCCACATTCTCGGCTGGGGATCTGACACAGGAAGAAGGGAACGACAGTGAGACCACAGCTGAGTCTGCAACTTATCAGTCATTCTATCTTCCATGTTGGTCATAGCCTTCTCTATGGCTGCCTGTAGTGAGAATGCCGTAACAGGCGGGACTGCTGGAGCTGCAGAAGGCAGCATGGTACCACACAGCACCTGTCCAGCTGACAAAGTCCTAGACCCTTCCCGGTGTGGTAGAGAACTGCATCGTACCGTGGTCGATGCCACAGAAGAACCCGGATATCCAGGCAAGTCTGTGCTATGGGACCATGGTGGCACCACCAATATCGAACTTGACCTAGATTTTCATACTCTTTTATAAGAAAGGTTATATAGGGCTAACATAAGAACTGTTGAATGTATCACATTCACAAGCAAGAGTTAATAGACCGACAGACACAAGTGATTGCATAAGCTCTGGGACCTATGGTCAGCAGAGCTAACAAGAGGGCTGTGTGAACAGCCCGTGCCTCAGCTGATCTTGACATTCATCACACTTGCAGCTCTATGAATTTGGGAAAGGATCAAGGACACCATGTTCTGAGTAAGTCTGACCTTTATAGAAGAACACTTACATGTGCAACATCAAAGTTCAAGTAGTTCTCAAGTTATAATGAAGAGTAAAATTCATGTATGTTGCACTGTGACCCCGCAAACGAGGTCAAGGTCATTCATGTACTGTCTCAGCATGACCTTCATACAGAATAATTAACATGTGTAGCTAACTCAAAACAGATCTCAAGTTATCAAGTAAAGAGTAACTTCCGTGTCAGTTGTCCTGTGAATTAGCATTAGAATGAACATTGACTTACATAATAATCAATAGGCAAGCTGCATTGAACGATAAGTACCTGAATTGAAAATCCTTAAAAATCAGGTATCCAAAGCAGTGCCACTTAGTAAACAACTTTGTTTGACCCTTCCACAACAACACATCCATCACATTTTAGCTTAATCTGAGGGATGGTTCTGAGAACAAGTGAAAAATACCAAAACCATACAAAAAATTCATAAAAAAATTGCGCCATCTGGTGAACAAATTGGGAACTAGGTGTCCCCGGGAGTGTCTATGAACGATATCAAAGCAATTGGGACAGCAGTTTCAGAGAAGAATTTTGAAGGTTTGCCCCCCCAAAAAGAACAAAAAAAATCATAAAAAATCCAAAAATCAATAGAGCGTGACCACTTGAACAAACTTGGTAGAGATCCACCCAAGGCACATCCCCACCAAGTTTGAAGTAAATCTGGTCAATATTATTAAAGTTATGACAATTACAAGAAATTCCCATGTTAAACTTTCCTATCAAAATTTTTGAAGAGATTTTTGAAAAAAAAAATTATAAAAAATCCAAAATTCATTGGAACATGACCATTGGAACAAACCTGGTCGACACCCACCCAAGGTACATTGCCACCAAGTTTGAAGTAAATCTAGATGACGGTTTTGGAGAAGAAGTCGAAAATGTAAATTAGCATTAGAATGCCCATTGACTTACATGGTAATCAATAGGAAAGGTGCATTTACTGCAAAGGAGCCAAATTGAAAAAATCATTTAAAATCAGGAATCCGTAGCATTCCCACATAGTGAACAATTTTGTTTGGCCCTTCCATAAGGAACATATCCATCACGTGTAAGCTTAATCTGAGTGACGGTTCTGGAAAAGAAGTCGAAAATAGCTATAACACACAAAAATTCATAACAAATTAGAAAAAACTGCAGCGCCACCTGGTGAACAAATTAACAACAAAGAGTCCCTAGGTGTCTTCCTGTGTGATATCAAAGCAATTGGGTAAGCAGTTTCGGAGAAGAAGATTTTTTAAGATTTGTCGAAAAAAAAAGAACCAAAAAAATTCATAAAAAATCCAAAATTCATTGGAACATGACCATTGGAACAAACCTGGTTGACACCCACCCAAGTTACATTGCCACAAAGTTTGAAGTAAATCTAGATGACGGTTTTGGAGAAGAAGTCGAAAATGCAAATTAGCATTAGAATGCCCATTGACTTACATGGTAATCAATAGGAAAGGTGCATTTACCGCAAAGAAGCCAAATTGAAAAAATCATTAAAAATCAGGAATCCGCAGCATTCACACATAGTGAACAACTTTGTTTGACCCTTCTACAAGGAACATATCCACCACGTTTCAGCTTAATCTGAGTGACGGTTCTGGAGAAGAAGTCGAAAATAGCTATAAAACAAAAAAATTCATAAAAAATTAGAAAAAAATTGCAGCGCCACCTGGTGAAAAATTAAGAACTAGGAGTCCCAGGGAGTGTTCTAGTGTGATATCAAAGCAATTGGGTGAGCGGTTTCGGAGAAGATTTTTTAAGATTTGCCCACAAAAGAACAAAAAAAAATTCATTAAAAATTCCAAAATCACTTGCCCATGACCATTTGAACATACTTGGTAGAGACCCACCCAAGGCACATCTTCACCAAGTTTGAAGTGGATCTGGCTGACGGTTTTTGAGAAGAAGTCGAAAATGTGAATTGTGGACAGACAGACGACCGACAACGGATGGAGGACGGACGACGGACCCTCACAATACCTCAGCTGACTGACAAGTCAGCTGAGGTAAAAATGAAAGGTCCTTTTCAAGATCACCACGCTATCCTAAAAGAGTGTTCTAATCAAATGCTATCACTGACCAAAATACAAATCCCTCCATGTGCCCTCTACATGACACTCAAACGCTACACCAATAGTAGCATTCTTATTCAAGGAGTACACATGTAAATTGGAAAAAAAAAAAAAAAAGACTACAACAAAGTGGTTACATACAGCACTTTATTTCTGAACCTATTACAAAGAGTTTGTAACAAAAATAAATTCCACAATAGTTGCATTTCCTCACAGGCTTGTCAGAGAGAGGGGATCATTAAAAGAATAACAGTCAAGACAGTGGTGTAGAAGAAAAATGAATGCAAGACAGCACACAGTACCTGCACAATGTCAACATAACGTCAGTTTCACCGTCTATTTGCCCTTAATATACATAACATAGCTTGTGGAACAAACATCCATTAGGCTATATAGAAGTGCTATAGTTCTGATCTGCTTTGTACCATGTTTGTGTTTCTCTTCTATATTACAATATACTACAGAATACCAAGATTCCAACAGGCATCTCTGTACCTTTTGTAAATCCATTTGGTTTATCACAAAAGTGGTGGTCTCATCAGTGCATACCCATGCATGCTGTAAACTGGTGGCAGTCAGTGTATACCCATGCATGCTGTAAACTGGTGGCAGTCAGTGTATACCCATGCACGCTGCACCCTGGTGGCAGTGTCTGATGACATTATGATGCGGTACATGTACCCAGACTGGCGAGGTTTATACTCCTATCTCAATGTTTTAATTTTTCAAGACAATATGAGCAAGACAACAGCCAAATATACACACAGTCCGCCCCCAATCACGAGTGGACCAGGCCACCAAATATACAGAATGCACAGTCAACTATGTATACATCTATGTACAGTTAGGAAAAAAAAATCGTAACCCAACGATAAACATGAATTGCCTGGTTTTAAACGGGACTGCCAAAAGCAACAAGTGTCAAGTGCATGTTCATCCTCTGTTGATCATGACGTGCCAATCTTGGCAGTCACACCATTCTAAAGCGATCAAGTCTAACTAACCTAAACAACTATATCATGATACTGATGCAAGAAACGATCATATGATAGATGCTGCTAGAGTCCTATGTGCTTTTACACACTGCTTCATGACTGCACAGGTAATTTAGAGGTGGTTTCCTGTAAAATCAAAGACATAGCCAGGGTACCCCCTAGAATGAAGACGAACTAGTTTGTGCATGATCAGCTTACAAAAATAGGCAAAACATGAAATTTTAACTGTATGTCATATAGTCTGTGGGGAGAGCATACAAGTTTAACTATATGCCATACAGCTAAAACGGGAGAACATGTAAGTTTAACCTTATCCCTTACAGTGGGGGAGACAAAAATAGAACATACAAGTTTAACCTTATGCCACACAGCTAAAACGGGAGAACTTGCACGTTTAAACACATGCCATACAGCTAAAAGGAAGAACATGTAAGTTTAACCTTATCCCTTACAGCTGAAGAAAAAAAAAAAAAAACATATACAAGTTTAACCTTATGCCATCACCACACAGCAAGAACCTGTAAGTTTATCTTTATGCTGTACAGTTTACAGGGAGAATAAATGTGAGTATAATTATATGCCATGCAGCTTACAGACAGATGGAAGTTTACAAAATACTGTACAGCTTACCGGGAGACGATGTAAGTTTGATTATTTGCTGTACAGCTAACAGGGAGCAGATGCAAGTTTTGCTATATGCTGCACAGATTACATGGAGAAGATGCGAGCTACTTCAATTATATACTGTACATTGTACACGGATTAGATGTGAATAAAACTAGATGCCATACAACTTACTGGAAGAAGACGGAAGTTTAACTATATGCTGTACAGCTTACAGAGAAAATGTACTGATTAACTGTATCTCATACAGCTTACTTGTGCAAAAATGTGAAAACTGTAAGTCAGTTTCTTTTCTATTTGCACATTTATACAACTTTGGAGATTTTGACCATAACAAAAATAAAATACCTGCACATAAGTTACAAATGAAGAGTATATAACATTGACTGGGATAAAATTGCAAAAGATACTGTCAAGCAGGAATCCTAGGCCTCACTGCAACTGATCTACAATTAGGTTAAAAAAAAATGTTTGCATAAGGTATTGATTAATAAGCATGTTGAGTGCATATGTATACTGTCAGAAAGGCTATGATTTATATGCATAAGTAATCTATATGGTTGCAAAGGATAGTGTTTTTTCTGTTTTTCTGTTTTTTTGTTTGTTTTTGTTTTTGTTTTGTTTTTGGATACCCTTTTTGTATGAATACCAGGGGGTGCTGCACATCACATTGTCATCTCCTATTGCATATACATAATAATCAATCATGCATGATTTTTGTAAAATTTATGCACATTTTCATACATTTTGTAGTAAATTCTTTATTTACTTTTCCTGGCTTTCTGCATAATGGAAAAAAAGAAACTCCCTATGTGTTGTCAAACTGTGACATACTGTGTCAGTCACATGGACAATACAGGTACACATTGACAGGATGCAAGTGGTCATAGGATGCCATTATTGTACATAGATAAACCATACTCAATTCACAGAGTCAGTGCATTCTCCAATCTACTCTACCCTGGCAAAAACCTCTCACATGTTGAGTAATATATATATATATTTGTCGACACACAACAAATAATGCATCTATGGTGATCAAATCAAGAGATGCAGTGAACACAACTTTTGGGACTTTAAGTCAGATTGTCAACATAATTACATGTTTGCTTTTTCCTGAGGATCCATTTTTTTTTTCCACACAAAAGTTGACTGTGGTCTGGGTTTTGTCATAATTCCCGAGTTATCACAGGATTTTTGTGGACTTTGGCAGTTGTAGGTAATGATGTTATTTTGAGATGGATTTCCTCACTCTGATCAACCCCAAAAGCAGGGGTGCAAATTATGAGAACAAGAGGACTGTGACAGTCCTCTACTCGGCTGACTTAACATTCAGTGAATGACTGCTGCTAGCATAAATGATAGTTCTGTATCAGTGATTTATGCATCACATAAATGGTTACCCATGCATGTGGTATTTTTTTAATTTGCAAAAAAAAAAAAAAAAAAAAATTATCTGTGAAAAAACAAAGAAACTGAAAATTAATCACATAACGTTTCAATGATTTTTGTTTTACGAAATAAACCTTTTGGTAATGTAATAAATTGAAGCATGGTTTGAGGGAATGTTGCAAAATATGATTATTAAACAAGGTTCACAACATATCACAATGATTGTGAATGTATAGTTTGTGAATGACCAGCCATACATAGAAGCCAGGTACGTGTGTATCAATTACATGTTTGGTTGAGTGCCTCTGTCTGTCTGGGAATTAAAGTCTGTTTAGTTCTACATTGTATAGGAACAAGAGGACTGCGCTCAGCTGACCTAGGACATGCTGGTGACATCCCCTTAAAGCTGAGGACAAGAACTGTTCATTTTATATGTTCTGCCTAATTCCCTGATGTACCCTCTTATGAGTGATAACAAAGTTACACTAATGAGGCACGTAACTACTTAAGTCCATCCAGACAATGCATTTTAATTAAATACCAGATGGGTGACCATTCCTAAAAGGCCCAAACTCTTCTTATGAAGCCAATTATCACAAGTAAACCCAAGAGAATTAAATAATGATGTTATCCTGACCTGCCTTGGCCTTTGAAGCACTCTGGTTAAGACTTGTACAATCTTAAAGGAAGTGAAACCATCATGCATGTTCTTGAAAAGTGCCCTGTGATGGTGGCAATACAGTCAACTCATCCATGGTCATAATCCTGACTAATGTAGTTGAGTCACCCATAAACTAAATTCACACTTTACCTTGTAACCGAGACAACTGTGCCCAAAGCCTGCATCCAAATACCAGCCTTGACAAGCCCTTGTACAGATCATAACCATACGCAACATGTCGTCTTGGCTCAAACAGTTCTGGAGCTACCATTCACACATTAAATTTACAAAAACTGCACTGTGGAACTGGGTCATGGTCAACCTAGCCTTGTGATATTGGAAAATTATCATGTGTATGTGCCACCTCAAATGAAGAATTGTCATCCAGAATCTGTAACTCTTGGGCACAGGCCAAAGTAACCTATTTGAACCATTACCATGTGCTGTATGAAGGTCCCAACTGAATGAACTGATATCCAGAATCTTGATTCACTGAGCTTGCCCTGTGGTTTTCGGAATTAGGTCACCTATTTCAAGAAATGAAGGGCCACAGGCCCCTGATGATCCCCTGCACAATTTCAAACAATTAGCCATGTGCTTTAGAGATCTTTAAAGCTTTTGAATGAAAGTGAAAAAATACAAAAAGTCACACAAAATCATTAGACCACCACCTCAATTCCAGGCTGGTATAAGACCAGTCAAGGTACACTCCACCAACTTCACATAATTGACAGGCTCAATGTGTAATTGTGGACAGCAGCATAAGAGAGACAGACCCATGTTTTAAGCACTGAACTTTGTTATATAAAATTACAATAAAATAAAAATCAGTGCACAAGCATTTGAAAAAAGAAAAGGTTCGGTATCTATGGTGAAGTAAAAAAAAAATAATTGTGGAAATACAGACAGATTGATGACAAGTCAGACACACTATTCTGCATGGTGGCAGCACCTGCTTTCTATGTCACATGACATTTTCAACCAATCTAATGAAACAGGTTTTGTTTTTCCTCTTGCTGTATCCACCTGTAACAGGTGGATACCAAGGGAAACTTAGCTTGCTTGTAGTGCCACCTATAGGTGGCATCTTGTATTACAGATCCATGATGCAAGCTCAGCTGACTGACAAGTCAGCTGAGCTGAGATTCTCTAGAATTGGCATTCACTTAACTTTAATACACAAATTGATAAATATGAATTCCTCTCCAAAAAACACAGGTTCTTGTATGTGAGAAATGCTTACCAATACTTTCACATAATAATGACATATTGTCACCTGTAGATAATTCATTACCATTTCTTTTACATAACATGTTTCTCATGGGTGAATAAAGATTATACATGTATATATATATTACAGTTCTGTAAAAATCTCAAGTGTCTTTTTTTTGTTGAAGAAATGACAACACCACAATGTTTAATGTACATGTGAACAGTGATCTTGCATCATTCAACGTGCTGTGGTAGTCATCAAGCATATAAAATTCACAAACGGCAAGATTCTAATACAATTTCACATAACCACAAGGGAGTCCATAACTTGTACAGCTTTAAACCTTGTCTCTGCACATCAAAGAACACACCATACCCTGTACAAACAGGTATGGTTCTATTCGCCACTGAAAACAATAATCAATTTTATGAATTGTACACAGGAGACAATCATAGACTTCAAGATCATGGTTGATTAATATTTCATCTGAAGATCTATGCATGAATATCACAATACTTTGTGTGTGAATGCAGCAAAAATATACAAAGCTAGTAAGCCACATCCCATGACACAAGTCAACAGGCCAAAAAGTGTAGAGTATCTATTTGTAAAGACATACTTGTGTGTATAAGTATATATATATATATCATATCTTGTGTGAAAAAGACACAAAATTATTTTAAAAAAAGGTTAGCACTTCTTTAAACTGAACTGTTAAATCTATGAAATTAATTAGTACAGATATGAACATAACTGTTAAACTAAAAAAACTGTCAATGTTTGACTGAAAAAAAGAAACAATTTAACAATGTATTTATGTGAAAACTGAATGCAATTTTCCTCTCAAAACATACAGGGCAGAAATCTACAGCACCCAGTGCAAGTTTCTATTTCCTTCCGGCCTCTGCCAAGTTTATGAACATGCAACATGTACAAGTTTTGCTCACAAAAGTTCTATCTGTTTTAAGATTTTTTTTTTTTTTTTTTTTTGCAAAAAGTTCGCCACATACAAGACTTGTAGTCAAAGGGTAACATATATCCTACAATTTTTTAGCATTTGAGGGCCTTTCATGTTAAGATACAAAGCATAAATCCATAACAATAAAATCTGACCTGCATATACCACATTTCTAAAGCAGAACTGAACATGATCGAAAGCACTAGCTCTGCATCAAAAACGTACTTTGCAAAACATTCTATATGTACTTCATTTATATTACAATTTCCATTCATGGTAGAACAATTTTGGTCTGAATTAAACATATTTGAATGAATGAATGAATCTCTCATATATAATCATTCTTCAGAACTTAATAGATATTTTCAGATTTTTTTTCCACTCATATATGTGACTCACACAGAAAAAGTCAAGCTTGACACAGACACCTGCATCTGAAACCAATTCATGAATCAAAAGCTTTTCTTTGGGGAGAGGGATTTACAATTTAAATCTCAGGAAAAATCTGGAATTTGTAGTGTATTTGATGTATTTAAAACCCCACTCTACATCCACAACAGGCAGAATATTCTGTAGTCATTTGACCCCACTTACAAGGGTAAAATAATAATGGTGACTTTCAAATTATGACCTAATCAAATGGGTTTCTTTTTTCAAACAGTTCTGAGAACTACTTACATAACATGTGGCAATCTAATATAAATTTGTGAACTTCTTATCAGGGTGGGTGACAGAATTGAAAGTTCTTCAACACAAAGGGCAAGTGTCTTTCTGTCCAACATAAAACACACACATCTCTGTATTGTCAAGCTCATTTTCAACAGCATATATCTCCCAGAGCCACCAACAGAGATCACAATGTATAGAAACACAAAATGCATATATGTACATGTGTGTGTGTGTATGTATATATATATAGTCATAAATATGCAAATATGGTATGACTAACTTCTCTAAAAGATACCTTTGCAATAATTAGCCCTAAATAAATGTTGCTCTCCATTCTGTCGAGGCAACAAGGCTCACGGGGCCTAATAATCATGGTTATTAAATACTCCAGGCCCTCCTCCAGGTATACATACATGTATAATGTAGCTCGTGGTTTTTGACACTGACTCATCTCTACGTGTGAGACTGACGACACAGCACAGGAATGGTTTGCTTGGGGTCGGGCGTGTTTTTACGGTCCACTGGAGAGACACCGTCAATGTACAAAATAAAAGTGCTGTACAATGGGAGGTGATACAAATTCCATTTTATATTATCATATGATCTAATCTAACATTAACATTTGCTACATTTTTTTGTCTTCAAATTACATTTTTTTTTAAAAATGAAAATCAATTATTGCATGGAAAAGTAAACCTAAACTGAATTCACAAAGCTATAATTCTTTTTTTACACACTGAAAAGATTGTTTAAATCCTTATATCCATTTCATTTAACTTCACATAATTATTTCAAATATCACTAACTCCATTCAGGAGTTTGTACTTATTTCTTTTCATTGCAAGAAAACAAAGATTATAAAAAAAACCCCAACATATGACACTATAGATGGCTTTGTTTTTACACTAAGTGGATGCTATTTTTACAAGTATATATACAGTAGAGCAAGCAGCACAGACTATGGCTTTAATCACTGCCAATCATGCTTTCTGGATGGCATAAGCAGAAAAGTATACCTTCCCCTAAATGTGGCCCATTATGGTAACACCGTTATTCAAGCATTAGATTTACCGTTGTAAACCAAAAAAATCAGTCTGCTGGCAGGCAAGCTTTCCACCATATATGTGTGCTTCGCCAGACTGTCGTCGCTGTTAGGATGTCACTTCCCTCTACATACACAACCCCGAGTGCGCTAACACTGCTCTCTAAACAAAGGCACTGCATTTGAAGAAATCAACCCAAAGTTGTGTTCAGATCAAAGTTGACTTACTGCGGTGGTGTGTATATAGAGGGCAGTCACGTGCACATCACTGGCAACTACTTGTAAGTGGTGCAGAGAGGACCGGTTTAAGCAATACACAGCTGACAGGAGTCTCCAGCTCTACTGCTTGACCATTCCTTGTAATCAATCTCTACACTTTTAGCCTTCAACTACAATTATTAAAACGTGCAATTCAAGCCCTAGGCCAGTGGTATAATTTACGCATTAACCCCTTTCAGTGCCAGCTTTTGGAACAAGTCGGTGATTTTCCTCGGAGATCATTGGGCACAGGCACTCAAAGCACACTGAGAAAAGCTATTTGTCTGGGCCATTCTATTCTATTGAGGAACAGAAGTGTGTCCGTACTGGAACAAAAACACTTTCACCAGAAATTTCTTTGTGGAATCACTACAGCGCTTAACTCTTTTCGGTGCCACGTTTCCGATGGAGCAACAGCTTTCCTTGCTGTGCTTTGGGCTCAAAGCCCCATAGCACTCCAACGGAAGCTATTGACCTGGACCTTTATATTCTAAGTAACTACTGGCAAGCTCCAACTTGAAAGATGGGTCTCTTTCCAAGGAATACAAATCCATCACCCTTATAATTCAGAGCAGTTTGTTTTACGTAGTTCGGTTTTAGTCACAGCTGGCACTGAGAGCCAAGATGAGCTTGATTTGTTATCAGCACTGAAAGTCTGGAGTCTTGACTAACTGCGACCAGTATGAAGTGCACACTGTTAAGCATCAACTGTCCTCTCACTTGAAAATTAATGATTTCAAATGGGGTGCAAGTTGTTACCATCACTCTGTCTTGCTACCAACCTCTGAAATATTTGGCCTGTTACGCTGATCTGTGTGCACCATCTGAAAGGTTTTTTGTTTCGACACTCAGGGATTACAAAGTGGGTAGCCTACTGATTAGTAAACTCCATCTCCCTTAAACCAGCCATACATGTACATTATCTGTTGTCTTCTTCCAAGTTTTTCTGTAAGTTCATCCATCAGTGACAAACATTTTCCCAAGGAACTGTTGAGGAGACAAAACTGTACACAAGGAGAGTATGTCTTTAACCAGCAAGCTTTCCTTCACATGTACATGATGTATTGGCAGTTCTGCACCCTATTCAAGCCAAGGACAGCATGTGACTGTCTTAATGCAAGGAGCAAAGGGTTACAGGTTCATGTAAAAAAATATCCTGGGGTGTGTTCAGCAGGCATAACACTTGCGAGTTTTGCGTAACTTTTCTATGTTGAAAAGTGAACACTCGCAAGCATTTTGCCACACTGAACTTGACCTAGTGTGAGTGTGCAGCAAAGCATTATATTAGACATCTGCTTGAGTATAAACAATCCTCGAGTCTCCTACGTACCTTTGGTGAACACTTTGCATACTTTACTGTGTTTTACTAGGAGGGCAGATACTGCATTCGTAACACTGTGCTGCAAGTAGACATTCCACATTCATTGCTCTACATCATCAATCGGCAACAGACTTCTCCTGATAAATCAAGGTGTTTCTCAGCATTGCAATTCAAAAACCAATCACACTGTCCAACAAACAAACCTTGTTCCCTGTTTCCACAGTTAAACACTCATAAAGAATTCCTGCACTGAAGCATCCCTGCAAGTTGGTATGCCAAAAAAAGTCTGAACACTTAAAGTTGCAATTGCAAGTTGTTGGCTCAGACATGATGATAATAACAGTAATGGTCAATGTCAGCTGTTGTCATTTATTGCATACTGTATCACAACAAATATTTTGCAGAAGATCCCACTTCAGATTGTCATTTTCCAAGTATCAAACTGTGGGTATATTAATTAAGGTTTTACCTTGTATACTGTTGTGAATCTGAAAAAAAAAGACACTTGTCACCACAGTCGAGTTCAGATATAGATGAAAAAAACATTACTCGCTATGTATGGGGGAGATCATTATTGGGGAGGGGAGACACAAGTGGTGACCATTGATGGGAGTTGAGAACTTCTTTCACCCTAAGGGTGGAGGTGGGAGGGTGGCATGTCATGAAATTAGAAATTTTCAAATGCACCAAAATCCATCATTTAAGGAAATTTTTACATTTAGTTAGGTTTCACACATTTTGCAGATTTATCAATGTGACTACATTTAACAAGTTTAATTTTTCAGGACAAGATGCAATTCAAAATCCTGGTGGTAGCTTAGAGATTTAAATATTTATACTTTTATTACTTTTAACATTGTAGGTGTAGGAATGCAACTAAATTTTGAATTTACATGAATACATCACATGGCCTCACAAGAGGACCATCACATATCATTGTGCAATATTAAAGTACATGTATACGCTCTAATGGTTCCCAAGTTATCAAATGAACAATAAAGTCTTTATACAGGTCCATCATTGTGTGTCATAGAGAAGTCCTACATGTATCAAGTTGCCAAGTATATGGTAAAAATTGACTGCCCTTTGACTGGGAAATAAGTCCAGATCAAAAATGTGCCCCCCCCCCCCCCCAACCAATAGTTCTTCAGTTATTCTCAACACACAAAATTCACTAATGTGGCTCTGTAACCTTGGCTATTAGAGCAAGGACACTCATGTAGTCTCAGCCTGGTACTTACAAAGGACTACCAGAGAGAGGAGTCACCATAAAAGCTGAAGTGTGTTTGCCCCAATATCCTGGATTCCTTTCCCATACATAATGATCTCGCCCTAACATGCAGACAAAAACTACACAGATGCAGTCTCCTGCAGAAGCTAGTGACCTGCACTAATACACACAGATGAATGGGTGAATGGGTTAGCAAGACAGTCCCTGTGCCAACATGATTACAATGTGTTTCAGGAGGCAGGACTGCAAGTCATATTCTCTGCCAACTGAAACCTGATCCGTCATACTCCATTATGTCAGACAGTATGCAAGACAAATCTGTAGACACAAACTGGTGAATGGTGATGTAAATTTACTGCAGACAGCATAACTTTATTAAACCAGACTTGGCAACAGTCACAGAGACACTATAAAATGTGTTCATAAATAATAGGAGATGTAGTCTCTGCAAATGAATACAATGTGTCAATGTATGTGTTCAATGTAAGACCCAAGTTTACAGTGCTGTCAGCTGATACAGCGTACATGGACAGTGCTCAGTCGACTGATACAGTGTACATGTACATGGACAGTGCTCAGTCGACTGATACAGTGTACATGTACATGGACAGTGCTCAGTCGACTGATACAGTGTACATGGACAGTGCTCAGTCAACTGATACAGTGTACATGGACAGTGCTCAGTCAGCTGATACAGTGTACATGGACAGTGCTCAGTCAACTGATACAGTGTACATGGACAGTGCTCAGTCAGCTGATACAGTGTACATGGACAGTGCTCAGTCAACTGATACAGTGTACATGGACAGTGCTCAGTCAGCTGATACAGTGTACATGGACAGTGCTCAGTCAGCTGATACAGTGTACATGGACAGTGCTCAGTCAACTGATACAGTGTACATGGACAGTGCTCAGTCAGCTGATACAGTGTACATGGACAGTGCTCAGTCAACTGATACAGTGTACATGGACAGTGCTCAGTCAGCTGATACAGTGTACATGGACAGTGCTCAGTCAACTGATAGTGTACATGGACAGTGCTCAGTCAACTGCTACAGTGTACATGGATAGTGCTCAGTCAACTGATATAGTGTACATGGACAGTGCTCAGTCAACTGATACAATGTACATGGACAGTGCTAAGTCAACTGATACAATGTACATGGACAGTGGCTGATGATTTTGCACAGGAAAAATAAAACGTGAAAATTGAGGCATTTATCTTTTTATATGTTGGTTATATATGGTTTAAATTTGATGTCTTCCAACCTTTTTCCCCCTGACAGTCTGGTTCTTACTGAAATACCTTTGGTTAATACGCAAATTGCAACTATGACTGTCCAGACTGATGTGTTTTTTTTTTTTTTTTGTACTTTATTACCTGTGGTCATCTGACTATTTGTCATTGAAAACTCGCAAATAAAATGTTTCTGTGCAGTTTTTTGTTCTTGTTTTTTTTCTTTCTTTCATTTTTAATTTTTTTTTTATAAACCCTGATATGGATTTCACATACATACAAAGGTGTGAAATGATAGCCAGTGAAGCTCAGCCCACAAGTAAGAGTAGAGCACTTAAAACTGCCTCGTCAAGCCCGGCAGCTTCCTTGTTATATAGTGTGCAGCATATTAGGGCAAAGCCCTGTGCTAAAATCAGCCTACAGCGGTCAGATAATTAACTTTGCAACTCTGGGCAGACACTTTATGCTCTCTGCCCCAGGTTGCCGAGTATTTTGAGTGATCACACTTGCTCCTCATTTTACGCCCAACACCTCTCTCCCTTCAAATAGTTTCTGCCAGTCTGCCGCCACCCATCTTGAGTCCAACTATTTAATCCCTAGAAAACAACAGTAACAGTAGCCATCATAATGTTGCCATAACGGTTAGTGAACATACATTTTTTTGTTTAGCGCCATCCAATGTCTATGACAGGCCAGCATGCGAAGCTATGATTGACAACAATGACATCAACTATACCAGCTGAAAAGTAAATGTCACCAACAAGACACTAGTAGGCAAATACACACCTTGAACAAAATACTAATACAACTCAAAGAGGGTCTGTGCTGTTGAGATTTAGCTACATACAATCAACATAAACTGGCAATGACCATACACACAGTTAGGAAAATGACACAGAGTTTCCCATTATACCTCAAAATTTCATATTGCACTAAACACGCCAATCCTTCCGAAAAGTCCCCATACTGAAAAAAACATAAATAAAAAGCCTTTGGGGAAAAAAGAAAAACAGATGGTGCTCTCAGGGGCACTCATTTGCATAAATATGGTCATTTGCATAGTAAAATCTTTAAAAAGTCTAACTGATATGCAAATGAGCAACACGTGCAAATAATGATTTAGGGATTTAGTTGATCGGAAGAAACTTCATGGTCTGCAATACCTCTAAAATTTCATCATGAACGCTGGACTTCTAATGTATTTTCAGACATAAATATAATGCCATCCTTTATTTTTTCAGCTGTTTCATTTTTGAAAAAGCTATCCTTTTCACTTGGGGTGGGTGGGTGGGTGGGTGGGTGGAGATCTTTCAACCAATCCTATCCTGCTTCCAAATTCATTTGTCATGCTGTTTTCCTTTCTGTAATTTATACCCTCTTGAGAACCTCAGAAATTTACTTTTGAATTTGAAAAGATCATGATGCACTTAAAATGAAAGATTCCAGGTTTTTGTTTTTGTTTTTTTGTTTTTTTTTTTTTGGGGGGGGGGATTTGCACAAGAAAAACTGAAATTGTAAAGGTATTGAGGAAACTCTAATATCATAAACTTTCTCACATAACCAGCCACTAATTGAATTGTTCTGTCAATACATGTGGCAGCAGGAGGGCAAGTGATGCCAGTCCTCATACATTATTTGAAACATTTGTGTAAGTGGGTAAATTAATGACAAGCTGGCACTTGTCTGTCCACTTCACTGTTATGTTATTACTTCTGTAGAATGTTAAACGATCGTGTTAACTTCTACTACTAGTCAACATTGTCCATTCACCTCTATCAATCCATTGGAATAAATAACAACAGATCTTAAATATCATGTTTAAATCTTAATGACTTCTGCATGTACTTTTCAAATATTATCAAACTGTGTTCAGTAGTTTATATACATATATTATGGTTCAATTCTGTCTTTATAATGTGACAAAACCTGGTAATATCTGCAGTATCCGTGATTCTACTTATCCCGTCACTGATCAGGAAACTGGCCAAATAGCCCAGTGATATACTTGTCAGTGCGTGCTATACTGTAACCATGGTTTCAATACAGCCAATGTGAATTGAGACAATATCGTGATCTATTACATCCACTACGTGTGTTAGTCATGTTACCACAGTTACAACATTGTATCTAGCTGCTAAAAATTACATGCAACAGCATAGCTGTTTATATCACTGTCACTGCAGCTCCTCTACTGTCAGACGCAGTTCTATTACAGCCTTCATGCAGGTCTATTGCAGCACCGTGACAGCTGTACTCACACTGCACACATTTACCAGGTGTACAAGTCCCACTTGTACCCATCAGCAAGCCAGCCACAGTGGGACTCCATAGTCCCAGCTCTCCCCCCAAGTGGTGCCACCTAGCGGCTGCCTGCTAAACCCAAGTGCTATGCGTGAGCAGAGAACATGGTGGACACCGGTGACAACTGGGTGGACATGCTTTAGTGCCTACACCAAACACACCAGCACATGATGCATCAGGACACAAAATGGCAAGTAGAAAATCAACCAATGGTATAGCCACTGCTTACATTTTAGTCACTTCATCCTCATTGCAACTACTCGGCGTCTTGTCCTCCCCGGCTGTGCCATTTGCACCTTTTGCATCTGTGGGCTGGCTGCTTTGCATTTCTTCTGCTAATTTCTTGCATCGCTCCTCGTGGTCTGCCTCTAGATCTTTCAGTCTCTGTCAAAGTGAAGATAGAGCTTCTTTTAACTCACTCACATACATGCGGGCACTGCATATTTTCATTACAAAAAAGATTCTGATTTAAGTAGGCTGACATTATGCCCATGCAGACACACCCTGTCCTAAGTCACTGGTCTCTGCATTGCCTGGCCAGTCATGATCCCGATGTAGCACAGGCAGCTGGGACTTGACTTGCAGAAAGGGCATGATGGTACAGGATCTCTGTTTGGGGGCCACATTTGGCACCTTTTCTCAAAGTCAACTGTCTGAACACATGTCTCCGTACATCTATTTTATCTTCATAGGAAAAAGCAGTCACTTAAATTTCATGTATTCAAAAATACCTGAAGTCTGAACAAAGATGTGCAACTTTTGCAGTGTCTTCATATCAAATAATGATTTATCTCCAAAAAGTCAAATTGTGATGCCTGAAGTCGTGCCTTCTACTAGAAGTCTCGACATTTGACCTTGGTCGCCAAACCCTTCAGCTTACAACTGTACTTTCCTACCTGCTTGCTCTCATTGTCCAACTCTGTTTTCAACTTTTCGTGCTTTTCCCTCAGTTCGTCCTTCCGCTTCCCCAGTATCTCACGTAACTGTAAACACACCAAGACACCTTGAATGGGCATAAAGTGCTATTTTAGTCAGTGCAGACGACATAAACACAATGACGGTGATCTCTGTTTGGAGGCTACACACGTAAATCTTTGTGATATCCTTTGTTACCATTATGAACTTTGTGTCCTCTCATGACCACGAAAATCTTGAAAATTTGTATGCTTCAAAAATGCCCCTTTTGGGCTGCATTCTTGCATAATTGTAAAAAAAAAAACATGTAAAATGTGGAACAACAGGACTGTGGCAGTCCTGTCCTCAGTCAATGCAGGAATATTGATACATGTTCAACATATAGTGCATACAAAGACTGGCTAGGAGGACTGGTATCAGCCAGACTGACAGGACATTTCTACAGAAACAAATTGACCTGGCCGTCTGAATTTACTAATATTCCCTACCCACAAGTTTGCGATGGTTTGCTGATGGTAGCGCTGGTAAATGAAAGTTCTGTATACATGTACATGCCAAGGCATCATATCCACCTTAACTAGATACCAAAACTGATAACAGCCAACCAAGATGAGTCATTGGGAATCCTTGAAATGGAATCATATTAGCAAACAGACAGAGAGAAGCTAAGATGCCACTGCATCACATAAGCTCTGCTGACTAGTAAGTAAACCAGGCTAAAAGTTGTTGCAGTGTCATCTATTGATCATGCTCAGCAGAAACATATCCAAGGTACATGTATATCTGCAGCACTTTTAGACTCAAAGTGGAAAGTCCATATTTACCGTTTGTCTCTCCTGTACAGCCAGATTGATATGCTTGGTCTGAGCTTCCCTCTTGATTCTGCAAAAAATAAAATGGTGAATGAATGAGGAATGTTTGTACAGTGGAAACTCCAATTAAGACCACCCCAATAAAGAGACCATTTCTATATCATGACCATCACTTTACAGACATGTTTTTGTTTATCCTTAATCAATTATATCTCTATTAAGACCATTCCCCTATTAAGACCATACTTCAATAATTCACACCCTCCTTGGAGAGTAACTCTCAAGGTGTCCCAGTAGCCAGGCCAGTGGCAAAATGGGAATTGGACAAGGGTCTTTGTGTTCAGTCACATTTTACAGACAGGATAATCATTGTGTTATCTGCATTGAAATATTTGTCCCATTTAGTATTACATTCTGTTATCTGATGTTGGGCCTACATGATGTTGTGCCAATTGTGAATCTTTATCACTAATTTAGGGCAACAGTGTACCACTAAGTGCAGCATGTATTATTGTAGTTTATTAATATATACATATTTCATCGGTCTTGTGATGATACGGGTTCAAGGAGCTGATGCAGGGATGATATAGCTACAACCATGTGATAAGCTTTATATTTCCATTCGGTGTAAATAATAAGATTTTTAATGTATGACACATTTAGATATATCATTTTCCTTTCTTGGTAGTCATCTGTGAAGAAGTTTGACATCTGTCACAATCTTCCTTCTTACATTTTCATTCTTCGATCTGCTCCACAAATTTTTTAGCATCTGTTTCACTTACATCCACAAAATGAGGCCCAGTTTCCTGGGGATTTTTTTGCTGCATTATCTTCACAACTTTTCTCGACAAGATGTTCCAAATGAAAAATTCTGTTGCCAATAGAATTTAGCACTCTCTCCCCTTTGCTGGTACCCATGTTCAGGTTGATGTTTATTATAACAAGATCAAATACTGCGTAACAATACATAGTCCCACACCACAGAACAGTTACACACCCTTATCCCCTATGTCCACACAACAATTTGGTAGCTGTAGGTGTGATGGTATACTAAATATGGCCCGGCCAAGCGAAAACTTTACGGTGTCAAAGGTAAAGATCAAAGGTCACAGTGACACAATTTTGGTGCGTGACACATCTTTATCCTATGAAGTGTCCACACACCAAATTTGGTAGCTGTATGTGTTATGGTATAGGAAATATAGCCCTGACAAGCTAAATCTTTATGGGGGTCCAAGGTCAAGTTCAAGGTCACAGTGACCCAATTTTGGTGCACGATGCAACCATACCCCATGAAGTCCAATTTTAATCATGGTGGACTCCACTTATAGGTATTGGAACATCACTTAGTAGTTTACATGTGACCTCTAAAGGCCAATGTTATTTTCTCATTTGAAATTTTCTTCTACCCATAATTTGGTCGATTATTATCCGATTTTGATCATGTTGGGCTCAAATTGTAGACACTGTTACATTGCACATTTTTAAAATTTACACGTGGCCTCGAAACATCAAGCATCAAGGGGGATCATCAAGGTCATTTGGACCTTTGAAATTTTCATCCAGTTATAACTCGCCCAATTTCAATCCAATTCTAATCATGTTGGACTCAAACTGTAGGTATTGCAATACTGCATATTTTTGTAATTAACATGTAAACCACATGTAACGTTCAAAGGTCAAGGTCATTTGGCCCATTGAAAGTTTCATCTAGCCATAACTTGGTCAATTCATCTGACTTGGTTCATGTTCAGAGATGCCAACTGTCCCTCATCATCAGGGGCAGTTTCTGAAATTAACTGAAATTTTGACCAATTTACGCTGTTTTTCCCACATTGAAATTGAATATTTTCTTATATATATTTTTGTTAAATATGCTCTGTCCCTGGTGCTCTCACTTATATGTCCCCAAAAAGGCATTTTGAATGTTGGCATCTCTGCATGTTGGGCTTAAATTGTAGGTATTGTAGCACTGGCCATTTTTGCAATTTACATGTGACCTCTAAAGGTCAAAGGTTAATGTCATTTGGACTTTGAAATTTTCATCCAGCCATAAGTTCAATGGAATGTGAAGTACCAAAGGACAAAAGTTGTAGCATTTAATATTTACAACTTTTGAAGGTACACAAATTTGCTTTGAAGCAAATCTAATTTCCTAGTTTTGACCCTTTGCTTCCCAAAATATCACACCATTGCTCTCATATCAATCCACTACACATGAATCATAACCAGGGCCGTATTTACACTGGATGGTATATATATATAGATATATATATATATATATATATATATATATATATATATATATATATATATATATGTCCCTCCCTCCTTTGAAAGACCACTCCTTTGGGAGACCACCTCCTTTGAGACACCACAGTTGTCAGGTCTTCCTGTAGTACTTTTCATGCTATTTATACCTCCTTTGAGGGACCACCTGCTTCATGTGACCACCTTTGGGTGAAGGGACTATTGTATATATAATAGCTTACAACAAAAAGTTTCAGATTTTTCATGAGCACAAATTAGTTTAATCTAGATATGATTAGAAAAATATAACCTGAAACTTTTAATTTTGAATGAACACATAACACACATTACCGCACCACCTGAGTTTCTGTTTGGTTAATTTCTCAGGTCTTACATCTGACAGATGGTCAATCTTGAAGTGGAGAGACTCTTCTCTCCTTAAAGTTACAAATTGAAACATGTTTCTTTGGCCCCATGAAGTACACATGGCTGGTCAATGAAACAAATACGTGGTCACCCTCTTATAAGGCCACCCCAAGTGCACCCGAAATGTGGCCTTATGAGAAGGGTGCCTCTCTTGAGGGAGAAATAGAATGAAAATACCATACTTGATGCATGGAGAAGTGGCCTCTGTAGAGGGGGTGGTCTCTCATCAGGAGGGCCTATAAATGGGGGACCACAGTATGTGACATACTTGTTAGAAGGTCTTGGACCAGTGACCTCTCAAGGTTGGGTCAACTGATCCCCAACTTTTGATTGAGTACTGAATGCTGTTGCTGTGTCCATTAGATGCTAGTATCACAGGAACAGAGCATCCAAAATCAAGTCCCATCATAATTTTGGACAGGAAAATATTTATCAACTGTGAGTTTTAGAAAGGCACTGCAACTCTAGAAATATTTTACATCATTTGATAACTTTGTGTATTTTTGGAGACATATTTGGCGCAGAACAGTCAATCCTGGAGGTAAGGTACACAAATGCACATGTAAAAAAAATCTAATCACGTGACCCCCATTTTCTTGGTTTTAACTTGTTGCTATGGGCATAAACTTGAAGTAGAATGCAAAGGAAGTTGTGGTTTTACATTTCAAATAGGAGAAATAAGCCAGTGAATGTCTTTATTTTAACATGTAAATGTATTAAACCTAGGTTACTGGTCCAGGACCTAGAAGTAGCATTATAATTTAATAGAGGCCTACTCTCCAGCACACTGGAAGCCAATATGTGATTGACATCATAACAGTTACATCATGATACAATTACATTGTCTGTATTTGTGGCAATCTGATACTGTAATTGACGTCATAACAGTTGTATCATGATATAGTTATATTGTCTGTATTCCATGGCAATGTTATCTTGCTGAGGCATCTAATGCAGCATTCACTTTCTGTTTAATCACTGAGCAGAGCGTTAAAACTGAGACCAACAGCACGTTAACAGTAACCATAAACATTTATGCTTACTTGGGGTTCAATAGAAATCATTTGCCTCTGTTGAGTCCAGTTATGGACAAAACCAGTCAAGTACATTGACCCATTACTCGTCTACTTATATCAACACTTGCCTCAGTTTTCAACGACTGATGTTACTGATTCAACAATTATACCTAGCTATATAGCATGATTTACATGGAGATCCAAAGAGTTTGTCATTTTGATTTACGTCAGTGGTGACGCATGCCACACAAAGGTACTAACCTTCAATACCTCAGAAATTTTGCCAGACATTCGTGTTTTTTTTTTTTTTTTTTTTAATTTTCCGTTTGCATCATGAACACTTTTCAGACCTAAAACACTGAAACGCACTGTTGTCAGTCCTTTTTTTTTTTTAACGAGGTAGGGGGTCACAATTATACCTAGCTATATAGCATGATTTACATGGAGATCCAAAGAGTTTGTCATTTTGATTTACGTCAGTGGTGACGCATGCCACACAAAGGTACTAACCTTCAATACCTCAGAAATTTTGCCACACATTCGTGTTTTTTTTTAAATTTTCTGTTTGCATCATGAACACTTTTCAGACCTAAAACACTGAAACGCACTGTTGTCAGTCCTTTTTTTTTTTTTTTTTTTTTAAACGAGGTAGGGGGTCACACATACATACACACAGAAAACTATGTCCAAAGTCAAAACCCACCTCGCTAATTCATTCTTGTCCTTGTGTTTTTTGGCAAGTGCCTTCATCTCTTCCCGGTTAGCTGCTTCTAGTTTCTTTTTGAGGTCACTGACCTCTTTGTCATGTATTTCGTCCAGTAATTTGAGCTGGTTCTCCTGATGTATGGTCATCTGGTGGTGCAGCAGGCTGTACACCTGTGGATGGAACTTCATCATGATGTCTAGTTCCCCTTTGTAGTGTTCTTTGCACAGAGCCACCAAGGACTCCGACTGGGTACGCTTCAACTCTCGATGCTGCAAAGCAACACAGGCAATTTTGACAAATATACAGTGCCAATGAAACAAGTCAATATGCTGTGTACACTTCACGGGTAATACCTTTACCTTGTTCTCTTTATGTTTTTAGTTTTTCATTTTAACAAGGCCATGGGCCTAAAATGTAATCTGTGGCGGCAAACTGACCAGTTGGTCGATTGGTATTTTTGGTAGACATAATTGTGTGTGCATATGATGTGCTTCCAGAATATTCTCCATTTTCTAAAGTTTTTGGTGTTGTACCTTTCATAATTTGTTGCCAAAGAAGGGAATACAGTGACAGCTGGCTTGAGAGACCAGGCCAAATTGAGATCACTTTTTAGGACCAACATATCAAGATACTTTAGTTTTCTGAACAACAGGCCTAATGCTCTGCCGACAGATGACTAGCAGGTCAGCTGAGCTAAATATCACAAAAAATTCACTGGAGCGTGACGACCCATGCACATTGCCACCAAGTTTGAGGTGAATCTGACAGACAGTTTCTTCAGAGAAGTCCAAAACGTTAAAAAGCATTAGAATACCCATTGACTTGCATAGTAATCTGACAATAGGAAAGGTGCTTTTACCAATAAGTACCCGAATACAAAACATCGTTCAAAATCAAGAATCCATAGCAATGCCACGTAGTGAACAACTTTGTTTGACAATTTCACATGGAACATACCCACAAAGTTTCAGCTTAATCTGAGTGACGGTTCTGGAGAAGTCGAAAATAGTGAAAACACTCAAAAAAATCATTACAAAAATTAGAACAAAATGCAGCGCCACCTGGTGAACAATTAAAAGCTAAGAGTCTCTAGGAGTGTTCCTGTGTGATATCAAAGCAACTGGATGAGTGGTTTTGGAGAAGATTTTTTGAAGATTTGCCCCCCCCCCCAAAAAAAAAAACAAACAAACACAAAATCCAAACAAGCGGGCTGTGTGAACAGCGCATGCTCAGCTGACCTAGACATTCATCACACTTGCAGCTCTGTGAACTTCGGAAAGGATCAAGGTCACCATGTTCTGAGTAAGTCTGACCTTTATAGAAGAACACAAACATGTGCAACATCAAGGTTCAAGTACATGTAGTTCTCAAGTTATAATGAAGAGTAAAATTCATGTATGTTGCACTGTGACCCCAGAAAGGAGGTCAAGGTTACTCATGTACGGTCTAAGCATGACCTTCATACAGAAACATTTACCTGCTGCATCACGCCACTAACTCAAAACAGATCTCAAGTTATCAAGTAAACAGTAAATTTCGTGTCAGTTGTCCTGCGAATTAGCACTAGAATGCTTTTTGACTTACATAGTAATCAATAGGAAAGCTGCATTGACTGGTAAGTACCGTAATTGAAAAAAATCCTTAAAAATCAGGAATCCAAAGCAGTGCCACCAAGTGAACAACTTTTTGACCCTTCCACAAGAACACATCCATCACATTTCGGCTTAATCTAAGTGATGGTTCTGAGAACAAGTGAAAAATCGCAAAACCATACAAAAAATTCATAAAAAAATTGCAGTGCCACCTGGTGAACAAATTTGGAACTATGTGTCCCTGGGAGTGTCTATGTACGATATCAAAGCAATTGGGTGAGCGGTTTCAGAGAAGCCTTTTTAAGATTTGTCCCAAAAAAGAACAAAAAAAATTCATAAAAAATCCAAAAATCAACAGAGCGTGACCATTTGAACAAAATTGGTAGAGATCCACCCAAGGCACATCCCCACCAAGTTTGAAGTAAATATGGCCAAAATTGTTTAAGTTATAAGCATTACAAGATATTCCCACGTTAAACTTTCCTATTAAAACTTTTGTAAAAATTTTTGAAAAAAAATCATTAAAAAATCCAAAAATCATTGGAACCAACCTGGTAGACACCCACCCAAGGTACATCCCCACCAAGTTTGAAGTAAATCTGGATGACGGTTTTGGAGAAGTTGAAAATGTAAATTGGCATTAGAATGCCCATTGACTTACAGAGTAATCAATAGGAAAGGTGCATTTACTGAAAAAGAGCTGAATTGAATAAACTGTTAAACATCAGGAATCTGCAGCAGCCCCACATAGTGAACAACATTGTTTGACCCTTCTACAAGAAACATATCCACCATGTTTCAGCTTAATCTGAGTGACAGTTCTAGAGAAGAAGTCAAAAATAGCTATAAAACAAAAGATTCATAAAAAAATAGAAAAAAAAATTGCAGCGCCACCTTGTGATCAAATTAAGAACTAGGAGTCCCGGGGAGTGTTCCTGTGTGATATCAAAGCAATTGGGTGCGCGATTTCGGAGAATGAGATTTTTTAAGATTTGCCCCAAAAAACCCCAAAATATTTCATAAAAAAATCTAAAAATCACTGGACCGTGACCATTTGAACAAATTTGGTAGACACCCACCCAAGGCACCCCCCCCCCCCCCCCCAAGTTTGAAGTGGATCTGGCAGTTTCGGAGAAGAAGAAGAAAATGTGAATTGTTGACGGAGGGAGGACGACGGACAGAGGACCATAAGATAAGCTCAACTGACTGACAAGTCTGCTGAGCTAAAAATCACTGGAGCATGACCATTTGAACAAACTAGGTAGAGACCCACCCAAGGTACATAGCCACCAAGTCTGAAGTGAATCTGGCTGGCTGTTTTGGAGAAGAAGTAAAACAAGGCTTAAAGCCTGGAGGTGGGGCTTTTTGTTGTTTTTCCTTTGTTTTCATTAGGGCATGAACATATGTTTACATGTATAATATACATATACATGTATATGAAATTTGGGTACATTTGCGAGTAAATTATCATGGCTATTATAGTAATATCTGTAAGACCTTAATTTACCGGGCTTAATATGAATATTTTGTTAACATTTCAATACATGTAGGTTTGTGTATGATCAAACAAAAATTTATTTCTAGGGTGGGAGTGAGCGTATTTTGGAGATCGTTTATGCGCACGCATAATGTGTTATGACATATGTAAAGCAGCCACAGTCACGTATGAAAAGACCTGTTGCTGAAGCCAGCGAAGAGGTGGAACTAGAAGAATACCTGAGGATTACTCAGTAGTTTCACAAGTAAGTGCGTGTTTTTCATATTTCATTGTTTTACCTTGTACATATTACACGAGCGAAGATGTGTTTGTATAAATTTTGACAGGTTCTCTGCCACTTGCGGTGTCATAGCATCAATGTGGTATCTACGCGGTCATTGCCATGTTGACCATCACATGAACATTATGGCGATGTCATTCACCATCAGCACATGCTTTTGAATATCGGCGCATTGCTCGCAAATTAAACTTGATGTGTGTTTTGAAGTCTTATACTGAGTTGTTATTGTATGTCACTAAGTCTGCTTTATTGATTGCTACATTTTTAATGTTTGTCAGGGTCCACACATAGCAGGCACAATGAAAACTTGTAAGAATGACACTATTTTTTTCCAAGAAAATGAGTCAGATATCTGAATATTTCAGATTAATGAGTCAAAAAACAAAGGAACAACAACTTCAGTCCCTTCAAATTTGTGTCATTATAATGAATATGTCAGATAACTGAGTGTCACTTTGAGTTTTCACTGTATTATTTCATTTGAGCTCCAGTACACTTTAATCAGGTGGTGCAAAATAGAAACAGAATTGTTAGCCCCCTCATCACTGGAAGTGCTTCTCCTCTGGTTTAGTTTGTACCCTTGATCTGTAAAAGGCCACCCTGTACATCTGATACATACAGGTTGTCATTTTCCATTCCAAGGGTATGCAGGAAGATGGACCTTAAACAAGAGGTCTGTGTGAACAGCCCGTGCCTCAGCTGATCTTGACATTCATCACACTTGCAGCTCTATGAACTTTGGAAAGGATCGAGGACACCATGTTCTGAGTAAGTCTGACCTTCATAGAAGAACACCCACACGTGCAACATCAAAGTTCAAGTAATTCTCAAGTTATAATGAAGAGTAAAATTCATGTATGTTGCACTGTGATCCCACAAACGAGGTCAAGGTCATTCATGTACTGTCTCAGCATGACCTTCATACAAAATAGTAAACATGTGTAGCTAACCCAAAACAGATCTCAAGATATCAAGTAAACAGTAAATTTCGTGTCAGTTGTCCTGTGAATTAGCATTAGAATGCCCATTGATTTACATGGTAATCAATAGGAAAGCTGCATTGAACGATAAGTACCCGAATTGAAAATCCTTAAAAATCAGGAATCCAAAGCAGTGCCACCTAGTAAACAACTGTTTGACCCTTCCACAACAATATATCCATCACATTTCAGCTTAATCTGAGGGATGGTTCTGAGAACAAGTGAAAAATAGCAAATCCATACAAAAAATTCATCAAAAAAAAATTGCAGCGCCACCTGGTGAACAAATTGGGAACTAGGTGTTCCCGGGAGTGTCCATGTACGATATCAAAGCAATTGGGTGAGTGGTTTCAGAGAAGAATTTTGAAGGTTTGCCCCCCCCCCCCCAAACAACAAAATTCATCAAAAATCCAAAAATCAATAGAGCTTGACCATTTGAACACACTTGGTAAATATCCACCCAAGGCACATCCCCACCAAGTTTGAAGTAAATCTGGTCAATATTATTAAAGTTACGACCATTACAAGAAATTCCTATGTTAAGTTTTCCTATTAAAACTTTTGTAGTGATTTTTGAAAAAAAATCACAAAAAAAATCCAAATTCATTGGAACATGACCATTGGAACAAACCTGGTAGACACCCACCCAAGGTACATTGCCACCAAGTTTGAAGTTAATCTGGATGATGGATTTGGATAAGAATTCGAAAATGTAAATTAGCATTAGAATGCCCATTCACTTACATGGTAATCAATAGGAAAGGTGCATTTACCCCAAAGGAGCTGACTTGAAAAAATCATTAAAAATCAGCAATCCGCAGCATTCCCACACAGTGAACAAGTTTGTTTGGCCCTTCCATTAGGAACATATCCACCAAGTGTAAGCTTAATCTGAGCGACGGTTCTGGAGAAGAAGTCGAAAATAACTATAGCACACAAAAATTCACAAAAAAATTGGAAAAAACTGCAGCGCCACCTGGTGAACAAATTAACAACAAGGAGTCCCTAGATGTCTTCCTGTGTGACATCAAAGCATTTAGGTAAGCAGTTTGGGGGAAGAAGATTTTTTAAGATTTGTCCAAAAAAAAAAAAAAAAAAAAAAAAAAAAAATCACTAAAAATCCAAAAATCACTGGAGCATGACCACGTGAACATAATTGGTAGAAACCCACCCAAGGTACATTGCCACCAAGTTTGAAGTTAATCTGGATGACGGTTTTGGAGAAGAAGTCAAAAATATGAATTAGCATTAGAATGCCCATTGACTTCCATAGTAATCAATAGGAAAGCTGCATTGACCGACAAGTACCAGAATTGAAAAAATCCTTAAAAATCAGGAATCTGCAACATTCCCACATAGTGAACAACTTTGTTTGACCCTTCTACAAGGAACATATCCACCAAGTTTCAGCTTAATCTGAGTGATGGTTCTGGAGAAGAAGTCGAAAATAGCTATAACACACAAAAATTCATAAAAAATTAGGAAAAAATTGCAGTGCCACCTGGTGAACAAATTAAGAACTAAGTGTCCCAGAGAGTGTTCCTGTGTGATATCAAAGCAATTGAGTGAGTGGTTTCGGAGAAGAAGATTTTTTAAGATTTACCCAAAAATGGACAAAAAAATTCATTAAAAATCCAAAAATCACTGGACCGTGACCATTTGAACAAACTTAGTAGAGACCCACCCAAGGCACATCTCCACCAAGTTTGAAGTGAATCTGGCTGACTGTTTTTGAGAAGAAGTCGAAAATGTGAATTGTGGACGACGGACGGACGATGGACGATGGACCCTCAAAAAACGTCAGCTGACTGACAAGTCAGCTGAGGTAAAAATCACACCAAAATCCCAGCAGAAGATGGGGTTTTAATCACACTTAAAATATGCATATATATATATATATATATATATATATATATATATATACATATACATACATACATAGATACATATATATACATACATACATTTCAACCTCTATTCAGATCGTTCAAAAAAGGCAAGTTATGAATGATTACGATGTGACAAATCTAAAGCTCAACATGTAAATGAATCAAACCAACTTTTAAATTATATAAGTTTTGCTTTGCTTTAATAATAGTTTTCACTGACGCCATTTTCCCTCCCATTAAAACACAACTTTTCCCATCTCTCCGTGACTGTTCTGGCACACAGTTTCCCTATACAGTATATCAATCGAAGAAAAAATAGTTTTAGCATCAAACAAAGTGGCCTTATCGAGCGCAAGGTTGAGTGAGTACAGCACTGAGTGATAGGTCATTCAAAACGTGAACTGAAAATGTCGACAGTCTCAGCATGGCAATGTTTACAAACATCCACTTCTCGCTCGGATCCATGACCTAGATCTTGATTCATCTCAGAATCCCACAATCAATTGAACGCAATCAATAAAGCAGACCAAGTGACATACAATAACAACTCAGTATAAGACTTCAAAACACACATCAAGTTTAATTTGTGAGCAATGCATTGATATTCAAAAGCATGTGTTCGTGATGAGCGACATTGCCATAATGACTTTTTTATTAATGTTCATGTGATGGTCGACATGGCAATGACCACGTGGATACCACATTGATGCTATGACACCGCTAGTGGCAGGGAACCTGTCAAATTTTATACAAACACATCTTCGCTCGTGTAAAATACACATTATAAAACAACGAAATATGAAAAACACACACTTACTTGTGAAACTACCGAGTAATCCTCACGTCTTCTTCGGGTTCCACCGATGGAACTTCAATATTCAAACAGAGTGCGGTAGGGAATTCCTGGACAACGTCATTTGGGTCATTTACATACAGATTCACAGCGAAAAGAAACGTGCCCCAGCCGCGCGTGACAAAATAAGACAGACACACACAGTTTCCATCGGTGTTGAAAATATGGAGCGATAGCGGGTTGTAAAAGAAGGACAAGGTCAGCCTTGGGCGTCCAAGTGATGATGATGTCGCTACATTCATTCTGATTCTGAACAGGTCTGATGTTCAGAGCAGTGCCCAGTTGTCGCACGTGCCGGAAAAAAAAAAATCAAAGATCACAGGAGCCGCCCATTTCTTTGAAGTCGTTATATTCAAGTCGTCATGGATACTTGATCAGTCGTGTTTGTAATCAATCGAGATTGAATCCGAATATCATTATCATATTATAACCGCTCCAGCTTGATGAAGTTTTCTTTTCTTTTTCTTTTCTTTTTTTTTGGGGAGGGGGGAGGGTGGGGAGAGTGGCTAGGTAATCAAATTCATGGGACAAAAGTGCCGTTAATTAAGATCAGTAAAGACAACGGCAACTTCAGAGACAAAGAGAGAGAAAAAACAACAAACAAATGGGCATACTATCTACGTTTCCCGCTAACTTCGAGATAAAATTTTGTCTGCATCGGCAGCTCTTGACTGCACATATTGCGAGGAAGACGTGCCCGCGACCTCCGCTACTTATCAAGCTGTTATTGTCTACGATGTCAAAGATTTATGTTATTCTATTCGTCATCAATTTTCCTAGGGGCACCATAAAATTTTCTCATGAACTTGACTTTATCAGTTCTGTATTTCTATAAGATTGTGCAAGGTATAATGTGTGAGTTTCTTTCTTCAGACATTCGTCTGCATGCCACTTGTGTGGGAAGTTGCAATACGTTGTTCAGAGCCTCGTCCGACAGAGAATTTTACCAACATTTCTCGACGACAATATAACGAATTTATTTTGAAAAATTAAAAAGGATTGTACTTGTAATTTCACATTGCTGTGTACCACACTAGCCAAATGCATTTGCAATGGATTAGAACAAGCTTTGAACGTTGTCACCATTTGACAGAACGGTATTACTGCACAACGGTCTGAACGGGTCCTCGGGTGTCACACTGTGTTCGGTATAATGGCACATGCGACATGAAAATTTGATGAGGAACTGTACGTTTCGAAACATAAAATTTATTATACAAAGAAGCCTCATTCTCTCACTCTTTCGGCCACTGCTTCAGCCATATCTATCTGCTATTATCGGTCGCAACCGTATACATTCTCCGAAAAACACGCACACACAAGTCCAACTAAATAACATCCCATTTTTTTGCACATGCTTCCAGCACAGAATTATCTATCGTTCTTTCTTGTAAGTCATAGGCCTATGCAGAACAAAAGTTGATGTACATAAACTTAAGGTATCAACAATTTTTTCCAAACAAATCATTTTAGTCAAGTAATTCAGAATTTCATCTGGTCCTTTCTAGATCTGCTGTGGGGTTTTGTGTGTGTGTGTGTGTGTGTGTGTGTGTGTGTGTGTTGTTTGTTTTTTTGTTGTTTGTTTGTTTTGTTTTGTTTTTTGTTTTTTTTTTTTCTCTGTTTTTGTTTTTGTGTTTGTTTTGTTTGTTTTTTATCTCGCATTTTCTATTTTGGTAATTTGCGATAAAAAAAAAAATACTGAGGATTTCAAATGTATCATATCATGACGCAAACTCGAAATATATGATTGCTTAGTTGCATTGGAACAATCTACTATAGTGTTACAGTTGGTAGGAACCAGCGCGAGGAAAATTATTCAGACGATAATACTGACAAGATCTTACGAATGCAGTGCATCGTCGAATAGAAACAAACATTCCTAAAACAAAATTTTTGGTAGGAAACACGACGAATCCTGGGTGAAAACTCTCTCTCTCTCTCTCTCTCTCTCTCTCCTCTCTCTCTCTCTCTCTCTCCTCTCTCTCTCTCCTCTCTCTCTCCCCTCTCTCTCTCTCTCTCTCTCTCTCTCCTCTCTCTCTCTCTCTCTCTCTCTCTTCTCTCTCTCTCTCTCTTCTCTCTCTCTCTCTCTCTCTCTCTCTCTCTCTCTCTGCAGATAAGCATGAAGATAGTCTTTTGCTCACTGTAACCAAGGAGAAGGGGGGGGGGTCGGTACGCTGGTACAGGTAATTATTCTTCTAGAGTACGCAGTACGGAAAATAAAAATCTTTCAAAATTTTGGATAGTACGAAGTACGTAAAACAAGACGGCTTCCAGTACGCCAGTACGGTAAATAAATTAAAAAAAAAAAAAAAAAAAAAAAAGCAGTACGCCAGTGCGAGAAACCCCTTACTGACCCTGAAGGAGGGCTTTTTCTACCATCTTTGCTGTAACATTAATAACCAATGGAACGGAGGTACCTGCATCCTAGAACTGCTGATACCAAATTATAGACAAATCTTGAAATATGAAACGACGTTTGTTTCACTGCATAAAAATTTAGTTTCCTGAGATTTGAGGTCAATATGTTCCAAGTTGAATCTGTATTTGCAGTGAACGGTGAAGATGACAATCATGTGTTATTGTTTGCGACCATGTGTGTTCTCATTTGCTCGTTTTCCACACTTATGTAATCTAAAGCAAACAAATATGTCTATCAAAATATATACCACAAACACAGTCCATAGCAAACGATCGCGACTTGAATTTATAAAAACATGCACAAGTTTAGCGTCAAAATGAACACCATATATAAAAGCTTTATTTGCTGTTTTGCGTCAATAAATGTGTCAAACATTGTCATTGACACCGGAACATTATGTAAGACTGCATGCCGTCGTCTTCAACTTCAAGTTCGAACGATGCGAAGGCCGTAGGCTTGAACAAACAACATAGGCACCGATGAGCGTACAAACTCGTCCATTTATCATTGAGTCTTGCGATACGAACATGCATGATTAAAATATGATCAAGCACAGTTAATCACATGAAAAATTCTATTCTCGTTGACGGCCAACAAAATAGTGGTATTTCACAGTTTCACTTTGTCTCCGCAGACGGCTCTGCAAGCACGTGGAGACTGCATGCAATTGTGCTTTGCTCTCGCAATATAGCGCACGCCACGTGACCGGCGAGAGCCAACTGGTTCTAAATATATCTCTCATCAGCGAGGAATTGCCCTAGAACCGTTGTGCATGGCCGAATGCCGTTATAAACAACACTTGCATGGTCGAATGTAAAAACTCTTTCTTCCCGCCAAAATATCATGTTTATTGACCAAAACAAAGGCACAACGGTCCTTCGACGCATGATTAGTGATGAATTACGTGGATAGGTACGTGTATGAAATATCGCGGAATGCAACTTTAAAGCACTTACATATTGTTATTGCGCCAAAACAGCGTACTTGCACAAGACTTGTAAGGGGAAGTGATAACTTGATTACATTTTCTCGTGGACTTTTTAGATCACTGTAACGAATGCTCAATGGATTTTTTCCGTCTGATGCATCTTTGGACGTGTTCAGACTGGTAACTGTCTGGATATGCAAAAACCTACGGAGAGCCTCATTGAGCTGACAAAAGTTCGGTGTTCACAGAATTGAGGTCACATTCACCCACGAATACAAGCAAGATACGGAACTTCTTTTAACAGAAAGGTCCTGATAATGTGCATAGATCGATAAAGAATATCTACATTTTACATCAGCAATGAGCAGTAATACCAGTGTTACCATTAAGAGCACAAATGAAAGAAAATAACTTGCACCTTTTTAAAATCTGTTTCTTGTTTGCACCAGAATACATACGTTCGCCGGATGACATATTCTCACAGTGAGGCTTTTTCAGCAATTGTAACCAGTGGTGACAGAGTATTTTCTCTTATTAAACCCTTCAGGTATCAGTCTTGTTTATTTTGCCGATATCAAATGTTAAGAATAAAGTCTTGTCACAAATCAGGACTATTAACACGACAGGAATAGTTCCTGGTTTTCAAATATTGAACTTTTTAGGTCTACTATGTACATTGTACATGAGAGGGGGTCTCCTTACGGAGCCCCACCTAAAAAGGTGAATTGTGAATGGACAGAGAGAAGCCATGGATGACTGAGTCTTCTAATATCTGAACCTGACTGGTAGGTCAGCTGAGCCAAAAAGCGACTGTGAGTCAAAAAGCCATGTTACACGTGATAACTTTACTCAGGAACTTCAATACAAGACTGTAATGTTATAAGATATTAGCACTTCTATTCTGCAGAGTCCTGGACAGGCAAATAGCGTTGGTGAGGCCTAAAACAAATGTCGTGTTTCCTGTTGCAGCGAAGCACAAAAGTAGAGTAGGTAGGTAGGTAGGTAGGTAGGGATTCTTTTTTTTTTTTCAATTTTTATAAACTGTGAATCTCTGAATCACAATGTGATTTGATGTACTTAAGTTGAGTTATCTGATATCAACACTCTATTGAATTCCAAAAATTATTTAATGTTTTTCTGACAAATTCTTGAAAATTGTAAACAAAAATTACTCTTGACAAACATTACACTGGCACTGCATCTTTTTGATGATGCAAACAAAATTTTCACGCAGGCAATTAGCTTTCAATCTATTTAAATATATTGTAATTTGTATATTGTATTGGTTGATTGATTTAAAAGTATATGTTCGAGTGTTGGCCTCCCTTGCATTTCAATGAAATAAAACTAAACTTTCACATTTCAAGTATGTTACAGAATCGCTTCAAATATATCTTTGTCTGGCATCCTTTCCTCGTTGGATGATGTGTGGTGGGATTAAAGACAGTGAAAGATGAAAAATGATACATGTTGGAACTTGTGCATGTCAATATGACAATCTGCCAGAGTAGTTAATGGAGAAATATGTTAATTTTCTTTACAAATTCATTATAATATCTAAAGCCTGCAGTGTTATAATTCAGCGGTTAATTTCACAATCTTTTGACATGGGGGGTGAGGGGCCTCAAGTATTCTTGTGTACATGTACTTTTTATTTCAATTCCATTAAATTGATTTGATATCCTACATCCCAACCGGAGCTCCAAGGCAGCAGAAATATCGATCGGCTCTTTCTTTGCATCGCATATGCTGGGGCCTCATTTGGGTTGCGGTGAAATTGCGATCGTTTGTACACTCTATCCGTTGCTAGTATACAACAGATTCTGTCATTCTATGCGGACAGTGCTCTGATATGCCTTCTATATTAAACTTTGGTCTTTCTTCCTTGTCCATGCAATCCAAAGAGTTCGACACAACAATCACCAGATTTGTCCTCGTGCAAACAGATGACCGTACATCTCCATTTGTATACCCGGATGTGCAAACTCAAGAATTTGGGTTAATTAATTCAGCCTTCAGCAGGGAAGCGCAAGCCCGTCTTCCCATTCTGTATTGCGGTAACATGTGCCGAAGTTTTCGAACAAAGTCTGCCTTACGAAATAGCCTCTCATAAATAGATGTACCCAAAAATTTAACCAAAAGTCAATATTATTATGCACTTTCTTTCGTTACGGCCGATGTAAACACAAGTGGAACGTCGACCAACACGTGGAGCGATGTGCGCACGCATGTAATTCTGACTGCATAAGCCACGCCCACGGGTGATCGCATGGTCTCGGGAAAGTTCCTTTGTCTCCGGTGGCAGGGTTGTACTGGCATCAAGGTTGGATAATTACACACTAATATTAGAACACTTGTGTACACACAGATAAGAAAAAGCCTCTTATTAAAAGATGTACCCCCAAAATTAACAAATGACCTGCAGCAAAATTTTCTTCACGACACAGAGGCGCGTTTTTCGGGTGAAACGATCCCGTAATGAGCAACAAGAGGATATTTTCAGACTTCTGAGAGCGGCCCTTGACCCATATATCAACTTTGCATCAAGTTTTCAACAAAATTAAATTAATTGAGGACTTACAAATGGTTCTTTTCAAGCTCTTCAGACCCGCAACCTCAACAATCGGGCCTTAAACCTCAAATTCCCGTTCAGAAACTTGGATACCCCCAATTTTTTTGGGCATTGCCAAGCAACACGTAAACAAAGATGGCCGCCAAAACTGGTTGTAATATCTGTGGCTTCGCCACAGATAAATATAGAACTATAAGCTGATCTTTTGCCATATATACTTAATTCTATCCTGCTCAGCACAAGACTGAGGCAAAAGCTCTCCTTGACATGGGTTGGATGTATTGCACCCAACTCATGTCAAGGAAAGCTGCTGACCTGCGGCATGCTATCATTATAAATATTATCTTCAATTCTCAGCAAAAATTATTTATGTTGACGAGAATTTTTATGTGAAAGGATTGAATTTTATGTGAAAGGACAATTTACATCCAGGCACTTTGGGGTGATTTGAGCAGGAAAGACTTCAATCTGACAAGGGTCATGGCTGTTTCTTCAATATTGCTATACTTTCTTAATGACTGCAACTGGTTCAGCTGGGCTATCCCGCACAATAATCACCCCTGACTGTAGTTGTGAGTGGAACCTGCCAACTTTTCCACTGACCAATTTCATTGTAACGTACAGTTTTTCCCTGGTTCACCTGATGGTTGCAAATCAATGGCCAGTACATGCGTGTTTAATATCTATGATGCATCTGCAGAAGTAGTATCAAAATGTAGGTCAAGTACATATTTTATGTTCGGAACGAGCGTGACTCGAACCTGCAACCTTTGGCACCAGTCGCCTAGCTGAAATGAGGAACGCACATATCCACTCGACCAAATCCCCGTTCCTAAAAAGAATGGTTCAATGGAGGTAATTATGTGCGAGTGCCATACCAACACGGTAATGCAGTATATTTACTGAGTCGGCATTTATTTCCAGAATCGGGGACTTAAATCCACCAGCATTAAGGAAATGCCGAAAATATATATTTTATGTTCAGAACGAGCTGAACTCGAATGTGTTAATGCTGAGGACCAGGAGGTCCTCTGCTCAGCGGACCGTGTACGGACTGATTTTTGCTTGTACATGTGCTAGCTCTGCATGGAAGTGTATGCATGTCATGACCAAACTTTCACACACGTGACTGAGGGTCACGCAGCATAACATGGACCCACTGAGGACAATCACTCACCTTTGCCTCCTGTTCACGTAGCAGTGAATTGAGCTCGTCTTCAAATTTGCGCGATGCCTCATCAGTGGTCCCATGCCTGGAGGCCTTCTTGCTGGCTTTCTGGTGGCCCTTTTCCATGTTCTGCTTGCCTTTCACTTGTGCTATTAACAGCTTCTCTTCCTGTAGCTCATGCATCTCCTGCATGCTGTTACGAGACTGAAAAAGTGAGAGGTCTCGGGTTATTATCTCTTCTACATGGCAGGCCACAAGTGCTACCCAGGGAATGTAAACGTTCTATTGGAAGTATTATTAATGAATTTTATCCAAATTTTAGCACAATCTTGGTGCCTTTGAACTTGCCCCCTAAGCAGACCAATTCCCGTGTTTTCTCCACTCCATGACTATTACAGATGAGTTGGAGCTTGGTTTGCTTTGGAGGCAATGTTGAACAGAAAATGTAACAACCTACAGATGTTAAAACCCTCTTGGTCACCATCCACATTGATCAGGAAGACTTGTATCTACCTCCCTTATGTTCACTCTATCAGTGCTATTCCCAACAAAAATTGTTTTCATCTGAAGTCCTATAATGATTCTACATAAAAAATTCTCACCAAAAGCCCTTTCATTAAGTACCAGCATACTTCAGAGAGAAAACAAGATTAACTATTCCATAGCAACACATCTAGTCCCCCACCAATAACCAAATTTGGTGCATCATGATATACCCCTTTCCAATGAAATGTCCACAAACCAAATTTGGTATCCATAGGTGTTGCAGTATACGACATACCTGGAAGGGAGGGGGTAAAAGTCAAGGTCACAGTGACCTAATTTTGGTGTGCAACATACCCCTTTCCTATGAAGTGTCCACACACCATGTTTGGTAGATGTAGGTGTTACGGTACAGGAAATATGGCTCAGACGAGCTTTGTCAGAAGGATGGATGGATGTACAGAAGGACAAGGTCAAATCTATAGTTGCTGGTGCCACAGTAAAAGACTGACCCCAATTAATGGTTCTCCTTAGTATGCTGTGGGTACAATGTGGCCCAAGTACAACGATGAAAGCTGTCCAGTCAGCCTGTTACTTAGTGCTGAAAGAATTCATATCCAGTGATGTACTCCACTCACCTTTTCATGTTTCTTGCGGATGGTGTCCAGCTCTTTGTCCTGCTTGGCTATCTGTTTCAAATAGGCTTTGGACTCTTTCAGCTGCTCGATACTCATGGGAGTCAGGATCTCCGGATCTGCCACACCATGAACATATATATATATATCCAGCACATGTATAACGCTCAATATTTAACCACACACATACCTGGTACATGTACAAAAATTACTTTGAGATTTCGACTGTTTCCCATGAACTATTTCAGTGCCTAACACAATATAAATCGTGCTAAACTGAATATTTGTAACGAGTCCACGTTCCAGTTCCTTGTAAAGCCCTTTCATTCTAGTACCAGTATGCATGTAGTTCCAGTCAAGAAGATGGGAAGTGGCCAGGTGAATACCTGTCCTCTGTGCACTTTGAATGTAATGTGTTCAAGGCACATTGGGACAAAACTGTGAATTCAGATAACTTAACACTGCGAAGGTTATAGGTCTGCAGCAGTTTTGGATTCTTTATTGAAAGGCATACTGGAATCATTACTACCTCACTTATAAAGTATATTAGTCGTATTTCCATTAAAGTATCACTAAATTACTATATAATCTTGCTTACCTACAACACTATCTTAATATCTCACTTCAGCTTAGACAGTTGTATTGCAAGAGTTAGCACTAGTGCCTTTTCCATACAGTGACATGTATATTCCACTGTAATTAAGTGAGAATTGCAGTGTTGAATTTCATTTCAAAATGAGCTTTCATTCACGTACCACAATACTGCCATTGATTTTTTTGGGGTATTATCTGGCATGTTACCCTAAGGCTGTCTTGACCCTTTCCCTTTAATTAACCCTTTTCTCTTTAAGCCCTTTCCCTTTGAATTAACCCTTTTCTCTTTAAAATGACAAAAAAAAAAAAAAAAAAAAAAAAGACTAGTTTTCAAATGTCTGCTTGAATGTTTTCAACTAATTTCAACAGTAGTGAAAAACAATTTGACTGAGAATTGCAGAGACCTATCGAGATAACATAACCCATGTCAACATCTTTTCTTGGCAAGGGACTGGGTGCTTAGTACCCAATTCATGCCTAACTCCATCTTAATTCAAGGGGGGAAGGGTTAAAACTATGTCGACAGCTTTCCTTGGCACGGGTTCGGTGTACAATCACACAAAGAGTTTCCCTATATATTAGTTTTGAAACTACTTTGTATCAGAGATTTCCAATTTTTAGTTACCTCAGTATAGTTTGAAATGTTATGACCGCTCACTATTTTCTAGGTGCACCTTTATCAGTACCTTTATGAAGAACTTAAAATGCCACATACATCTATCATCGTTTTTCAAGAAATTGAATATTTAAATTTTGAAATCCACTTGATGAGTATAATTGTAAATATTACAAATTTGATGTATTACCATTGGCTGCATCTATATCACAAATACAAAAAGTGGACGTTTGAGTACTATCTCAATCTTTAATACTTTTGAAGATATTCACCACTGAAATTTTCAATTGGCCCTTATCAGCATAAATTTAAAGATTGTAGCTTTGGTAATTATTTATTGAAAGCACCTATATCATAAAATTTTAATTGCATATAATTTGCAAAATTTTTGATGACCTCTTGACTTAACCAAATCAGATGCATAATTTCATCTCTACAGAGCTAAACCCATGTCAAATTGGTCCTTCTGTGTATTACTCTGAGAAAAACTGAACCAGACTTGACAGACATGATGCCCTTAGCTCAGCTGACAATGTCAGTTGAGCTAAAAACACCAAAGCCTTTACCAAATCATTACGGAAAGAGTTATGTCAATGACACAAAACTCTTAATGTTCTTGTGTCTACAGCAATAGAAAACTGAAATGACGGTTGATTCTGATGCTTAATGGACTAAATCAAAACAAGTTTTCTGTGGGGCTCATGGATTGAAATAAGAGTACCATTATTCAACATGTGGAGTCACATGTATTTCATTTGTAAAAGCTCTGCAAAATAAAAGCGTTTTCAGAGCAGGACATACATTACAAAAAATCTGCAATGCAATTCTCGCTCAATTACAGGCAGCTGAATACACAAGCATTTGTCACCTGTACAAACACAGTTAAACAACTTGCTGGTCATCCAGGACCATATTTCTGTGACAGCAGCAGCAGCTGACCGACTGGTTTAAGTATGTTCTGGGTAGGATGAGGGTCAAACACCAGTTACTCATAAGGGAATCAACAATATTCTCTTGATGTTTTGGGCCACCTAATTGCCCCAACACAATGAGAAAAACAAGAGACTGCAACTTCAGGTCCCTTTGACAGTCTTTTATCAAATACCCTCTAGTTTTCTAGAGATTCAAAATGCTGAATTATGCATAATTTTGACAACAGAAAATATGGCTGAAGCAATAAAGTGTTAAAATACATTGAATACACAACATAAAAAGAAGACTACAAATGAGCACTGGCACGGACAACATCCACGATCTACCTTGTCACTATACGGTCTCGAGACATACCCGTCTTTTATAGTGCCTCAGCTGTCTTCCATTTCTCATCTATTTGTACCTCCCCATCCTTATCCCAACAAAGAAATGTAAGGTTACACAATTTTTGCAACTCAAAAGAACTGCTTTTTTACTCTGTGAAAAAACAAAATCACAGCAATAAAATGGCAAAGTGTTTAGGATTAATAATCAAATTTTCAGCACACAAAATATTAATATTCAAAACATGCATGGGATGAACTTAGTAAACTGAATATTTGTTGCATCCAAACCAAGAAATAATTGTTTTTTTTCTGTGTGATGGCCTACGTCACTTGAGTAATGATTCTACCAATGGCCCTGTATACGTTAATCTGGGGATTCTTGATACTTCAAAGAAATGTAGGTTTGACCCTGTTTTTATGGGTGTCTCGATTTACTGAGATTATTTTTTGGTGGGCGTGGAGCTGGGACACTCACCCTTTAACCTCGTAGTCTCAGCCACATTAATCTTGGGACTCTGGGGCTTGTGGACTCCATTTTCGGCAGCAGGGGTACGGACGGGGCTACCGGGAAACATGCTGGGCAAACTGCCGCTACCTAGATGTAACAAACAGCCAACTACACATGCTACCACAGTCGGGGTACCAGACAGCACAGCACAACCCACGCACCAAGCTCGTGTGTTGTGGCCACACCGATGAGGCACAAAGAAATGAGACCATTGTCCTGATGATTGCAGTTGATCGTAAAAGAGCCCTAGCTAGTCAACTGTACAGAAGGCTTAAAATACTACACCAGTAAAACATTTCTCAAGACTTACATTACAGTCAAATTGAACCATGGTCACCCTGTGTTCAAATAAGCTACTGCTTTGCTATCATCCAAAAACTATTCTTAGTAAACAGAAGATCAAAGTTCTGTAGCATCCAGCACTGATGTTTTGGTCTTGCAATTTTTTTCCTCTGGGTGAGTTTTTAGGAGATACAATACTTTTTGTCACCTTTTTGAGATGCAAACAAAAAAACAAAAACAAAAAAAAAAAAAAAACAAAAAACAAAAAAAAAGATTCTGCAAATCTTAACAGCATTGGGTGTTGTTGATAGGTCACAAGAAAAGCAAGGAAGTTGTTTGTAGTTGGTAGTTGCTCTGTTTGTTACTGTTGAGTTTGATCTCGTAACTCAAAGGCAAAACTCCAGCAAAGTGGCACCAAAAACTGAGCACTGACAAATACAGCAGGCATAGAAATGAACACGAGATCTACATGTACAGCATGGCAATTCTGATGTAAATTTCTACTTTCTTGCCATTAAAAAAAAAATTAAAATTAACAAAAAAATAAAAATAACCATATTTTTTGTTCAAATACAGCAAAATTTAAATTGTTTTGATATATACATGCATGTCATGAGCAGACCAGGTTGACTGTTTTGCATTTATAATGAAGTCAAATTCAGAGTTCAGTCGATATAAATCTATCTGAAATTTTGAATTTGCATTTAAAAAGTTAAAAGTTTCCAAATCCAGAGGCTACATCTAAAGTTAACTTTACAATATCTAGATTTTTGGAGATGTAGTATCGATTTTTTGTTTGTTTTGGCGTTTGGTATGAATATCTGGATTTTTGTTGGCATATTTATAAATCAAGTAGCTTTATTTCAGACAAAATGAGCATGGCTCAAAATGAGTCTATGAAATACCTGTCAGCCACGTCATCTGCATTGCTCTTCCCTCTGAATTCCGCTCTGGGTCATTTTCTCTTCAATGCCTCCGTTTTGATGCTAATGATTGTTTCATAAATGTGATGACAACAACTCTCTTTGGACTTTGTTAAAATCTGTTCAATTTGATTTTTTTGGTGACAGGAATGAGTGTGAAACTTTCCTAAATCTGTTTTGTCTCAAGAGTGCACAGACAACAGTAACATCAAACGTGTGTAGGAGCGGAGACAAAGGGAGTCCCTGACGTCAGATGCAGACAAAGTGACACCACACAGTTGCACAACTCCCAAATTTCCAACTAAAGAGAAGAGGCCTGGCTTGCTCGTAATATTTTCAGCCACCAAACTGGTTAAAAACATCAAAAGAGCAGCAGTCCTCAGCCTTGGCTGGTGGTGCAATAAGGTGCAACCCTACACAATTAGGACAAGTACAACAGCCATATTGTGTAGACCTTTTAGCATTCAAAGTGAACAATGAAGTCTTTCTACATTAGTGTTGAATTTGCCTCTCAATCTGTTTAAAGTTTAAATTTGTGACATCCAATGCCTTAATACGGGCACCATTATATCTGACCAGAGGTTTTTGCATTGCCTTGCAAATGTTATCCATTGCCCTTAAAAGCAGCTGGAGTGTGTCAGTCTGAGGCAGCTGGTGCATGTCAGTCCAAGGCAGCTGGAGCATGTCAAACTGAGGCAGCTGGAGCATGTCTGTCTGAGGCTGCTGAAGTATTTCAGTCTGAGGTAATTCCCAAAAAACATTGACAAAAATCTTTACCAACTTACTATGGAATGACTTCACAGATTGAAAGCTAGTGCTTTCAGAAAATGACAACTTGGCTAGAATACGCATATGTCACCATGTCGTCACACTTGCAAGTTTAATTGCAAATTAAAATGCAATCAGAGATTGCTGGATCCATGCCCCCTCGCCTCATTTATAACCTTGCTAATCACACGTCTCATTTTGGGAAGACTGCAGTCCATAACAATAGGCTATCCATATGACCCAGATACTTGACCTACTGACCTACTTTTATGCATGACAAACCTTTGTGTCCAGATACAGAGGTGTGTCAAAGGACAACAAAATTACAGCTAGGACCTTGAGTGTAATGTACTTTTACATCAATGTATCACCATAACTTCAGATATTTGACCTAGTGACCTACATTTTCGTTTCGTGACACACCTTTAGGTCAACATAAATGTGTGTGTGAAGTTTCACGAAACTAAGTTACATAGTAAGGAAATTATAGCCCAGACACAATTTTACAAGGATATGTCACTGTGACCCAGATACTTGCCCTAGTGACCTACTTTTGGTACATGATACACCTTTATGTCAAGATGCACCTGTGTATAAAGTTTCATTAATCTGACTTAAAAGACAAGAGAATTACAGCTGTGTCATGAAGTGTAATGTAGTTTTACATGATTGTATCACCATTACCCAGATACTTGAGCTAGTGACCTAGTTTTGTTTCATGACACACCTTTAGGTCAACATGTGTGTGTGTAAAGTTTCATCAAACTAAGACAGACAAAAAAAGTGATTACTCTATGCCCCTCCTACGGTGGGGGGGGGGGCATAATTATGTATTTATGCATTTATTTACTTTTGTTTTTTCAGGGGAGGGAGATGATTGCGATGCAAGTACTCACTATGAAGCTTGTTGCAATTCTAACACTATCTACACTTTAAAACAACTTCAGCCATGTTCAGTGAAATATACTTTTTCTGCATGTTTCCTTTGTATCTTGAAACTTTACAAAACAAGAAATTTGTGTTTTTAAGACACCACAGAATCAGAAAAAATCTGTTCTTCACACCTTTCACAGGAAACATCTTCTGAAAAGCACTGAAATACCATTACAATAGAAAAATGTTTCTTTTCCATACTGAGCTTTTTTTTTCAGAATTAACCTCAGGAAATGGGCCTAGAATAAATAACAAGCACTGATAGAAAAGACTTCGGGGGGGGGAAATGATTGCACCAAATCAAACCTCTCAGCTTTTAAAAAATGAGGGAGTTGTGTTTGCTGAAAACGTGATAACGGTAAAAAGAGCAGACACTGGATTAGCAAACTGTCTCAATACAACAATGAGAACTTCACTGTCACCAGAGATTACTGGACAACATCACATGGGCCGCCAGCAAACAACCAGCACGACCTACAACCAGGACCATCACTTGGGTCGGCCACTGGTCAAGGTCGGGTACTGACCATTCAGTCGGGTAGTAGCACTGATTGGCTGATTCAACATGCCGTTTTCGGCAGCAGAGGAAACAGAGGACATCACTCGTGAAATTGGGGCCGTTCCTCCTGCTGAACCTAGAGAAAAAAATGTAAGCCGGAGCCAGGGGGTTAATAATGATTACAGATATCACGCTATGTCAGCAGGGCACCAAGTCATTGGGGCGGGTCTGCTATCCAAGCAAATCATCCTGCATTCACAAAGAAAAGCATCATCAGTTGTAAAAATCACCGTTACAAAAAATATGTCGCCCTCATGAGGACCCAAGACCTTTAAACCAGATGCTTATTCACTGTCTGCTTAAATTGACCAATCCCCCTCCCCAATATCTAAACCTTTGCTATATATCTAAGAGCAATGATGCCTGAGCTTGGATGGTTATCATGGACAGTATTCTGTGCTTCCTCCTGCTTTCTATCTGAACTGATCTGGCACTATTCATCAACGCACATGATGTGTAAAATTTGAATTTTGCAAAAAGTTTTACAAGCAAGAAACTGTGATGAGAAGCTGGCTCATCTGCATGTGTCCCAACATGAAAAATATTTGGAATTCATTTGATGGTACGCAAAGAATTTTTTCATTGTTTCAAAGGGTTCCGAGTATAAATACACATTATGGCATTGCAAAGTGCATCACACTGCAGGCTACAAATCAACTTGATTTTGCTTAGGCATGCAACTTGCAATTTAATACTGTGTAAAAATTGTCTATTTTGATCAAAATTGCACAATTTCCATTAAATTTCAGCACGCAAAAAATTTCTAGGCGCATAAATTTTCAAACTTTGACACGACAGGTCATCCACACCAAATGCTTCTCAGAGATTACATAGACTGTTAACATGTTGAAGTCAGAGGCCATGTAAACCTTTAAACAGGTGAAAGTCACAGGTCACGTGGGGGTACCTACTATAAAGGCCGCCTCTCACCAGACACCTTATTGCTCTTTAAGGCACCCCTCCCCCCCCCTTTCACAGCACTAGAATCTGTTTCTGTAATAAATTCACCTGCCCTTTAAGACTGCTTGCAATACGAGAACACTTTCCACAGGCAATAGGGATGGTCTTCACATTCAGTAGCAGGTACATGTACCACTGTACAAACCATTCAACATGTAGCCCTAATCATCAAACAGGTCTCAATCACAGGTCATATAATCCACTAAACAGTCATCTGAACCGTAACCATGTCAAAGTTGTCCACCAATCTGTGGGAGTTACATCAAATCCCACTATGTTGGTACATGACAACACTGACATGACTCTCGTAGAACTTACTACAGTGTGGAAGGCCTGTCAATGCAGGCAAGGAAGCTGGGCATGTTGGACCTGGATCACCGTATCTCTGCACTAAACCTATGAAAACATGAATCTTCTCCTCTCCAACCATAGGATCTTAAATCAGATTGTGAGAGTTAAATATAAATCTATACTTCAAGCCAAACATTTTCATAGTGTACATGCACAGGCCAACACAGGAGGGTCCCTTGGTAAACTTGGTCATTTCATCACACCAAATTGCTTCATGATCTCTTAACCCATTCCTGGACAGAGCACAACTGAGTGAATAGCTTTCCTTGGCACTTTGTTGAGCACAATGCGACCAACCCCTGCCATAGAAAACTGTTTACCTGGAGTGTGCCCTAGTGAACAGTCTTACATACAATCTCAGCAAAAATGTCTTCAGATAACAAGAAATTTTAAAAATAAAAATCTCAAAGGCAGGAAACAATTCACATCCAGGCATTTTTGCTCAATTTGAATGGGAAAGGGTTAAAATATACACTCTATAGTGAGTCAAATATGGACAAACACATCCATGTATCTGGCACAACCCAATTTACAAGTGGCTATCAGGGGGTTAAAGTGTCAGTGTGGGTCAAAGGCAGAAATGTCTCATTTTGCTCCAACAGACCAGTCCTGCACGGAAGAAGTGAGTAACGACAAACCTTGGTCAAGTTGTCGGCAGACACAGAACCAGAAGGACACGGATGCAACTACATTGGTCTCAGCTACACCTACTTCCACCAATGCCTCACAACTGCCCCCTGGTGGCAGAAACATCAAACTTGGTAAACGTAGGTAGTCTCTTGGTTTTGGAGTGGTGGTGGGTATGTAAATTGATTCTGTGTTTTGTTTGTCAACAGCCATTTTTTTTTTCTTAATTGACACACTGTTAACCCTTTCCAAACTCAAATTACCAAAAGTATATAGAGCTATATATGGGTTAAAATTCCATCCACTTTAATGCCTTTAATTTAACTTTCTTGTTAAGAGAAAACAGTTTGAGCAAGAACTGTAGGTGAGACCTACCAGGATAGCATACCCCAGATCAACAACTTTTCTGGTGCATACCTATGCCAAAGAAAGTTGTTGATCAAGTCTTGCTTTGGCCAAAAAACTCTTGCCTTCCTCTCCTCTCCCCCCCCCCCCCAAAAAAAAAAAAACAAAAACAAAAACAAAAACAAAAAAAACAACAAAAAAAACCCCCTTCGTAATACTTTAAACAGCTTCTGTAGCCAAAAAGATATCAGGCAATCTATCTGCCCCCGACACAAGTCCACGGTTGACTAACCCAGAGCAGGGTGGGGTAACAGGGCAATGAGAAGCCACGCATCCAAAACACGTTCCAAACTGTCTGCAGTTTTACATCATTGAATATCTGCAGCATCTTTGGTTTTCTGTCTGGAGCATTAACACTGGTGGCACTGTTGGTAGGGCATGTAGTGACTGTCCATATCCCTCACCAGATCTCAGGGGCCAGCTCACTGGACGTGAAGAATGGGATGTCTGAGGACTGCGGGATCCAACAGACCAACAATATGCAGCACATAGGCCGCGTTTGCATTAAAACCAGACAAGGCGATAAACAACACTGAATGTGTTCTTTTCAGCGTGATCATTTCCAGCTCTTAATGCTCTCACTTTTATTTTTTTTTTTTTTTCTTTTCTTTTCTCTATTTTGTTTTTGCAAGAGAGAAGTGACTTGCACTTTGGAAAGATGTCAGTAATTACAAGCTTTGTCATTCAATATCACAAGGGGAGTGTGTTCAGGTAACAATGAAATGAAATCAATATCCCTAAATGTTTTTCATGAGTATATTTCAATAGCATCCACACTTGATTTTCTTTCGCACGTTTTCCCAAAAGAAACTACACCTCATCAGGCCCAATGGCAGACAGTGGTATCATTGGAAAATTGAAAGATGTGAGCTTAGGATAGACATAATGAGATGTTTTAAGAGCTTCATCAATATATAATACCAAAATACATGTCAAGGCAGTCCTTCAGTAAACCATAATCAAATTAAATGATAATGTCCCTCTTAGTTGGGCAGTGGTTAATTTCACACTGGCTTCGGCTGCCCATCCAGCTTTCACAGAATAAATCCCTTCATGCTGTTTATAGATTGATTTTGGTTGTGGCATCCTGTGATGTCATGTTTCACCTTCATGTAAACAGATTGGTTATCAATACACAGTATTCAAGACACACAAGCACTACAGTCTATGTCAGTCATTTGGCTGGTCACCTGAAATTGGTAAAGAAATAAATTCACATCTAAAATATCAACTGATTCATCATACACTGTAGATTCAATTGCCAGTTCATATGCCATCAAACTTGTGATCGAAAAACCCTTTATACATAAAAAATTAAGCCAAACCTCATAAAATGATACTAAGATACACTGCTTTTTAATCTATGTTTGAGGGTGAATTATCATTTTCTAGAGTGAAATTAAAAAGTAGTAATTCCGTGCAGATTACATGACCTAAACATTGTTACAACTTAATTGTGACACTCTGGCATCATTGACGTGCATTAACACGGAGCCAGAATCAGATGTACACGAGGGATGTCTGATTATACATCACATGTGACCATGAATAACTATGAAGAATGTAAACAAACACGACACACCAGGTTGGCATTGAAAGTAGGCCAGGGGCATATTTTTTTGGCAATGAAAACCCAATTAGACACAGAATAAACAAAATCTTATATGCCTGGAGAGTGAGCTATTATTATCTCTCACTTAGGATCGTTGCTGGTGTGGAAAATCACTCGTGAGCTGTGGTCACTTGTGATTTTCCCCACCAATGATCCCTCGTGAGAGAAAAATAGTAACTCACTCTCAGCCATGTAAAATTCTCTAAATTCCCACCTTATTTGCTGCTAAATTCAACTTGACCACCACGGGTATGCTATTGTAAGATACCAGCTGATGTTTGATTGACACCAGCAGGGCTACTGACACAAAGCTGTATGGACCAGAGTTCAATCAGTCTGGTTGTTGGAACCCATTAATTACAATGTACTTCAACATTTACGCAAGTTATATCAATGAATAGTCGAAGACCACATTTTTCATTCCCCTGGACGGTTTTAATAGGGTTTTCCTGTGTGTGTGTATACATACATTCATCATGTAGATTGCACATGTTGCACAACTTTCATCAAGATATTTTTCACCACTATCTGATGGCAAAAGCCTGAATGACAAGTCATTGACACAAGCTTTCTCAGGGTATATCAGACTAACATTTGCAAACTTTTGGTGCCGAAATGCGACCCAATGTCCTTGGTCAAAATTGTTTCCTGACATAGCAAAGACCAATATCTGTAAAACAGAAATAACAAAATTTAGTCTGACTTTACTTTCATATTTTCTGTGGCAAGTGACCCTTGACCTTTGATCTTCAATTGGCACTGACCTGATCCCCCTGATCCTTGTGAGAATCCTGATGCTCCACTCTCCTGTTTGGACAGCGGTGTTTTCTGCGGTGTCTTTTGGCTGTTCACACGGCTAATGGATTGTGAGCCCGGCTCCTCTGGTGTTGACACCTCTGAGGTGATCTTCATACTGCGTTGTCGTTTTATGTCAGCCTTCATCTTGGCATTTTCAGCTTCTTGCTCCTCCTGAAAGACACATACACAATTAGCCATAATCTAGCATATACATGCACTGTTACCTGCCAAACATCAAGCAAACTTTTATCCAAATCCTGTCTCTGTTACTTTTTTTTTTTTTTTTGGACACCATTTCTCATTTTTTTCCAAAGAGTAAAACTCCAATCATGTAGCATCTTTCATCCAGTGGCAGCAACCAGTGTTGCCTTCGAAGAATTTCAAATTTTCCTGTGACACATGCCACTAGAACTTTCCCTGCATGACATATCACACAGGTCCTTCAAACGCATCATAAAAGTCACTCATTGGAAACTTCACAGGATACTTTTAGTAAATGTGACATGCTATAGGCTGTTAGTAAATGTGACATACTATATGATGTTGGTCAATACGACATACTATATGCTGTTAGGAAATGTGACATACTGTATGACGTTGGTCCATATGACATACTTTATGACGTTAGTCAATACGACATACTATATGCTGTTAGGAAATGTGACATACTGTATGATGTTGGTCAATATGACATACTTTATGACGTTAGTCAATACGACATTCTATATGCTGTTAGGAAATGAGACATACTGTATGATGTTAGTCAACATGACATACTATGTGCTGTTAGTAAATATGACATACTATATGCTGTTAGTGAATGTGACATACTATATGTTGTTAGTAAATCCAACATTTTTTAATGCACACAATGGACCCAAGCCAGTTTCTGATTGATAAATTCACCATACTGCATTAAAAAAATATAAATGAAAAAAAATCATTTCTTATGTTCTTGTTCTATGTGTTCTGTTATAATTGTAATTAAACATACAAGATGGGCATAGCACACTGAAGAAATAAATGCAAGTAATTAATTATAACACACTCATATTTTATAGTTACTGTAAACGTTCAGCTCGCATTTTCTTTTCTTAGTTGTAAAACAACAGTTTGTTTTGTATAACACACCAATAACAACCACATGATAAATTGATGGGACAGCTGACTTAGATATGAAGTCTTCAGTACGTGAGATGCTGTTAAAATAGAGGTGTAAGTATAAACATGGCCGTGTGAGATTAATATGAATGTTTTGATTACCTTCATGTAAAGTTGAAATACTCGGAAATTTATGCTGTTGAAAGTTATTTACCACTAATTTTTTACATTGCTTCTGGTAACATTAAACATTTGAATGACAATTTCATCACATAAAACATACGATAACAGAGATAGCACAAAACTGCTGTACTCCTGTCCACAACGTGCACATGACAAGCAAAACAAAAATACCAGAGTTTCTCCGGTACTGTCCACAGCAGTTTGAACTGTACCTGAACTTTTCAAGGAACAAGGGTATGTTCTTTTTGTGGAATTTCGGTCTTATTTTGCATTTTTTAAAATATTGATAAAAACAAATAAAAAAAAAATCCTGCCTCACCAATTTCATTCAAAATGTACCTGTGAAATTAACAACTTAGTTTGCATGGTCTTATAGCATCTATATTGGGTGGGATCATTCACTTTTTTCCACTTAGATGCATTTTACAGTGCATACTGAATGTTTTTTCACTCCTTAACCCAGGGCTTTCACTTCAATTTTGTTATTATCATTTTCAGTCTTAATTCATCTGTTACTTTATGCCCTTTTACTCTGTTAACACTTGCCAAAAATGATTTCTTGATGCTTCACGTCAGTATTGGCATGTAACTTAACACTCTTTTTTTTTTGACATGAGACAAATAATCCAACCCCACAGGAAAAGAACAGATTTGTCACCGATATTAGGACTCAGTTACAGAATCAGTGGACACTGAAACAATGTCAGTCCAGTCAAGATTGTTCTGATGACATTCCGTCATGTTTGTGTCTTATCTGCCAATGATTGTCAAGCTCACAAAACCATGCTCATTTCATTGTACAAGGTTTATTGATTTGTCTTCTACATATCTCATTACACAATCGTGGATGTCACTAACAGATAGAACCACCAGCATGATGGGAATTTACTGAATAACACACTACTTCCTATTAGCAACCACCATCCAATCACCAGAGCCAGGTTTGCTTATCCTACATGTGGCTCCACTTGCATGTGTCGGTCACTTGGTGGCAGTGTACTGGTGGCTCCATCTGTTGTTAACATACCCTATTACACAACAACATTAAATCCAATATTAAGTGTTCTCATGATCAAAAAAAGTGTCTCGTGTGTAGGGGTCTGTTAGCAGCCATGATTAAGTGAACAAAACAGAGAAAGATGACCAGGTCTTGCTTGATCGACTTGTTTGGACTGGCCACAGCCTTGCTTGACTGATTTGTTTGGACTGATCAAGATGACTGAGCAGCCCGCAAATCAAATGTGGCACAGAAACAATTTTCATCGTATACTCTTCATCTGCTATTTGCAATAAAATACCCCCCCCCCCCCCTCCCGATCCCATCCCCATAAATAAGCCCCGCCCCTTGGCCACTATGACGACATTCTCACCAGAGGCCATCTTTTCATGCTCACCAGGCAAGTCATTTCCACTATGATAACTTTTTCAATGAATTTATTTCTTTATTCTTTGTTAAATATATAGCTATGAGCCCTACACCCCACAAACAAAAAGTCCCCCTATTAAACGGGTGTGGACAGGTAGGAAGTCTTCAACTGTACCTTTGAAGTCTCTTACTCATGTGAACACAGGTGTTAGTGTGATGTCATCAGTGTGTCTAGCCAGGGCACCAATATTGAACTGGGCATTGTGCACATATTTCTGTCATTCTGTGGACAGATACACCCCAAACAAACACACATTTTTTCTTTGTCCTTCAACATACACAACAGCTGTGTTTTGTCTACCACCACAGTGCACATCTCTACTGATCACATTCACTCGCGCTAGTTTAATCTACAATTCCTAAACAATGAATATAAACAAAGGGCATCTACAGACAGGCAGGGTCAACCCGCTGTAGGCTATTTCATGGTACTCACAATTTCATGATATCACAAATTCTTTCGTATTTTTTGCACTATTTTTTACGATGTTAGCTTGTTTTACATGCACTCCTAGAAAGGAAAATGACAAGTATGACCTATGGACTACCATTATTCATATGGGGCCGTAGCCAGAATTCACTCCGAGTTGAACATTCCAGTGCAGACCGAGAAGTGTTCGGCAGCAGACGCTCATCGAAACGATCCCACGGCTCTATTCACTCCCACGTGCCCCGAACACTCCGCGGCTTTCAGACGCTCCGTAGCTCGTCTTCACACATCCACACACACCATAGGTTCGTTTCTTGCCTGGAACGATCGTTCCCACATCAAAGCTGCAATGTGGAACACAAATCCCAGGACAAAAAAGGGCTCCTTCACATCCTGGTTTTAAAGCTGACTCGGGTCATCTGACTCAGATGTACATGTTTAATAATAAACAAGTCGTCAAGTGTGTATTTATAGGCCTATACTGTAATTGACCCAATTAGCACACTGTGCACCTTACATTTTTTTTTTTCAAACTACACGGGTCCAGGATTGGAGTTGAAGTGCCGTATTATCGCTGTTGAGGATGGACATATATATGTCCATGACAAAACCTCTTTAAACCCGTTCCTTCTCATTAAAATAGTGCTGGAATACATACATGCTATGACAACTGGTACCTCTTCAATTCATGTCAGAATGGGCCTCTACGCAGACGAAATCATGTCAGCACAATGCTGTTTACTTGGTTGCAAACTTTCATGCATTGAGGGATTACCCTCGGCGCCCACAATTTTTTTCATCAGTTCTGTATTTTTTTTTTTTCATTCTTCGCAGTAGAATGCTTTACATACAATTTCCATATTGTTGTCTATGAAATGAAAGAGTACTTTTGGATGTGTTCTTGGGGTAGGACCTGGTGACAGAGACCCCTCTACTGTGTGTCACTCACACGGCCATCAAATACATACTTCAAAATTTTCATAACAGTTAAAAATATCGAGAGGAAGCTGGTTTTCAGTAGAAATGTGGTCCACTATAGTGTGCATCTCTGAAAAAAAAAATGGTGAAGCTGCGTTGGATCATTGTTCAGATAGTAAGATATTTTGGTCCCCTTGTACACCACTCAGACAGCCTCCAAATGAATACTTTAAAGTTTAATAAAAAAATTTATTGATACAAAAAGGAAGCTGGTTTTGAATAGGGTTCTGGTCCATCATAAGATGCATCTTTGACAAAAATTGGTAAAGCTGTTGTAGGCCTAAGTATTTTTTAGATATCGCGTTAAGGTCGTCAGGGTTGGTGCCACTTAGATGGCCTTCAAATAAATACATTAAACGTTTCATAAAAAGTTTAAATATAATCAGAGGAAACTGGTTTTAAATAGGGTTCTGGTCCATTATAGATACATCTCTAATAACAATTTGGTAAAGCTGTGGTCAATATTTTTTGAGATAGGTCCTATTGCAGTAATCTCGTCAAAGTTGATGCCACTGAGACGGCCTTCAAATAAATACATTAAAAGTGTCATAAAAAGTGTAAAAATAATGAGAGGAAGCTGGGTTTCAGTAGGGCCCTGGTCCATCATAAGGTCCTTCTGTGACAAAAATTCAGTACAGCTGCAGTGAATATTTTTTGAGATATCGCGGTCGACAAGAGGGACGGACGACGAAGGGGACGACAATAGCTGATCAGGCCTATCCCCAGCACTTTATGGAAGGGGGGTAAGGGGGGAGGGGTTCAGTACGCTGGTACAGGTAATAATTTTTCTAGAGTACGCTGTACGGAAAATAAAAATCTTTCGAAATTTTGGATAGTACGAAGTACGTAAAATAAGAGGGCTTCCAGTATGCCAGTACGGTAAATAAAAAGCCCCAGTACGCCAGTACAGGAAACCCCTTACCCACCCTCTTTATGTGCCCAAGGTAAATAAAAATCGAAGCCAATTTGCCAAAATACGAAAAGATAGCCTATATAGGCCCATAGGCATGAAATTTTTAATGTACATTTGTGAAGTTCAACTTGAGAGCATACAAAGGCTGTTAGCATTTGATTCATAGTTGTGTAGTTCTAACTATTTCGTTTCTGGTAAAATTATTATTGGATCAAATATATCAAGACAAGCGTTTGTGTCGGCCCCAGAACAGGCATAACGTAATCTTTCCATAAGCCATCCAATGTTAAATGGGGATGTTGTGTCCTCGTTCCGGGTCAACATGCCCGGGCAGTGTGACCATTCTCTGGACATGTGACTCGCTGACGTGGAGATCTCATGGTAAATAATCATATTAATATTTATATAAATCGAAATGACTTGCAAACTGTTCAATGTTAATCTCCAAAGTGAGAGAAATTGAGTGGGGCTCATTTGACACGTCTCAGTTCTGAATCCACATGGCTCATTAATATTAAATGAGTACCACGCGGGCCTTACGAATTTTAATTCAGGGTGGTCACACAAAGATTGCATCATGTTATTGGACCTATGGATGAAAGCCTTTCAAGAAAAGGAGTTGCTACAAGCAGACTTCACATTTGAAAATAAAGTACTCGGACACCATGATAAGCACACAGCGGGGGATCAATTAACTCATGCACGTGTAAATTATGCGGCAAGGCCTCTCTGATTTGCATGAATGTTTTTTGACATACACAAACGAAAAGCTGCTTCTTTCATTAATCTGCTTTCATTTTTAGTTCAGCTGAGCTTTTGTGAGGGTCTGTCGTCCGTTGTCTGTCCACAATCCACATTTTCAACTTCTCCAAAACCGTCTGCCAGATTCACTTCAAACTTAGTGGGGATGTGCCTTGGGTGGGTCTCTAAAACGTATGTTCAAATGGTCACGCTCCATTGATTTTTGGATTTTTTTAAATGAAATTTGTTGTTGTTGTTTTTTTTGCAAGGGGGGGGGGGGCAAATCTTAAAAAAATCTCCGAAACTGCTCACAGGGACACTCCTGGGGACTCCTACTTCTGATTTTTTCACCAGGTGGGGCTGCAATTTCTTTTCTATTTTTTTGGTGTTTTTGTTGTTGTTGTTGTTGGTATTTTCGACTTCTTCAGAACCATCACTCAGATTAAGCTGAAACTTGGTGGATACGTTCCTAGTTGAAAAATCAAACAAAGATGTTCACTAGGTAGCACTGCTATTGATTCCTGATTTTAAATGATTTTTGTTCAATTCAGGTACTTTATTGGTAAATGCACCTTTTCTATTGCTTACTATGCAAGTCATTGGGCATTCTAATTGTAATTCACATTTTGGACTTGTCTGAAGAAACTGTATTTCAGAGTCACTTCAAACTTGGTGGCAATGTACCTTGGGTGGGTCTCTACTAAGTTTGTTCAAATGGTCACGCTCCAGTGATTACTGGACTTTTTATGATTTTTTTTTGAAAATCTTTAAAAAAAAAATGATAGGAAAGTTTAACATGGGAATTTCTTGAAATGGTTATAACTTAAATAAGTTTGGCCCGATTTGTGCCAAACTTGGTAGGGATGTACTTTTTATAAGTATCTACCTATTTTGTGCAAATGTTTATGCTGCAGTGATTTTGAACTCTCATCCCCAAGGTAACAGGACAACTGACATGAAATTTACTGTTCATTTGATAACTTGAGATCTGTTTTGAGTTACCTTGATGTTTCTCTATGAAGGTCATGCTTAGACAGTATGAGTGACCTTGACCTCATTTCTGGGGTCACAGTGCAACATATATGAATTTTATTCTTCACTATAATGTGTGAACTACTTGAACTGGGACCTTGATGTTGCACATGTTATTAATGTTCTTCTATAAAGGTCAGACTTGCTCAGTAAATGGGTGACACTGATCCTGTCCAAAGTTCACAGAGCTGCAAGTGTGATGAATGTCTAGGTCAGCTGAGCATGGGCTGTTCACACGGCCCTCTTGTTTAAATTACATTAAGCCTAAATCAATGAAGACACTGTTTTCACATTCATTTAATTTTCCCCAGAGGCCTTTCTTATTATTTGGCTTTTATAAAGAGACAGACAGACAGACTGGAAAGGTCTAATTGAATTCACTATGGGGGCCATCAGTTTTTTTAATCTCATAAATTTCTTTTCCTTTCTTTGAAATAACATTGCTGAAAGAGATTGATTTTTTTCCTTATTTGGCTTCAGTTTAGAATTCTTTCTGTGTGTGTATACAGAGAGAGCATGACAGTGATTCAGAATTCAATTTTAGCAGCGGGAGTTTGAACTTTTGAACTTAAGCTTCGCGGTCAGTCGGTATCATTATAATCAACCTTGGGACCATTGTATATCTATTACACAGCACGCTCTTATTCTAGATGAGGGGTAGAAGGCTGTTGGTCGTCCACAGAAACATGAAGGTAAAGACCAAGAGAATGAATTGACGTGGAGTGGAAAGAAAGAGGGAAAAAGAACAAAAGGAAGAAGCCCCAAATAAATGAAAAGAAAGCGACAATAATGGAAAAAGAAAAAAAGAAAAGAACAAAAGGAGAAAGAGAAAAGAAAGCAAGCGGCAATTAAAAGAGAAGAAAGAGACAAAAAAAGCAAGCATCAAATGAAAAAAAAAGATGATGTAAAAAAAGTTTCGGTTTCGAATCGTGCATTTCCAGACAACGACATGAAGCCTGTTATGTCTCTGAAAATAAACACGTTTTATCAGAATTCTGCTGTCTGAGATTGTGTACTCTTATATATATATATATATATATATATATATATACATATATATGTGGTCTGAAAGTTTCCACGCAAGTTAAACATCATTATGTTGACAAACAAAATTGCGTGTGGACATGCTGTCATCAGTGCGATGAAGATGGCCTGTCCAGACATGATCTGAAACGTATGTTTGTATGTATGTATGTATGTATGTATGTATGTATGTATGTATGTATGTATGTATGTATGTATATGCCTACATATTTCTTTTTAATAATATTGATGCCAAGGCGTCCAAAATGTGAGCCTAAACAGTACGGTGGATCTATCTACGGGGGATTCGATGCTATCTTGCAAATAGGTTTCACTATTAAATGATCCTCAGTATATTTGAAAAGTAAATCAGCAGGGCTCATGAAGTCACCATTGCCATACGGTACTTTGACTCCACTCCAGTGTGTATGGATTTTTTTTCTTTTCTTTTTTCTTTTCTTTTTTTTTGGGGGGGGGAGATCTTCAATATTTATGGTCAATTTAATATTTCTAAATAGAAAATTTAATAAGTGAACAGTAGGCTTGTCGAATCAAATATGGAGCATATTATACACACACACTTGAACACTTGTTAATAAATATGTAAAAGTTTTTAATAACAGTTGCAACCAGAATATTATCAAAAGAACATCAAGCGACAAGTGCCAGAGCGTATTTTGGATGGGGCCCCTTAATAAAAGAACACACACACACACACACACACACACACACACAACTCTTTTAGTAGTTATATAAATCACAAGTTTATTAAAATATGTCCTAACAATCAGTATTTTCTTTGACTGAAAGATGGTGATTTGCGATTGGCCTTGCCGCACGTTTGTGGAAGCAGGCCCCGTGAAATACAGCAGTAAACCCCCATACAAGTACACGGCCAGCAAGTCACATGTCGTTCAGCACTTCTTTGCTGATAAAACGTAGCTTTTTCAGTTAGAGAAGGGATAGGAGGGCCGGGTTACGATTCATGCCATACTTTTCTTGCCCAGCCTCCCATGTCTTCTGCGTGAACTTTGGCACCTTTGAATCTTCACTGCATTCACATCAATGACAGTGCAGTAAACTCTTTCATTATGATAGTTTTGATTTCTTGCTGAATATTATTTTCACAGTGCTACAGGAAGACAAGGGGAGTAAATACATTAAAATTTCTGATATTTTTTGTACATTAAAAAAAAGAGAGAAAACTCCAAGACTGCTGCTTTTGGTGCATACATCTAAAACAATAAATTATTGACTTTGTGGGGGTATCTATATGAATTTGTTATATTTGCTAGAAAATGTCAAGATGGAAATTACAATCTCATTTAGACTTTGCATATATAATTTGGCCAAACATAAAATTGTCATCATTTGTGCTATCATTTGCTGTCAACATTATATCATTTGACCTGGCACACAGAGAGATACACGATGTCTTGTTGCAATTGAAATTAGAATACCCAGATGTAACTTCAGTTTTGGTTTAATTTCCTCAGTTCTGCTAACGATCTGCTCTGCATTTGTTTCTCTCAAAATAATCAAACTTTATCTGAGTTCCATTGTCAAAATCACCTCGTCAGTTTTAGTTGATTAGCTGTGAATTAAAGTGGATGTAGGCCTATGCTTGAAAAGTAATGAGAGCAGGCGAGACAGTAAACTTGCAAGTATTCTTACTAGGCCTTTATGGATGTTGCGAAATTTCAATTAGCCTGCCCAGCGTAGGCATGTACCTTACACAACACATGTAATTATCTGCATGCTTGTAAAGCCTTCCATATTTTGTACAATTATTATGTCTATTGTCTGATGCCAAACGTTGAAATTGGAGCCAAATAAACTGTAAGAAAGATTGATCTACAGATTTTTGGCATTGATAGGTATCATTATAGATTGTGCAGTGATCATCCTGAGTAATCGTAACAGATCATGAAGTGACCATTGCGATACGGCACTTTGCATCAACTCAAGCGTATGTACATACATACATACATATAGATATATATATATATGCCTGTATATTTGGATGGATGGGGGAGCGAGATTTTCAACGATTAGCCTGTGGCTTATTTTCATTCAGAAAATTATAGTGACCAGTACACTAATCGTGTCAAATACAGAATATAAACTAGATAGAGATCTGCTGCATCAGTATGTGTGTATTCAAAGCACATTGGTATAGCAATGTACAACTTTTCCATAAAACAGGAGTACAAGTTGGAATGGCATCTCTATCTATTATAGCTTTGAAGTTAGTCAAGGTTCCAAATTTCTAATGGTACTATTTAGCATAATTTAATTTGCTACAACTTTTGCTTTTACTTCATTAGGTTTAATTAAAGGTATAAGCTTGTTTGTACCCAAGATGTGACCGATTTATAGGCCTATACATTTGGATGGGAGGGGCAGTGAGATCTTCAACGATTAGCCTGTAGTTTATTTTCATTCGGAAAATTTTAGTGACCATGCAGTACGCTAATCGCATCAAATACAGAATATAAATAAAGGTATAAGGTTGTTTACAACCAAGATGTGACTGACTGACAAAGGTTTCCACACAGCCCATATATTTTTTTTTCCGGAAAGAATAACCTGTCATTACATATATAAGAACCACCTTGATGAATGACTGACACTAAAAGTCTTTTGACCGTAAGATCTCTCAATGCATTAGTGTTACGCGCTAACTGCGATGAAAGATGTGGGTTATAGTTATACGCAATGTTATACGCACAGATAAACTATTCTATGCACTGTCAACTCGCTGTCCATGCGGTCTGTACGCAGCTTCCACGCAGCTTCTGTGCAGCCTGTACACACTCTATACGCTGTGTCTACACACCCTTTACGCAGTGCGTACGCACAGAAAATAATGTCAACGAGCCTCTAATGTGTTGGCTATACACATTTTGCATTCCATCAGCGAGCACTGGATCCTGGTCACCTTAACAGCGGAGCGTCACGGCCAAACGTACCTCAGTAAGGGAGTGTTAAAGCCGCCTTTTGGACTGAGCATAATTTGGCTACGGCCCCCTGAAGCGATCCTGAGGGCTATTATGTGTGAGAGCCAACTCTTTTTTTTTAGAGTACCACAAAATATAGTAGTTCAACCCTACACTTATTATATCAAGGGGGCAGTAGTGCTCAGTTGCTACAGAAAATTTCCCAGTCCTTTTGGCTCACAAAATAAACACAGACAACTAATACTGATAATTGCGGGGCCAACTATACATACATATACATGTACATAAAGTATGTCTGACTAATACACATGTACACCAACAGACATAATACACATAAACAAACATTGCTGACTTGACAAAAAGATGTGCATTATGGCAAAAATGAGCCATGTGTGTGGAAGCGCATGCTTAGAACAGAAGGCCACATATTATGCTGAAACAAAGGGCCACATACGATGCTGAAAAGAGACTGAAGAGCACATAGTATGATGGTTATAGAGGACTTACACCACCACCACCACCACCATCACCATCATCATCACTGGGCTCCTCTTCCACCTGATCTCCCTGAGGCATTTGACAGAGCACAGACATGTCATAGTATGAGGCATTCAACAGAGCACAGACATGTCATAGTATGAGGCATTCAACAGAGCGCACACACCATAGTACGAGGCGCGTGACTCGGTACACACATATCAAAGTGTCAGGTTGCCAGACAGAACCAAGGAAACTTGTACCATGCTGATCTCATCATGTGCACCCAAGATTCCATGCTCCGGGTTGGGGACAGTTTTGGATGGAAAAAAGTATAAAAAAAGTACCACCTGAAGGATGGCTCCTGTGGCATGCATGGTCGTGGTTGAGTTTTTTACTGATTTTTTTTGTTAGTAGACACTTGTAAGGTGAGTTTATGCTGCAACGGATGATTTGAAAAATATAACTTTGTACTAAATGACCCGATGGTAAGACATACACCTTTCCCCAGCTCTCATTCTGTCGGAAAAAACACACATAGCTTTTCTCAAATTGTTCTTCTTGTTTACATACATCTGATTGTTACCTGATAACAAGAAAGAAGGTTTTTTTTCAGGGTGATTTTGCACTGTCAGGTGCTCTATATATATCATTCTTTAACACTAAATGAGGCTGGAATGAAAATAAATGGAAGCTATCTTTAGATAGCATATTTTATGCATCTGAATATGCTTAAGTTATTCCCAGAATCCTTGGTGCATTAGTAAAAGGTTAAAGCTCTGGTTATACGGGGCATGCATCAGCTGTGCTGATTGGCTACTCTCTCTCTTTCTCGTACAGCTCAGATGTGTTTTTCATGCTCCTTTCGAGTTACTGGTCAAACTGTTGTTCAGAGCAGGAGGCGTGGTTTTGCCAGAACAACTGGCCCATCAGCTGTTGCAGTTATGGACTAGCAGTATTGCACATTATATCGGACCATAACACCATATGTTCCTAATAATTTAGGTACTCGTGTCATGTGATTACACTGATGGGCTTGTCCAGTGCAACCGGCTGAACCATCTGGCCGGACAAATAAGAAGAATGTCGCAAACCTGTTCATAAACATTCTATTGGTCTGTGGTGTAAGGGGCCACAGAGTACAAAGCCACTGTACCTGGTGTGGTCAGAGTGAGGGGCCAAACATACCATGTTTTCCACACTTGTATTGAAAGTGTAGCGTGCTACAACTCAGCCCCAGTCATCTGTGTTCATGCACAGATTGCCTTACACAGGTCGACAAACATTTTTGCGAAGCCAAAATCCCATGCAGTACATTGACTACTTTGTCTTGCAATGCTTATTGAATAAGAATGTGGCAAATGTTTGCAGATTATCACTAAACTGTGTCAAAGGTTTGTAGGTTATCAATAAACTGTGTCAAAAGAGCGTGTATAAGGTAGAATTTATTGTCATGGTGTTTTGTGGGACTGCACTGTGATCCTAGTAACTTGTCGCACATGTTACATGCTCTGTCAAGCACACAGTAGGTAGCTGGGGGAAAACTGTTTCGTTTGCTCAGCTTGCAACCAGGAGCCACCTTGAGGAACATCTCCCAACTCAACCAAAACACGAAACGAAACACACCTACATGGATGTATACAAACTGCGGTCAACACAAAACGTAAAAAACGTGGACATACATGTAATTGGGATTGCAGTTTAATTTGTTGTGGGTGAAAAGAACTGGTTTGGATGAAGTGCAACAGAAGTGGATCAAATGATAAGAATAAAATGACTACAAGTTTTCTACGCTAAATGTGAATTGTGAGGATGCTGGTCAATCACGCAAATGAAAACTGTGTGGATTGTGATTGAAAAGGAACATATGGAATTGTGACATTTTGAAGGAATAACTACACATAAGTATCATCCTAATTATATTCTTGCTTCATTCATTGATTTCATTTTAAATGACAGTTGGCTTTGAATGGAAGCCCTGTTGAAAATCTCCAGATACAGAATATTTCAATGAAAAATATCTTTGCAAGGTGACAAATCCTAAAATTCAACACTAATTTGACAGATTTGATAATTCTACATCATTTATTTGTTTCTTTCATTGTTCATGCTCTGTAAGCAACATTTTCTTTTTTAATTTTTCACCTTCATTTCCTTTTAATGTTTATTTTTACAAATTTTTATTGAACTTTGAAACCTAATATCTGTTATACCTTAACAAATCTGTGATTTTGCAGTTTGATATGCACAAAAATTAGAACATGTTTATACTTACATCTACATCGAAATCATCTGTGAGCACGGCCAGTTGTTGTGCATGCTTCTCCAGTGCTGACTGATATGCTATTGGGTTGGCCAGGGCTGCCGCAAAATCTACCACAACAGTACTCAGTTAGTCATCTTTCTTTGATGAATATAGGAACAGGCAAGAGAGAATGAATTAGCCAACTTTTTTTTTTTCAATAATCAATTCAGCAGGTCCAATGAGGGATGTTCTTTTAGGTGACATGACTACTTCAGAGACTACGTTTTCATGACACACCATTTCCTCTTAATAACCAACGGCAATCAGGAGAGTCCAATTTGTCCCCCACCTGCAACTTTTAACAACAGGGGTACTTATAGAACAGTGACATCATCTAGGAGAACATGTCCCCTAGTTAACAGATCTGATGGACCCAAAGGAAAATGCATCTGCCACACACACTGGTTTACTGGTCATTTCCACCTGTTGTTCCCAGGCCAGCAAACAGCTTCCAATATGGCCAACTACTCTCCTGATTAAGGTGTGACTGGACTCGCACCCAAATTTTAGTCTAACTGTGCTGGGACCAAGTACAGCCTGTCACAGACTGGCCGTGAAGACATTGAATACATGCCACTTATAGTTACATTTTTTTTCAATTAATCTATTTAAGAGCTAGGAATCAAAATATTTCCCTGAGAGGCAGCAGTCAAAGGTCAAAAAAAAAAAAAAATAATAAAAAATAAAATGTTGTAGGGGTGGAATTCATAGGCAGAACAGCCACATCTCATTACCGGACAGCTGACTGGGCTTCATGCAGGTGAGAACATAGTCCATGATGTCATTATGAATGCAAGTTTCACTTCTACACTTGCACTGGTGAAAAACTAGCCTAAATATAAAGTACAGTAGTTACCTGCGAATGCATCAGGTACGTAGTCCTTGACACTTATATACACAAAGAGGGTTGCTACACCCAGAGGTTGGTTCAACTCATTGCGAAGTGAAATATGACGATACCCTGTAAAGAGAAATCCAAATAATACTTGTTAACTGATGAATTAGTTCAGTGATTCAGTTGGCTGTTGGATTTCGCCTGCACCTGGCCTGGGCTGCTAGGTGTCTACTCTCCAAAGAAACCACAGGCATTTTCAGGTTCGGGACAGCAAGCAAATGGAAAAATGACAAGAATTACATTTAACCTATATATATATAAATATCCACACACATTTCTTGGAACTGCAAGGCATTATGCATGAACAACGGCATTGCAAGCAATATGTACAGGTTCTACCAAATGGCACACTGGTAAGTAGGATGCATGTGTCAACATGTCACTGTATCACATGGGATTCTTGACTTTCCTTCTTCAATCTTAATCAAGTTACAGAAAGTAACTTCACATGCATTTATTTATGCTAAGATCTTACATTGTTGGTTATGATGGTCACTCACACGTGCTTGATGATGAGTACACAAGGGTGACTCTGTTTTGTTTTGGGGGTCAAAGGGCAATACTAATGGATTTGTTTTGTGGGAACTGCTTGGTTTACAACTTTGGAATTCGACATTGTCGAGGCTACGTTCTGGAACAGGAATATGTATGGATGACCTTCATCCAGTTCTGAAAGATACAGATAATCTTTGATACATTTGATTCTGCTGATTTAATTCCCGAAATGTATGTGAATCACAGGACCTTCATAATGACTTTGCGAAGATGGCACATTGGTTACCCTGACCCAGTTTACAATGCCATGGAACAAATATAACTCTCCTTTTTAATAAATTATTTTAATATATGCCGAAATTCAAATTTCTCTGTCCACATTGTGTTATTATTAGAGTCAGCAGGGCATATGACCATCATGGTTCTCTTGTTTTCAGATCTGTTCATGAGTCAGAGCCCTTGTTGATTGAAATAGAATCAAGAGATCTAAGACCTTTCAGAATAGAAAGTATAACAATAGCGCTAAAAATTGTCCGCCTGTACCTTTTGGTCTACCATGCAAACTGTGGACTAGTACCGGGGGGGGGGGGGGGGGGGGGGGATTTTGGCCAAATTTCTTGAAATTTCAAGTTGCTTTCTGTTTTAATCAAAAAAAAAATAAAAAATAGTACACATCCCAGTGTAAATGTTCGCAACCCTCTGGAACACTGCCAAGTAAATTTAGCTTGGAACTGCATTTCAGTTACTCCCAAATGAAAGCTTCTCCTGAAGTATCAACATTCTTGGTCCACATTTCGCATTCTGATCAAGGCATTTACAAGTTCACTGTATAAAGATCTAGTGACAATGCATACCTACTGCATCATATCGTCACTCATCACTACGGGGTCAAATTTGTTGCGTATGAAAAAGATAACCTCTGTGGGACTGATCAACATAATCTGATCTGATCGTTACACAGCGGTCAACATCTCTGGACAGACGAGATGAGAGACACATCTCAAGACAACCAACCTGGTCTCAGTCCTTCCACGGGCAGCACCCTGTGTCCCACCTGTTTGCCATTGTCATCATAGACTGCTACCCTTAGTGTGGCCAGGTTTGGCAGGACCACCTAGAAACACACATGTACCACACCCCTGTTAACAGCAGTACAACTGTAACTAATGCTCAGCCAAGAACAATGATTCAACAAGTTAAAAACACCTTTCACATAGAACATACCTGTAGCTCCAGTTACTACATGTAGCAAAAGGTTTTGGTTGTTTCAATGGGGCAATAGTGGATTCTTGACTTGTTCCACTTTCCTTACATTTCCTCTGTGCTCTGCACAGAGTTCTCACAATTCTCCAATCACAGACAAACCTCATTATAATGATACAATCTGTGACCTGCAAAATGTGTCATGTAAATGAGTCAAACAGCAAAAAGAATTTGACTCAAAGTCGCTTGAAACTTGTGTCATTCAGTGATTAAGTCAGATATCCAAGCGTCGCTATACATGTAATGAAGTCTATCATCATCATCATCATCATCATCATCATCATCATCATCATCATCATCATCATCATCATCATCACCACCAGGTACATGCTCTAGCATATTGAATTGTGCTTTTTTTGTTTCCACGAGAAGCAAACATTGAAAAAGCAAACAGAGTGAAACCTGTCTTGTCGGAGCACCCCAAGGAACGACCCACTACTGGTATCTCCTGACAGGTGGTGTTTCATATGAGGGATATGTGTACCACGAAAAATAACAATCTGAGTACTATGACAAGGTGGTCTTTCAAGACAGGTGGTCCCTCAGGCCAGGAATCACTGTACTCTGCTAAACATATACTTTATGTGGTCCTCTGAATTGCGAGAAAAGACGCCAAACACCTTATTTCCATGAACACTGGCCTCGGGAACCTAAGCTCTGCATCATCTGTTTTTGTGTAAAATTGAGACATTCAGTGCTTACCTTCTTGAAGACAAAAGGTTCTTCGTCATACATGGGGTTGATGCCATTGCCAGGAACTAACTTTGTCTTAAACTTCTTACGTACTGTGTCCGCAGGCAGACCATACATATCTACTTCTACATATGTGCTTATCTTCTTGTCAGATAAGAACTGCCCTGAAACTATCTGAAAACACAAAAGGACACCCTTCAAGATGATATTTCATACAACAGGAATCTCTCATAATCATTTCCAAACAAGATCAACATTTTCTAAGTTGTTGGAATCAACAAGAGCCCTTCAAGGCTTTAAACAAATTACCGCCTATCCCTTAAACTGGCCAAAACCTGAAGGTCAAACATTGCAGTAGTTTTTGTACTTTGACTTGATGAAACTTCAAAAACAAAAAAAAAAAAAAAAAATCAATGGATTTGCAATGTTAAAATCATATATACATTACATAAAGTTGTTTCTCCCACATATACATGTAATCAATATAAAATGGTACTTTTCACACAAAATAAGTTCTTTGCAGGCAACTTTCTGCTCTTTTGCTAGCCACAAGGAGTCCCTGCATCATGGTCATCAAAGATGCGGCTCTCGTCACATAAAAAGAAACATGTTTCAACAACGCCGTTTAGGTTGCTTATGCACACATACTGATGCATTGTGTTCATGAACTGAAACTGTGTTTCCCATGGTGCAGTCAACATTGCACAAATTTTTATTGAGTCAGCTACACATGCATCTACCAGTTCAATCCTTTCTTTTCCTTCAATAAAGATAGAAGCAATCTGCAATGGTGTACATTGGTGCTGGTACCATTTCCTCATGGCTATGTATGGGAGCAACGACAGCATTGTTAACCTTTACCTGGTCAGAGTTAGACCGAGTCAACAGCTTTCCTTGGTGTGCATTTGATGTATCATGTCTGAACCATGCCAAGGAAAGCTGTTACCCTGGGACATGCCATTGTGATAGGTTTCCTCTGCATGAACAATTCTGAAATGTCTCTATTAACATAGAACATTTCCCATTTCAGCTAGGCGAGTGCATGGTGCCAGAGGTTGCCATTTGAGTCCTGCTCATTCCAAACATAAATTTTTTTTTTTTTTTCATTTCCTTAATGCTGGTGGATTTAAGTCCCCGATTCTGGAATAAATGCCGACTCAGTACATATACTGCATAACCGTGTTGATGGCACTTGCACATAACTACCTCCACTGAATCATTCTTTTTCAGATAGCGGATTTGGTCGAGTGGATATGTGCATTTCCCATTTGAGCTAGGCGACTGGTGCCAAAGGTTGCAAGTTTGAGTCCTGCTTGTTCCGAACATAAAATATAGAATTTAAGTAAAAGCAGTCAAGCTGATGGCAATTTACATATGGGTGCTTTGGGGCAATTTATGCAGGAAAGGGTTAATTGCCACCATATGCACATCATTTACCCTTTGGCCACACCCAATGGCCCCTCTGTGTTGTCACACAGACACCACAACTTCATTAGCACTGGCAGGCAAAGTGTAAAGTGTCACATGCATTGCCCAAAATGACTACCCATCTATAATCTGTTCATTCAACTTTAGCCATATGCAGCCACTCCCTGAGATTTGCCCTGTCGAGACTTACCCTAACTTGCACTGTATTTGCTACAATTCCATCTACTGTGGACTCCGCAAAAGGGTCAAATGTCCGGTCAGCTCTACGCATGAAGTCAGGCTTAAGGATGTACCCACTGCGGCCATTGTACTCAAAGATGCCGAGGTTCAATTGCATGGCTAAGTCTGTAAATACCAAGCATAAATGACAAGTTCAATTTGTGACTTTACAACAATGTTAAGAGACTTTACAATGTTTTTGTTAGAGCCACTTGGGCAAGATGTAGTTGGGCTCTGGTGACTGTTATAGATGGAACCCATTATTATGTTCCTTATAAAAGTCTGTCATTTTTGTTACAATAAAGTTAAAATACATGTTGTTTTAAATTTTGAGCATTTGCAGTCCTGAAAAAAATATGAGAAACAGTTGTGAACTTATTTTAAATGTCGGGTTTCTACACCTGCTGTTACATATACGACAACAAAGCTACAGTACAAATATAGAGTAGACAAATCGGTACATCAGGGCTTTTAAGCCATTTGTGGGTAGACAGATAATTAAAATGTGCTCACCAAGTGTCTGGAAGTTAAGGGCTACCAGTTGACACCCAGCATTCCAGTATACCTACAACAAACAAAACAAACTGTAAATAGCACCATAAACGCATTAAATGGGGGGGGGGGGGGGAGGGAGGGGAGGGGAGGGTGCTGGTACTGGTGCTGGTGGTAATGACTGTGGCAGAAAATTGTGCTGATGAAACCCATTAAAGGAGGTAATGAAAGTGACATAAACTTGTGCTTATGAAATAATGGCATAAACCCATTAAATGAAGGTAATGACCGTGGCAGAAAATAAGGCTGATGAAATAATGGCATTAATCTATCAAATGGAGGTAATGACAGTGGCAGAAAAATTGTGCTGATAAAATAATGGCATTAACCCATTAAGGGAGGCGGGGTAATGACTGGCAGGAAAATTGTCCTGATAAAATAATGGCATTAACCCATTAAAGGCGGCCGGGTAATGACAGTAGCAGAAAATTGTGCTGATAAAATAATGACATTAACCCATTAAGGGAGGCTAGGTAATGACAATGTCAGAAAATTGTGCTGATGAAATAATGGCTTTAAAGTAGAAGGAAAGGTAGCCGTTTTCTTTACATGTTTGAAAAGAGGACACCTTTAGCTACATCATCATCGAAAGAAAAAAATAATTGCCATCATTTAATGCCTGATGCAAGCAATAAATATTTCTAATATCACTCACTTCTCTACCTGGAAGCTTAGTCACTGGCATATTGAGGGCCCAAAGAAAGCTGAAGTGACATAGTTACTCTCAAGCTCATGAACATGGCCCGCTGGGTGCATGCCTGGACAAGCTCATCTGGGTAAATCTTGTCTGACTTCATCAAGTTGTTGAGTTATCATCGTGAAAGTTTTATTTCTGACACATCATTATGGATGATCAGATAGAAGGATATGCAGTTCAGCCTGAATTTTCAAGAGAGAAAGGCAGTTCTAGCAAGGAAAGTACTTCAGCCTCTGAACTGGAATAGGAACAGAGGTGTGACCTCCTGATGTACTGACCATAGAGGTATTATACTGCATATATGGTTCCTCTATGTACTGACTAACTGGTAGTTTGTCTTTTGAAGTTAAACCATGTGCCAGCTTTGCTTCAATCTCTGGGGAATAAAATAGTAACTTTTGCCACCAAGTTTCCCGAAGCCTAAGTTATATAAACAGAGAGAGAAGGAGAGAGAGAGGAGGGCAGGAACCAAAACCCTCGATCTGTTCCAATGAAAATTACGTTCTCATGGCAGACGCTGGAATGGGCAGCCTTTGTATCAAAGCATGTAAAATCCCAGTGAATAAAAATTCTGAAGTGTATCTGTAAATTTAACATTTATGTGAAGTTGATTTGCTGGCCTAGAGCTGGGCCGTGAGTATTATGCAAAAAGAAGAGTGTATTCCAAGTTCTGTTGGGTGACGCTAAGGGTACTGTGTATTGCGGTCAGCACCATTGAGCTAGATAATTAGCCAATTTAATTAGTTTAAGGAGATTGTATCACCACTGGGACCCACTGGAGTGGGCGAGTGTGTGAACAACTGTCACAAGGGAATACAATATACAAAGAACCCAATACATTGTGGCTTGTGTTTGGCAAGCCGACCAACCGAATAGACTGCACAGGCACAGCATGCAGCATGGCAGCCTCCTGCTCCTGAGAGGTGGTTACGTCCCAATTTTTGGAGATGTCTGGATGTAGACCCTAGGCTGTGCCAAATAGGGGGGCGCACTGCAGTTGAAACTTTGTTACTGAAATGTTGCAAAAATATTGGTACTCATGTTATGGATGTGAACATAATTGTTCAATTTGATTTGAGAAGGCCACTGAGTTCACTGAATGTTTTACAGAGTCACTGAGTTGACGTAGTTTGTTGGGATGACTCGCATGTTACTGATAAACAGCAGAATAATCTACAATGTTGACCTACATTCATATGGGTACAGTGGTACCTCTCTTGAGAGACCCCTCTAATAAGAGACCGCATATCTTTTTAAGACTGCTCTCTAAGAACACTGCGTTATCTTTTCCATGTTGTTGTACCTCTAATGAAAGACCACCTGTTTTGAGAGACCGCATTTTGACCTACCGTAGGGGCAGTCTCTCAAAAGAGGTACCACTGAATGACTCATTTCATTGTAAACAA